>JAPTMU010000248.1:87500-210000 GCA_028583405.1 Pogonophryne albipinna
CGTCATTCTTAAAGTACCGATACTAATGAAACGTTTTTAACGGCAGAGTATCGCGGTACCTTTCAAGTATTGGTACACCGTGCAACACTAACGGGGACATGAGAACACACACACTGCCCAGTTCCCCCTCTTCACCTGAGGTCAGGGGTTAAAGGTTACACTTATTGCAGCCATGTTACTGAGGATCTTTTGGTAAAACTACACTTTAGCTGACAGGTACCAGGACATTTGGCTCTGGACAGGATTTCTCTCCAGTTTCTCCTTTGTGTTAGAAGACACACATCATTACATTTATTCAGGTGTAAGACAACTTGTGTTTAAACTAACGATGGAGTTTTTCATTTTAAAGGTTTAATAAAGTAAAATATGAAACCTATTTGACATTTCTCAAGGTGCGTGTTGTACATTTTCCCAGATTTTAGTGGTTTTCTTGAAACAATTCTTCCTTGCTGATGTGAGACTGTAAATATTGGAGCTAAAAGTCTGACCACTGAGACTCTCTGGACATCTGATATTTGTGGTTAGAAGCTGATACTTTGCACCAGAATTCAATATCTCTTAAATGCTTTTGATGCAAAATGTTTCCCCAAAGAACCGCAGTCAGGTTTTTGGTTCCTTCTGGATTTTACGTCAGTCAGAGAGAAAGCGTTTGATAATGATTGCAGGACTTTCTGGTTATACTCCTTATTATACTCCATGTATATGATTGAAACTTGGAAATACTTGATTACATACTTAACATATGATATATGCAAAGACATGTTACAAGTAACTGCAGTCCAGAAAAATCTAATATAAAACAAGACATTTGTCGGTGCTGTCGTTAATTCACAAAATGCTTAGTTGGTCTTTATTTGATCTCATCAACGGAACTCCAAACCTCTGTTTCTCCTCAAATAATCAACAGCTTAAAATATTGTTGGAAGTTGGTTGTAAATGTCATTTTTAAATGGCTAATCAAGATACCAATAATATTCAAACATACACATACATTAGGCGCTTTCACACCAAGTACTTTGCCGTACTTAGTTCCCAGTAGTTAGTTAATCGGAACTCTTTAGTTCCCGGAACTCAGTCCGTGACGTCACCCGGCCCAAAACAACTTTTTCCCATTGGCTAACATGGGGAAAGAGACGCCTGTAAATCAGCGGATAATTTTTTTGTAACTAAATAAACTACCCAGTATGAACTATTGTATAGCCCTTATTAGAATCATTCGGTCCTTAAAGTTGTAAAATGCACTAAAAGCCGAATCTAGATTTATTTTCTGTCTCGATTTATTCTAGTGAGCCGAGAGTGGGAGCTCGGGGGGCGGGGCTTAAGGGGCGCATGCTCTGTGAGCGCACATACGGGTTCTTCTGCTCTGATAGCCAGGCATGATGGGTAATCTGTGAAGTTTTGCTCTCTCAAAAGTTGGGCCATTTTGTCCTCATGCGCCAATGAGCAGCTCTCATAGGAAAGAACGAGACCCCGCCTCCCACGCTGTATCCAGTTCTTATTATACATCCATGAAATGAAGCCGCTGACGTCACTTCTTCTTCTGCTTTGGGTTTACTGGCAGGCCGCAAACAACTTCACGGCGTATACTGCCACCCGAAGTCCCCGGCCGGAAGTCCCCGGAGTTGGGGACTGGCTTCAGAGTAAATCGCCAGAACGCAGACACCTCCTCATCTCCACTGCTCCCATGTTTTTTTTTGTGTTGCCATAAGTTATTCTCTCTCCGTTGGTGCGCTGGACTAATGCTAATAATGCTAATGCCAGCAAATAAAATGGTGGCTTCACAAAACTTTTCCGAGTTTTACGGGGCGTGGTTTGCAATTCGCCCAGCCAATCAGAAATTGGAAAAAATGTCTCCCCAGGAAAGCAGGGACTAAAAAGGGGGGGAAAAGGTTCGCAAAAAAAGGTTCTAGTTCCAGATCTTTTTGGTGTGAACGCAAAAATCCCAGGAACTATCGGAACTATTCCTTGGAAAAGTACTCCGCTGTGAAAGCGCCTAATATAAGCAAACTCTATTTCCTCCAATAAGGTCTAAACATGTCTGATACCATAGTTAAGTTATATGTTTGTGATAAAAGATTAAAGCCATTCAGCTTTCCACTCGTCAGAATCTGATTACTTTATTTATCTCGAGGGGAACGTGAGGTTCAAACAGTTGCTCCATATTAGAATGAAATAAAATAAAAGATACATATCAAAAAAATAATTAAATTATGTATAAAAAGCGTAGGAAGTTAAAGTAAAATGTCCAATAAAAGAAACAAATGATATAACAAATTAAATAAAAATGACTACATATACATTCAAGCCTAAATGTATACAATAGGCGCGTTCACACCGCAATACTTTACCCACAAAGGTTAATGAGAGCTCTTTAGTTCTCATGAACTAAGTACAGATCGCGTTCACACCGGAATAAGTCCCTGAGGGAGGATTAGGCAAATGAAGCCGCTGACGTCGCTTCTTCTTCTTCTGCTTTGGGTTTACTGGCAGGCCGCAAACCACTTCACGGCGTATACTGCCACCCGGAGTCCCCGGCCGGAAGTCCCCGGAGTTGGGGACTGGCTTCAATAGAAGCTGGTGGGACTCCCAGCAGCTTCTACTGAAGCCTTCCGAGTAAATCGCCAGAACGCCGACACCTCCTCATCTCCACCGCTCCCATGTTTTCTTTTGTGTTGCCATAAGTTAGTCTCTCTGCGTTTCTGTTCTGGGCTAATGCTAATAATGCTAATGCGAGGATAATAAAATGGCGGCTTCACAAAACGTTTTTGGAGTTTTCCGGGCGTGGTTTGCAATCCGCCCAGCCAATCAGAAATAGGAACCTTTTTCTCCCACGAAAAAAAAGGGGTTAAAAAAGATTCTGATGAACTAATTTTAGTTCCGGCTCTTTTTGGTGTGAACGCGACATTTCGGAAGTATATCGGAACTAAAGTGGGAAAAGTACTCTGTGTGAACGCGCCTATTGTACTGCTATATATAACATGCACATTACAGTACATACTAGGGCTGAACGATATACCGTGTCATGGCGATAACCGCGGTATGCGCATGCGCGGTATTCACACCGCAGGGACGTGCGGTTTTATTCTTCTTTTTTTTTAAATGCTAACGCACTTTAGCACAGAATTCAAAATAAAGATACCCTTATTACTTATCGAAACTGCACATACAATATATCCGATTAAAGCTGAGACTCCACAGATTATTTAAGTATAGTATCTAAGCGATCCGATCTCGCAACAGGGAAAGCAAACACAGACATCACAACACGTACCTTTTACGGAGCTTTTACTGGAGATCGTCTCACCGTAGCTGTCAATCTGATCAAAAGACGTGTTCAATGGCATTAAAACGAGAAAGAAAAAACGCGGCTGAATCGGTTGATCCATAGGTTGATAATGTATCTGTGGCTTTGAAGCAATTGTTTATAATCCATAATTCCATTTTTATGTAAAAATCGGAGCCCAAAAGTTAGCTGCTAATGGTAGCCACCAGAGTGTATGCAGCTTCCGGTTTTGGCTACGCGTCACTCTCACTCCTTATTTGTTTATGTGTTGGTGTGTGTAGAACTTCCCCTGCATGCACAGCAAACTACCAATCACAATCATTCTTGATCAGATCACAGCAGGCCCCGCCCCGCTAGTTTGCAGACCATCAAAACACTGGTAAAAAATGAGCGAGGCACAGGAGGACAATACCGGAGAGAATGAAGATTTACTTCCAAGAAGCTTCCTATAGTTTAATGGGTCGTAACAAATACGTTTAATCTCTTGGATCCCTTACCACTCTTCTTCATTCACAGATGAACCCCCTTATTTGAGGGTAAGCAACATGCCAAGACCGGAAGCAGCAGCCACTCTGGTGGCTACCATTAGCAGCTAACTTTTGCGCTGCGATATTTACATAAAAATTGAATTATGGATTATAAATTAAATCATTTTTTTTATACAGAGACGTTAAAAACCTATGGATTAACCGATTCAGCCGCGTTTTTTCTTTCTCGTTTTAATGCCATTGAACACGTCTTTTGATCAGATTGACAGCTACGGTGAGACATCTCCCCTAGAAGCTACGTAAAGGTACGTGTTGTGATGTCTGTGTTTGCTTTCCCTGTTGCGAGATCAGATCACTCAGTGATGATAATATATACCTAAATAATCTGTGGAACCTCAGCTTTAATCGGATATCTTGTATGTGCAGCTACGATAAGTAATAAGGGTATCTTTTATCTTGAGTTCTGTGCCAAAGTGCGTTAGCATTTTTCGCTCAGGGGTCATTTAGATGCTTCTTATGAGACTTGTGTTTTGTTTTGGTAAAAATGGTTTGTATCGTCAGTTAGCTGAGATTATTTCCGTTAATCTGGTATAACACATTAATAGGTTCTTAAATATTACCTGAGACACTGTCGTGAAAAAAAAAGTAAAGTACCCGCGTGGACTTTGGGGTTTAACAGGTTAAAAAAACCGCAATATATACCGCAGGGGGGGAAAAAATCGCGGTGTCAGTTTTTTTCAATACCGTGCAGCCCTAGTACATACAGTTCTGTATGGGTATTAATAAGATATATCAGGAGTCCTTTACATATTTCTCACTGCTGCTCTCTGACTCTGAAGCAGACAGTATGAATATTACATCCCACTGTGTATTCCCACATCTCACACACACACACACACACACACACACACACACACACACACACACACACACACACACACACACACACACACACACACACAGAGAGAGCTCAGTTGCTGGAGGTTGCTCGGGGCGACAGCCTGGAGAGTTGTGCTGAGCTGTGATTGGCTGAGAGGGCAGAAGTGAACAGGACGTCCCAGCCTAGTTTCAGTCTTTGAGTGTGTGTGTGTGAGAGAGGCATGCTCTGTGTGCCCTTATACAAGCGTGCATTTTTCTGTGTGTGTGTGTGTGTCTGTTTGTTTGCATGCGTGTGTTACCCTCTCTGTTTTAACAGCCCATCCCTACTTAACCTCTGCATGGTCTGGGGGCCAACTGGGTTATATAAAGCCTGCTGCTCTCGACCTCACCAGCGTGCGTGCGTGCGTGCGTGCGTGTGTGTGTGCGTGTGTGTGTGTGCGACAGATATTTTAGGAAACTGCTCGTGGCAGAAAGGGAAGAGAAATGTATCCGTTTTTAATTTGTATTAAAACCTTGATCGTGATTTTAGTGCCCATACCTAAATACCAAAATAAATCTAAATATCCGTCTATATACCAGATTTTTCTCCATAATAAGATAATAATGTTAATGGAGCTTTATGTGTATTTCACTTTTCATACATCAGGTGCAGCTCAAGGTTTTTTAACAACATGCGACACAAATTAAAACACAACAAGAAATTCACTTCAGGGTCAAACATTAAAACACGTTTGCACTCATGCAGCAGGAAAACATAATATAACAATTCTAAGGAATACAAGGAGGTCAAAAAGGTATGGTGATAATAAAGTTACATTTAATAAATAATGATCCAAAAGTTCACGACAGATAACCCTCTCAGTGAAACAGTGTATTCCCCTCTTTCTATCAGTCTGTCTCTATCCGTGTTAGAGCGATTATGCTACAGATCAACCTTTGAACGCTATAAGTGATAACAAATATATGTTAGGCTGCAGGAGACCTTATGTTCTTATCAGACTCTCCTGCAGGGAATGAAACCTGCAGGGAAACCCAGAGGCTGCGTTGCTGTGACTCATCTCTCAGTTTTTGGAGACAGAGAGTGACTCTGTTGGTTTGATATGAACACAGCGTCTCGTGGTGAATCACAACCTGATTCAACATTTCTTGTTAGGGCTAGACAAACGAGCATAGTACAATTATTTCACTTCTAACCTCAGTTTTGCTTAAAGGTCCCCTATTATACTGTTTTTCATCAATATACTACAGGTCTCAGATATATACAGAGCCTGTCTCTGATTGGCTGAAACACCAAACAGATCATTGCAGCATTACCCATAATCCCCTCTGTTTCAGCCCTGTTTCAAAAGTGCTGATTCTCTGTCTGTTACTTTAGATGAAAATTAGGAGCCCCTCCCCAGGCCCCTCTGAGAGAGATTTGGTTACAAAGAACTCAATGGTGCTCTAGGAGGAGATTCAGGTGATAAGGGGGGAGGGGGGGGATTACCTTGGTTGGTGATTGGCTAATGGTTACACAAGACAACAAATCGTTATGACATCATAGTGGCCAAAATCTGATCAGCTCATTTTCAGACAGGTTTTTATAGAAATGGATCAAAAAGAGAGAGAATCTTTGTTCCTGAAACTTTCAGAGTCTCTTTCCACAGAGGGGACACATGTTGATATAGAGGAGACATGAAGAAGAGGGGACACATGTTGATGTAGAAGAGACATGAAGAAGACGGGACACATGTTGATGTAGAAGAGACATGAAGAAGAGGGGACACATGTTGATGTAGAAGAGACATGAAGAAGAGGGGACACATGTTGATGGAGAAGAGACATGAAGAAGAGGGGACACATGTTGATGTAGAAGAGACATGAAGAAGATGAGACACATGTTGATGTAGAAGAGACATGAAGAAGAGGGGACACGTGTTGATGTAGAAGAGACATGGAGAAGAGGGGACACGTGTTGATGTAGAAGAGACATGAAGAAGAGGGGACACATGTTGATGTAGAAGAGACATGAAGAAGAGGGGACACATGTTGATGTAGAAGAGACATGAAGAAGAGGGGACACATGTTGATGTAGAAGAGACATGAAGAAGAGGGGACACATGTTGATGTAGAAGAGACATGAAGAAGAGGGGACACATGTTGATGTAGAAGAGACATGAAGAAGAGGGGACACATGTTGATGTAGAAGAGACATGAAGAAGAGGAGACACATGTTGATGTAGAAGAGACATGAAGAAGAGGGGACACATGTTGATGTAGAAGAGACATGAAGAAGAGGGGACACATGTTGATGTCGAAGAGACATGAAGAAGAGGGGACACATGTTGATGTAGAAGAGACATGAAGAAGATGGGACACATGTTGATGTCGAAGAGACATGAAAAGTGGATTTTGCATAATAGGTGACCTTTAAACCCCAGCCGTGTGGTGAACATGCGAATCTGACTGACAGGTTTGACATTAATACCGTGTTGACATCCTTGTTTATCTTTCCCAGCATTAGAACATAACACACCTTGAGGCTTGCAGCCACAGTGTTCACAGCGCTGCCATTTGATATATTGGATATTCAAACTGACACGGAGCATCGGGCCGATCCGCGCTCGCTGACCCGTTAATCTGCGTGTTACCCAGAGAGCATTCAGGGGTTTGGGGAATCCGCCCAATGTTTGATGACAAACACTCATTTGTTTCAGAAAGGGTGATCAAGAAAGTAGAAATACTTTACTTAATACAAAATGGTGTAAGACTCAAACTCATATCCTAAATACCTATTAAGAGGAATGGATGGCTGATGGCCTGATTGGTTAGCACAGCTTTTCAGACAGGATATATTATAGAGATGTCATTTTCTCTGTTAGGAAAATGGCAAGTATTGATGGGATAGAAATCACTGTTCAGATTTCTGTTAGGTAGGTAGTGGTTAATGATAATGCCAACATCTAATATCACAGTGTATGCCATTTTAATTCACGTTGACACTGATGTTACAGGATCTAGAAATTGTTCTATAAAATTAGTTAATAAATGGTTTAAAAAATAAACCTACTGTACTAAATACATTTTTTTTGTATCTTTTATTTGCATCACATTGTAGATAAGACTTGAGACTTAAAAAATAAAAGCGTTAAGGTCCCTGAAAACAATTATATTAAGCTTTACATGTGTTAAGGTTAACAAGTAAATACCTGTCTGACTTCCTTCAGCTAAATATAAAGCAATGTTAAAATCACACATTTGTACTGTAGAGCGTACTAACAGAAAAAAAAAAACATTTTCCTTTTCTTGCTCATCTGTCATTTCAAAAAGCTGACAAAATACTTTGCAAATGGCTGGTTGTTATACAGTATATCTGACCTTTGACCTGCGTTAAGAGTCCGAGAACAAAGAAGGGACATCCCCCCAAGAAGTTTACATCTTACAAACTAAATACATGATATGCAAAAAGTGCGCAAGAGCAGCACACACAATATTTATGACATGGTAACACTATAGCAGCAACGACATATAAGGTGCAAGAGAAGATACCCCTGTGTTAAAGTGCATTTAGCGGTGATCGCACGTCTGTTTGTTTCTCAACCATTCTTTGAGTTGGCCTTTGAACCTATTGAGAGTGGGACAATCCCGTATCTCAGTTGGGAGGCTATTCCAGAATGAGCTGGAGAGGACATTTTGTCCAAAAGTGGTCCGTCTGCGGTGGACTTCACAGTCTCCTCTGGTTTCTGACCCAGTGCAGCATCCAGTGTCTTTTTTGTGGTTGAATTCGCCTAAAGCCCGCGTCACACTGTCCCGAAATTGACACCCGATGGACACACGATAAAGGAAATGTTCAAATTTGGCTCTGATCGTAATAACATCGGGCCATTCGTGAGGGCATCTTAAGCCATGTCAAATCGTGTCATCTTCGTGTTATCATCGGGGCGAATGCCCGATGGCACCGATGATAACAAGATGCCCTAACGATGGCCTTACGAAGGGCAAAATTGACACACAAATTCAACACGAAAATGAACCTTCTCAAGGTCCTTCTGCAATTTTTTGGCATGCCAAATCCCACCGCTCACGAAGTTGCTGCCGGAGCCTGAGAAACTCCGCCGGCGGTCATACGAAGGCTTAAGATGCTCTCACGAATGGCCCGATGTTGCTACGATCAGAGCCGAATTTGAACATTTCCTTTATCGTGTGTCCATCGGGTTGTTTTATTGCACAACAAAATCATGTAAACATATTATGTAAATAACCCAATTTGTGTTCTGTGAAACTAAAAAGGATATAATTTATTATTTTGAAGGAGTTGACAGGAAGTTGTTGTTGCTATGGAAACAACAACATGACGGAGAAAACGTAATATTTTCTACATATAAAGACGGATAAAGTAAAGAACAAAGTCTGAAGATATCAGTACAGTATCATAGTACTGTAACATAATTGTTTTTGTTACTTTGTTGCAGTTGTATGTCTTAAATGTAATGTAAATGTTGCCTTCGTGTGTGGTTCGGGGCCATCTTCGTGCGAAATTCACAATTCCATATTCGTGTGTCCATCGGGTGTCAATTTCGGGACAGTGTGACAGGGGCTTAAGGGAAGGGGGGCCAGTCCAAAGGTCATTGAGCACTGGTATCATTTTCGTCCGAGTTTCCCCATTTCCCCGGTCAAGTCTCGAGCATTTTTACAAAACCTTAAGATGGAAGAAGTCATTCAGGAGTGATTTTTTTATGTTGTGGACGCAGGATGTTTGTGGAGGTTTTGTCGGAGCTTAGCCTGCAGTCTTAAACCGACGGAACATGAAACAAAACAAGAGTGATCCCATCAACTCCAGCTCAAGTGCACCAAAGTCCATTATGACTGTGTGATCGGGTTAAAGGCCTAATCCCAAAAACAATATAAACACAGAGAAGCCGGCGGGCTCAGAGAGGAGAGGAAACGTCCTCGCTGCTCTGGAGGCTGAGGGAGCAGATGGAGAACATGTTTGGTTTAATGTCCGTCAACTTCTGTTTGTGTTTTTGCTTCTGGTGCTATAGAGAGGCGAAGTCCCGCCCATCTACTTCCGGTCCATGGGACCTTATTTCGGAAAAAGTTTGTATTGAAGTCAATGGAGAGAGAGATTATCTCTCGATCCCGTTTGAATTGTGCCACGAATTACAGATATGATGTTTGTCAATCTTAAAAAATCATTTCCATGTCGAAAAAGTCAGTTTGTCGTAAAACTGTTGAAATATAAGACTATGAAAAATGGGAGATGTAGGTCATTGAGCGGTTTCACACAAAAAAAAGTGTTACTTCACAGTTTTACACCCTTTTTTTTTTTTTTTGACTTGCAAAATTATCTTTTAATTTGACAAACATCATATGTGTAATTCGTGGCACAATTCAAACGGGATCGAAAGATAATCTTTCTCTCGCCATTGACTTCAATACATACTTTTTTCTAAATAAGGTCCCATGGAGGTCCCCGGAAAGGGAGGGACTTCGCCTCTCTATAGTAGACACTGCGGTGGACAAAGAGTATCATTTATACAGCATTATTTCCTCTTGAAATCATTTCATACACAAAACTGTTGTCCGAGCATTTTTCATTGAAGTGTTCTAAACTGAAAGAACGAAAGATATGACCACATAGAAACTACAAATCTACACATTCTTGTTGAACTCATAGACAAACAGAGTTACTGTACAGCCACAGTTAAAGACAAACTACACATCGCAATGATTACTACGTTGAATCAACACCCATTTCAAACGTCACAACTCTAATAATAATAATACATTTATTTTGGGGGGCGCCTTTCATAACACCCAAGGACACCTTACAGGGTTACAGATTTACAATTTACGTTTACAATGTTACCTTACAAATTAAAACGGAGGATTTAGTGAAGTATCAGCCGGGGTAAGACAAGACAAACAACAGGAAATGGACTACAAAAGGACACAAAAGGACACAGGGTACAGATTATAAAGAAAATGCCAGTTTGAACAGGTGGGTTTTGAGTTAGGTTTTGAATGTTGTTATGGAATCAGACTGTCGGATGTGTCGTGGCAGGGAGTTCCAGAGTCTGGGAGCCGAGCAGCTGAAAGCTCGAGCACCCATGGTTTTGAGGCGATAGCTTGGGACGGTGAGAAGTCCTACGGACGAAGAGCGGAGGGTGCGGGAGGGGGTGTACTCCTGAAGGAGGTCAGAGATGTAGATGGGGGCAAGGTTATGGACAGCTTTGTATATGAGTAGAATGTTTTTGTAGTCAATACGGTAGCGTACAGGAAGCCAGTGTAGCTGAGTGAGAATGGGAATGAAAGGATACACTGCCTGCTGAGTGGATTTATAACAGCAAAAACAACTTTGTTGCAAGAAACACAAGCCCCCACTGCCTTAAATTATGTATGAGCTGGTTTCATGGATGGTGTTTGGAGCAATTCTGTAGAAACATGAGGGGAAGTTGGTACATTTTCAAAAGGCGATGGTAACAATATATTCTGCTGCTCATTGAAACGTTTTTTTTACATTGTCCCAAATGACTTTTCAGTTTCTAAGAAAGTCACTTTATTGATATAGTTCTCTGTGTTGGGGATTACTTCAGTCGTTGTTTGTGTTCTTTGTAATTCTTTCTTTCCTCTTTGCACATCCAATCAGTACAGACCACTGTCTCATTTGTATAGCTTTCCATCTCTAAATGACAAACACTGTTTATGCACTGTCGAAACACAATACAAATATTTTTGATCCTAATCATATTTCTCTCTTTTCTTTAAGCTGGAGAGCATTTGGATTTAATTCAGTGTTCAAATCTGGAGGTGATCATGCATAATAATCCTGTTTGTTTTTGTGTTCTCAGTTTGTGCGGCATTATTCCAGGTCTGAGCAGCGTTCTTCTTCCTCGCATGAACCCCTTCGTCCTCATCAACGTGGCCGGAGCTATTTCCCTCTGCATCACATACATGCTCATAGAAATCAAGTAAGGAATCATCTCTCCGTGGCTGTGTTTATCCCAAAATGCACCTCTGCTTTCCTAGCCTGTGGGATGTCTTGTTTTCCATCCTTGTTTTTAAATTGTTGGGATTTTATCTGCACTTAACTTCAAATGTGTCGTGATGTGAAAGAACTCCAATGCAAGAATAGTGTGCAGAGATGGCAAAAGTACACACCCCCTTTACTCAAGTAGAAGTACAGATACTCGTGTTTAAAAATACTCTGGTGAAAGTAGAAGTACTGACTAAACTTCTTTCCTCAAGTCAAAGTAAAGAGGCTTTGAAATGTACTTCAGTAAAAAGTACCCATAACTAGCAGCTGTTTTAAAGAGTACCTGACCTCCCTTTATATTAATAGAACAATAATGTCATTGTTAGCTAATGAATGTTTCCATGCTGAACAACGGCAACATGACAACGTTTCCATTGGTCCCTCTTCTTTAGAGAAGACCAGGAAATGATGGATACACGGATCGTGTTCAAATCAATAGGCACGCAATGACTCTAAAGAATAATGATCACGCCACCAAACACACATTCAGACTAAAGGAACCAGCTGTTTGGGAAATGAGAGAAGTAGAAAGTACAGGTATTTGAGTTCAACATGTAAGAAGTAGAAAGTACAGGTATTTGAGTTCAACATGTAAGAAGTAGAAAGTACAGGTATTTGTGTTCAACATGGAAGAAG
Organism: Pogonophryne albipinna; assembly: GCA_028583405.1. Lineage (NCBI taxonomy): Eukaryota > Metazoa > Chordata > Actinopteri > Perciformes > Artedidraconidae > Pogonophryne > Pogonophryne albipinna. The sequence continues at coordinate 99,802 of JAPTMU010000248.1, forward strand.
TAGAAAGTACAGGTATTTGAGTTCAACATGTAAGAAGTAGAAAGTACAGGTATTTGTGTTCAACATGTAAGAAGTAGAAAGTACAGGTATTTGGGTTCAAAGTGTAAGAAGTAGAAAGTATAGGTATTTGTGTTCAACATGGAAGAAGTAGAAAGTACAGGTATTTGGGTTCAAAGTGTAAGAAGTAGAAAGTATAGGTATTTGTGTTCAACATGTGAGAAGTAGAAAGTACAGGTATTTGTGTTCAACATGTAAGAAGTAGAAAGTACAGGTATTTGTGTTCAACATGTAAGAAGTAGAAAGTTCAGGTATTTGTGTTCAACGTGTAAGAAGTAGAAAGTACAGGTATTTGAGTTCAACATGTAAGAAGTAGAAAGTACAGGTATTTGGGTTCAAAGTGTAAGAAGTAGAAAGTATAGGTATTTGTGTTCAACGTGTAAGAAGTAGAAAGTTCAGGTATTTGTGTTCAACGTGTAAGAAGTAGAAAGTACAGGTATTTGTGTTCAACATGTAAGAAGTAAAAAGTACAGGTATTTGGGTTCAAAGTGTAAGAAGTAGAAAGTATAGGTATTTGTGTTCAACATGGAAGAAGTAGAAAGTACAGGTATTTGGGTTCAAAGTGTAAGAAGTAGAAAGTATAGGTATTTGTGTTCAACATGTAAGAAGTAGAAAGTACAGGTATTTGTGTTCAACATGTAAGAAGTAGAAAGTACAGGTATTTGGGTTCAAAGTGTAAGAAGTAGAAAGTATAGGTATTTGTGTTCAACATGTAAGAAGTAGAAAGTACAGGTATTTGTGTTCAACATGTAAGAAGTAGAAAGTACAGGTATTTGTGTTCAACATGTAAGAAGTAGAAAGTTCAGGTATTTGTGTTCAACATGTGAGAAGTAGAAAGTACAGGTATTTGTGTTCAACATGTAAGAAGTAGAAAGTTCAGGTATTTGTGTTCAACATGTAAGAAGTAGAAAGTTCAGGTATTTGTGTTCAACGTGTAAGAAGTAGAAAGTACAGGTATTTGAGTTCAACATGTAAGAAGTAGTAAAGTACAGGTATTTGTGTTCAAAATGTAAGAAGTAGAAAGTACAGGTATTTGTGTTCAACATGTAAGAAGTAGAAAGTTCAGGTATTTGTGTTCAACATGTAAGAAGTAGAAAGTACAGGTATTTGTGTTCAACATGTAAGAAGTAGAAAGTACAGGTATTTGTGTTCAACATGTAAGAAGTAGAAAGTACAGGTATTTGTGTTCAAAATGTAAGAAGTAAAAAGTCGTCAGAAAAGTAAGTAGTGGAGTAAAGTACTGATACCAGAAAAATGTACTTACAGTAACGAAGTATTTGTACTCCACTACTTCCCACCTCTGTTAATGGATGGCAAAAGTATATTGTTTTGAATCTCTGAAAAGGAGGATGATTAAAAGATGTGTTTAATGTTCGTGTTTTATTGATTGTGTGTGTGTGTGTGTGTGTGTGTGTGTTCAGTAACTATAACGCGGTGGACACGGCGTCAGCGATCGCCATCGCGCTCATGACGTTTGGCACCATGTATCCCATGAGCGTCTACAGCGGGAAAGTGCTGCTGCAGGTGAGAGAAACCTGACTTTTTTGTTCACGTTACAATTTAAATACACGACAGGAAGCCTGGTAATTAATATGTTCCTCTCATTTTCAGACGATGCCGGCACACGTCATCGGCCAGCTGGACAAACTGCTCCGAGAGGTGACTTTTAACATACTCTACCCTGTATGACGGGGCTATTCAATTGGCGGCCCGCGGGCCAAATCCGGCCCCGGGGTGATATTTACTGGCCCTTTGAGTATAATGTTAAAAAGTAATAACATTTTATATATTTTTTTTGTTGGCCAGAGTGCCTTTATTCCAGAGAGGGTGTTACATTGAGAGATAGAGGGGAAGACATTGCCTGAAAACTTCTGCGGGCTCGGGTTTCGAACTCACCTAGTAGCTACTGTAGTGACACCTCCTGTCATTGATTGCATCTCTGCGTGAATGATTAGATAATTTCACCTAAATGAAATGATGTTGATGGTTAAATGAGCTTCACATGTAGGCCTACTGAGTTCTGAGCCATTTAGATCTCTAAAGGCCTTGGGGCTTGTTGTTTGATTGAATTAAACACAATGCATGTACTCCAGTATTTACTGTATCTGAAGCTCTTAATATGATTGCTCATATTTCAAGCCATCTTTTTCCCGGCCCCTTGCTTTGGATCATTTTCATCAACCGGCCCCATTCCAAACTAATTGAATAGCCCTGCTGTATGATATACATCTGATGTCAGGGCCCATGTTATATTAAACCTAATGTGATAAGTACATTAGTTACCAACACAATACATCTTAATAAGTTGTATTTTCTAGTTAAAGTTCTGACAGAAAAATATGTTCTATTTCCTTTTGCGTACATTTTTTGAGTTTTCCCTGAAATTAATGTTTCTTGTGAAATTGTAACATTTTTAAGCCTTTAGTCTCCAATCATGAAGCCCATAGATGCAATATAAAGAAATAGATATTTATCCCCAGAGAAAGACACAGCTCCTAACATCCTCCTCTCTTTTTGTCCAATCAGGTGTCGACTCTGGAGGGCGTGCTGGAGGTTCGAAACGAGCACTTCTGGACCGTCGGCTTCGGATCTCTGGTACGTTTCTCACAACTAAAGATTTAAGACGAGGCTATTTTTTTATACCATTTACTTGTAGCTCTTAATTTACGATCAGAGACATTTTGATGTAAAATAAAAAGAGCTAATATAGAAATACCATCAAGAGCTGTTAGAAAATAAAATGAATGTGAAGGATCTGGATTTAACATGCGAGTTAACGTAAAGCACCGTGTGGTACAGTACATTGTGATACAAACAAACAGCAGAGCTCTTCTTAATTAGCTTAAAGGTCCCATGTCATGGCCATTCATCATAATTCCATTGATGAGGTCGACTAGAATAGATTTACATTGTTCAATGCTCCAAACTCACATTGGTTTCTCATACAGCATCTCTGTGTAGTATGTGTATTCACTCTCTGTCCTAAACGGCTTGTTTAGTGAGCCCACTGTGCTCTGATTGGTCAGCTCGCCCACTCTGTTCTGATGAGTCCACCACCGTTACAGCTTAACATCAGTGATTATGTGTTACAATGGCGTTAGCAACCAGAAAATGACACCAGTAATGAGAAACAGATGAGAATGCTGCGTGGGGTCTGGGTGGGGTCTGCGTGGGGTCTGGGTGGGGTCTGCGTGGGGACTGGGTGGGCTCTGCGTGGGGTCTGGGTGCCGTGTTGGCGGGACGTTGCGGGGCTCGCTGCTGTGAGGAGCGGACAGTGTGAGCTGGGTTACTGGTGTCGTTTCCTGGTTGCTGCGTGGGGTCTGGGTGGGGCCTGCTGCGTGGGGTCTGGGTGGGGTCTGCTGCGTGGGGTCTGCTGCGTGGGGTCTGTGGGGGTTTGCGTGTGGTTTGCGTGGGGTCTGCGTGGGGTCTGCGTGGGGTCTGCGTGGGGTCTGGGTGGGCTCTGCGTGGGGTCTGGGTGCCGTGTTGGCGGGACGTTGCGGGGCTCGCTGCTGTGAGGAGCGGACAGTGTGAGCTGGGTTACTGGTGTCGTTTCCTGGTTGCTGCGTGGGGTCTGCTGCGTGGGGTCTGTGGGGGTTTGCGTGTGGTTTGCGTGGGGTCTGCGTGGGGTCTGCGTGGGGTCTGGGTGTGGTCTGCGTGGGGTCTGCGTGGGGTCTGCGTGGGGTCTGGGTGCCGTGTTGGCGGGACGTTGCGCGGCTCGCTGCTGGAGCGGACAGTGTGAGTTGGGTTACTGGTGTCGTTTCCTGATTGCTGCGTGGGGTCTGGGGGTGCCAAGGGGGCTGCAGCACCCCCATCTGCGAGGCTCCACTAACATACACATACATAACACACAAGGGGACTGGTAATAACCGGAAAAGCATGACATGGGACCTTTAATCGAATACATAATTAGTAAAACATGCTTTTATTTAGCTGCCAGTGACCCAGAAACCAGTCCTCCTTATAATAACCCAACATAAACAAAGTTTGTTATGTGTCAGTGAGTTTGTAGCAATTTAAATAACTGTATTTAAGAGATGCACCCTGTGAGCAAGAAATAAAAGTAATAAACTAGCTTCAGGGCAGCAATTTTTGTAACATGGGAGCTATGAATCTATTCGAAATCAATGTAACTCTCCATCTCTTCCTCTTAGTTATTTAGTTTCCTTCGTCTCTGTATTTGTGTCTGGATTTCTCCCCCCTCCCTCTCTTTTATTTGTCTGTGTGGTGACGATCTGCAGGGATCTGTTCACTCAGACGAAAAGAAGGAACAAGTCATTCATGCGGAGATATTCTCGCTCTCCATTTCTCCTTCTGTTTTTTTGGAGGAACATTGTGTTGTTGCTGTTTTCTGTGTCCTGTTGTCCTCTGTGTTGCACGTCGTTGTAGCGACTGCTAACAAGCCCAGCTGGCATTGAAACACACACACACACACACACACACACACACACACTCAGGCTTTTTGCAGAAATGCACTATGCTCGCAATGTTTAATACAAAGGATTAGGTAACTTTAGCTAATTAAACCAAACTTTTGCAAAACTGTGAGTTAACTTATAATGGAAATAGCATTTTTGGCAAAACACTGAACCTTCTCTGGTTTATGTGTGCATTTAACATATTGCTATTCTTAATTTTTTTTGTGTTTATTTGCAAAAGAAACGTCCAAAGACCGTACAGCGCCTAAGAATTGAACGTCCACGTATCAGTGGTTCCTCCCGTGGCCTGCAGGTGGAGCAGCGCCCGGGGTGTTTACATCGCTCTGATGGTTGTTTATGTTGATGTTATCGATGCCTCCTGCAGCTCGTGTTGTTGTGACGGATGCTGCTGCAGTTACACAACTGTTGGTTGTTGGCCCACTGCTAACAGAGCAGCTGTCCAAACTCATTTGACCCTGTGACTGCACTTCTGCCCCACGGGGACTGTGTGTGTGTGTGTGTGTGTGTGTGTGTGTGTGTGTGTGTGTGTGTGTGTGTGTGTGTGTGTGTGTGTGTGTGTGTGTGTGTGTGTGTGTGTGTGTGTGTGTGTGTGTGTGTGTGTGTGTGTGTGTGTGTGTGTGTGTGTGTGTGTGTGTGTGTGTGTGTGTGTGTGTGTGTGTGTGTGTGTGTGTGTGTGTGTGTGTGTGTGTGTGTGTGTGTGTGTGTGTGTGTGTGTGTGTGTGTGTGTAGGCATGTGAGTGGTTGTGTACGTCTGTGTGTGTCATTTTGAAGTCTCCACATTCCCAAAAGAACGGTACATTTGGCAAACGAGGACAAAATGAGGGCTTCTGTTTGGTGTTTTAAGGCCAGATTTGGAAGTTAGGGGCTAATTGTTGAGGTCATTTTGATAACTGATGAACAAGTTGTTTGAGGGGAAGCATCATGGCGAGCATCACTGAACAAAAACTGATTTTTTATTTATATTAAAGGTGATTTAGTCAGAGTTTTTGGGTCTGATTGCGGGGACGTGATGAAGCCTTCTATTTGATGTAGCGCTCTAAACATTACCATACTTCATATAGCGTGGATGGATGACGTATTTCTGTAGTGGACCCTGAAGGCAGCATCTCCGTGATTCCCTCGTGAGATTTCTCTGTTTCCTTTTGGATTATTGCAGAAAATAATCTCGATGGCAAACACACTAATGATCGCTACATGTTTTGTTTAAAAAAACCTCACCTTCTTTGACACAAGGGAACAAAAAGTGCTATAACACTTCCTCACTTCCTTGGTTTTCGCACTTATTCCTGCACGACTCTTTTAAGAAGTGCAATAAAGTCTTAAGAGAGTATCATGAATTGACAACTGCTTGTTTTTGGGCAAGCTACATCAACATATTCCACTCTCTCGTTAGCCGTTTTCTCAGATGAACCACGGACAATATCACAGAATCAGGTCCGCACACTGTTAGACTGTTCCAATCAGAATTGTAATAGGGAACTTTGTGTAAATTACTTTGTACTTGTTCTAATCTGTCCTGTAACCACTTTACTACTCAATCAAAAATTGAGGAGAGAAATTATTGAATCAGATTCCACTCTTTTGCCCAGTGCTCACTCTCTCCCCCCCTCCCCCTCTCTCCCCCCTCTGTTTCAGGCCGGCTCCGCCCACGTCCGTATCCGCCGCGACGCCAACGAGCAGCTGGTCCTCGCTCACGTCACCAACCGCCTCCTCCCGCTCGTCTCCACGCTGAGCGTCCAGATCTTTAAAGACGACTGGAGCCGGCCCCTCCTCACGTCGGCCCTCACCTCTTCTTCTGCTCCTCCTGAAAGCTACACCTCCTCCTCCTCTCTGCCCCCTCCTCTCCACGGGATGGACCCTCTGACCTCCACCCCCTCCAAACCCAGCAGCTCTCCCCCAGAGTTCGCCTTCGAGACCCCGGGGAGGAACGCTCAGCAGGTGGTCCTCCCGGCCCCCGGACACCACGGGCCCTACGGAGGTTTGGGGCTTCCCTACGGAGCGTCTCCCTACGCGGGGATGCTGAGTCAGGGGTTAGCGAGGCCTGGCGTGGGGCTGGGTCTCGGGGCGGGGTTAGGACTGGGCGTGGGCGTGCCCCCCCCCTCTCAGAGCTACAGGACTGCCTTCGGGGGGGCCACAGTGCCGCTACGCTTCGGGAGCCACAACCCTTTGGCCCCTCAGTCGCAGTACAGACAGTACCGACCATAAATGTGCCGCGACAGGACTTCAAAAACTTTTTTGCCCGTGATGGAGGTGAAGTTCCCCCCCCCCCCCCCCCTCACCAGGGCTAAACTCCCAGAGAGGAAACAAGAGTCAGATTACAGGTGGTCTTTAGGAGAGGATGGTGAGCGGGTTGTGGTATTTATTTTACAAGGGGACCAAGAGGTTTGAACGAGGTTGAATATGAATTGAATTTGTATCAGGATGTACGACGCGTCCTCACAGTGTGTTCACACAGTACGACTTCTGACTATTACGGTTATTTTGTAAGAGAAAACTTCACAAGGATCTTTTGTTGAGCAAACAACATTCCTGGCGATTGGAAATAACGTGTTGAATTGAATTAAATTCCAGCGTTACATACAGAGAGAGTAACTGCTCCACCAATTTGAGAGACGAGGACATTTATTGTGATTTAAAAAGTGATTGTGTCGTTAAAAAACATTGAGATATCTGCCTTAAAGTGAGTGGCTTCATGAAATCATACATTATTTCATTTAAAACCCAAATAATATGTTTATTTTCAATTCTGCTCATTAATTAAATCGACATTCTTTTGACTGCGGACGCACATGCAGTTCATACAAACAGTGTCTTTGAAAAATAATGAATTCAAAACATTCCTTGAACCTGCAGTTTATATCAATTGCAGATACATTTTTTTTATTTGAAGATATTTCATTTCTGCTATGATATTAGACGACAATGAAATCAAATGCATATCATAATTTCCTAATTGTGTGACCAACCGAAGCCAAGAATTTCCCTTTTTTTTTTTTTAAACCATTTTTTCTAATGACTTATATTATTTGTTCCCCCGTAACACATGTTTCTTCTGACTGAATCTCCTCATGAAAACAAGTATAGACAAATGAATCAACACGTGTTTACTCTTTTTTTTAAATATTAAAATCTTTGTATCTGCTCAAGTCAAAATGTGCTGATCTGTTTTATTATGATTAAACATGGAGGCTTTTAATGGATTTACAACTGGGAGGAGTGCATGTTAAAGGTAGGGTCGGTAGGAATGGAGAAACCAGCTCGAGTGCGCTAGAATTTGAAAATACACAACCGGAAAAAATCTGCCCCTTCCTTCAGACTTCCTTACAGAGCCCCTCCTCCAACACACACGAACGCGCACACGACCAATGAGGGCACGAGATAAGTTTGTGCACAGATGGAAGGCTGACAGGCAGGTAGGCCATCCAGTTACTTTAGCCGGGCCGGTCGTGATTGGTCGTGCTTTTTACAGCGCCACGGCTTCCACAGATGACATTTTTTATGGATTTATTGTCAAAGCATTTAATTTATTCATTGCTATCGGGATGTTAAGAGCATTCCATAGAATATAACAAGTGTTTCTGAAATAAATTACCTACCCCACCTTTAAGTGGGATGTTGACATGGTTTCCTCTTATTTTTATTTTGTACTTATCTGAATTTGGGATTGGTGTTAAAAAAAACGCTTATTCCTAGATGTTCATTCCTTACAGGTCACAGGTTTCTGGTTCCTTTCTCTCAGTCAGGGAATCGAAAAAAGCCCTTAAATGCAGATCTAAATAACATCAGAGCTGAGACATGTACCACGTGTAGAGTAAAGAATCCACGATAGATATGAAGTCACTCGGCCTAAATGAGAGATCTTCAATGTTTGTTTATTTATATAAAAGAAAGGATCTGGGACTGTTATTAAAAAACAGGAAATGAAAGTTTTCCTCATTTGTTTTTCTGCGAAACGAGAGGCAAATCCTTCAATCTGTGAATTTACTGAAGATAAAAAATAAGAAATGTAAGAAAAACAAACATTATTCCTGATCTTGGTGCTTTTGGGGGGGGGGGGGTCAAGGTGGTAAAAAGTAATGTAAACAGTTTGCTTCACTGACTTCTGAATGTTTCCCATCTGGTGAAAGAAGAATATGTTGGCCTTAATTCAGAAAGTGTGATTTTGTTTTTTTAACATTACACTTGTTCATCTCTAACCCTCCTGTTGTCTTCGGGTCGAATCTGACCGATTTACTACTTTCATCAATCTTAACTTTTTTGTTTTACATTCGATTGCATTAAGGCTTCATGACATCCTTCACAGTCGACATTTGAACATATAACATTGCTGATCACCACTTTCATTGAATTCTGGATGATTTAGTCAACTTTGTAACACCCATGGTGTTCCCGGTCAAAAATGACCGCCATAAAGAAAAGGATTTAGTAACCATCCGGATCAGATACAACACACACACAAACACACACACATACTCTAGATGTGTTCCCCCCCTTATCCCCATCCCCCCCATGTGAATCACATACACACAGAACAATTTGATACATGTCCCGCTCTTATGTGCCCATCCCCCCACATGGATCACACCTGGCACACGCAATACATGTTCAGTGTCTGTTCTTTGTATATTTACTGCAGTTCTTCATGTATACCAGTAGTCTGATACAATATGTACAGTTTGAAAGGGTGTTAAATGAAATTTGGTGATGATTAATGGTTTTTGTGTTAATGTAAGAGCAGTTAAAACAGGACCGGTCAAATTTGAACGCGAACACCAAAGTAAGGGGGGGAACGAAGACAACAGGAGGGTTAAAGGGAAGTTTAAGTCTGTTGGATCTGGTTTAAAGTGCACATCATTGAAGCAAGGAACAAAACAACTGTATTTTCAGTGAGGGTTGCAAACATGTTAATTTGAATTTATTTTAATGCGAATGTTATTTAGGTGACAGACTAAACTGTTCTTGCTGGTTCTGGTGGCAGTAAGTTTACAAAGGATCAGTCAGACCAAACTTCTAATCATATTTGTGTGTTTATGTTTCCACAAAACACACAAATATCTGGACACATTTTGTCTTTAATTTTCCTTAATTATCTGAGCTTCTCCAGATCTTTCCATGTACTGCAGAAGTACCAGAACCATGCTTTAAAGGGGACCTATCGTGCAAAATGCACTTTTTGATGTCTTTTATACATCAATATGTGTCCCCGGTGCGTCGGGGAACTCACAAAGTGTCAGAAAACAAAACCCTCTCTCTTTTCCTCCGTACCCAAATCTCTAAAAACGGCGGTACAACGGAGCTGATCCAGATTTGCGTCCGATATGACGTAAATGAATGCATGATCCGTTTGGTATATTGAGCAAAACACATAGACATGTTTTTATATATTTGTATATATCTGAGACCCATAATATATGCCTAAAAATAGCATAGACCTCAACGTTTATCTAATTACTCCTTGTCAAAAGTTACATGTACATATTGTAACATACAACTGATGGGGGCATAACAACTGAGATAAGTTGTTGAGCCTCATCGTGTGGATCTGACGCTGATAAATGAAGTTGTGATTAGAAAGGGAGGGATAGTTTAAGAAGCTGCCTCCACATCATACAAGTTTAATATGTAAGCTTCTGCTGCCTCTGTAATCCGTTTGCTCCTCCAGGCGTCTCTGAACTCCATCACTGCGCTCCTGCAGCAGCTCCTCGCTCCCTCAAGGCATCATGGGAAACGTAGTCTCCTCCTTGAATCCTGACGAGACCTCCTGACCTCACAGCTTACACACCTGAAGAGCAAGTACGTGCATCAACGCAGATATAAAGGGTTGAAATAGTGTTATTTCCTGTTTAATTGTGAAACATACCTGCAGATGTTTGAAAACCTTTATTCCAAGCATACATAAAAAACTCAACATGGAAATCTGAGATACTCAACTAACGCATCCTTTTTTCAAATTCACAATGAAAATAAACATATTTACGATGGTTGTTTTTGGCCAAAGGTTCAACTAAGTGTATTTCAAGTGTGCATTAAACAAAAATAACGTCAAAACTGTGTTAATATTTAGATTTTGGGGATGGGATTTATGAAAAATGCTGTAAAATAAGGCAATAAGCGGTAAAATGGAAGACAAAATCCACTCAGGTTTGAGGAAAGAACCATGAAGATCTAACAGAAAATGATGTGTAAAGAAGGCCAGTCCAAAGCCCTATACTCAAAAATGTGTAAGTTTGAGAAACCAGCTCGAGATACACTTTTTGTTATATTCCATGGAATGCTCTTAACATCCCGATAGCAATGAATATCTTAAGTGCTTTAACAATAAATCCATTAAAACATTTCATCTGTGGAAGCCGTGGCGCTGTAAAAAGCACGACCAATCATCTGAGCCGGCCCGGCTAAAATAACTGGATTGTGTGGTGATTGACATTATTCACCCACGGATCTATGGGTTGGGGTATTGTTCCGCACGGACATTTGAGTGAGCCGGACTTCCTGTTTCCGTTGGTCTTCGCTTCCCGGGCATGAAGTTGTTTACATGTGTGTTCAGATGCTAAATAAAAGTCTAGCTTGTAACTTTGATACCCCGCCTCCGACTCCCGTCTCTCGGCACTACATTGGTGACCCCGACATAAGTCTCGTTGAAGGATCCGAGACTGAATAAGTAACATGGCAAGAAACGCCGTTTTTTTCAAACTGCCGGAGTTTTGGGAGACATCTGCGGCTGCATGGTTCGCTCAGGCGGAGGCTCAGTTCGCCCTCCGCGGAGTGACTGACGACGCTATTTTCACGTCGTTTCGGCGCTGGGGAGCTCCACTGCGACCCGGACGGTGGGCTTTATTACATCTCCTCCTGCCCAGGATAAATATGCAGCATTCAAGGCTTTCCTGCTAAAGACTTTCGAGCTGTCACGGTCGGAACGGGCCCGACGCCTGCTCGCTATTCATAGCCTGGGGGACAACAAGCCTTCTGACCACATGGAGATGATGCTCAGCCTGCTGGGTACGGAAGAACCAAATTTTTTGTTCATAGAACTGTTTCTTCGGCACATGCCGCCGCATGTACAGACAGCGCTCGCTAACACGGCTATTACTGAGCCCCGCGCTTTGGCCGAAGAAGCCGACCGGTTCTTCCTGGCCACTCAGCGTTTTGCCCCGGAGGTTCTGGCCCGACACGCAGCGGCACCTTCCCTGGTACAGGCATGCCACCTAGCAGAAGCTCCGGGGCCGACGTCAGTAACTCCAGCCCTGGCCTGTGTTATTAGCATGCACACTACGGGGCGAAAGCGAAGATGTGCCGTCCTCCCTGCACCTACAAGGTAACGGGAAACGCCAAGGCCTGCGCTCGGTAGTGGCCGCGAGCGTGGGCACATCCAACCGGCTCCTGTTCATCAGGGACACCCTCTCTGGTCGCAGACTCCTTTGTGACACAGGTGCCCAGCGGAGCGTCCTGCCGGCTACCGTGGAGGACACTGCCGGTGGAGGCCACGGGCCACCTTTAACGTCCGCTAACGACACCCCTATTTGCACCTATGGCACAAAGACAGTGGACCTGTGCTTCGAGGGTCAGCGGTTTAAGTGGGATTTCGTCACGGCTGACATCTCCTTCGCTCTCCTCGGCGCAGACTTCCTGTGCGCTCACGGACTGCTGGTGGACGTCAAGAACAGCCGCCTGGTGGACGCACTGACGTTTGCCTCGTTCACGTGTAACCGCGGCGAGGCGTCATTCAGCGGGCTCTCCAGCTCACTCTCACAAGTTCCAGCACCTTCTCAGTGAGTTTCCCGACTTGACGCAGCCCACCTTTTCCGCTGCCACTACCAAACACGGGGTAGAGCACCACATTGACACTGAGGGCCCCCCTGTCTACAGTAGGGCCCGGCGGCTCAACCCTGACATGCTGGCAGTCGCCAAGTCGGAGTTCGGCCACACCATGCGCCCGCTGTACGAGGCCCTCAGGGACAAGTCCCCCGGCCATAGACTGGACGGCTGAAAGGGAGGTCGCTTTCAACGCCACCAAAGCCGCCCTGAGCGAAGCCGCCATGTTGGCTCAACTGTCACACAGGGCCCCCATCGCTATCACCACCGACGCGTCTGACTACGCAGTGGGCGCGGTGCATGAACAATGGGTCGACGGCGCCTGGCAATCGCTCGCCTTTTTCAGTCGCCAGTTGACTCCCAGGGAGCGCAAGTACAGCGCTTTCGACAGAGAACTCCTTGGTCTCTATTTGGCGGTTCGCCACTTCCGTTTCCTGCTGGAAAGCCGGGAGTTTGCGGCGTTCGTGGATCACAAGCCACTGACCTTCTGCATGTCCAAGGTGGCCGAGCCGTGGTCCGCCCGACAGCAACGCCAGCTTTCGTACATCTCCGAGTACACCACGGACATACGACACATCGCTGGCAAGGCTAACGTGGTCGCGGACTGCCTCTCCAGAGCGGTCATCGGAGCTGTGCAGCTGGGCCTCGATTACCTCCGCATGGGCGCTGACCAGGCCTCTGACCACGGGGTCCAGACCCTCAAGGCCTCGGTCACGGGATTACGCCTGGAGGAGGTCACGGTCGGTGACTCTGGCGCAAAGCTGTGGTGTGACGTCTCCACTGGCCAGTCTCGACCGCTGGTCCCTGCGGACTGGCGTCGACCCGTTTTTGAGGCGGTTCACAATCTTTCCCACCCCGGTAGGAAGCCGTCCGTGAAGTTGTTGTCGCAGAAGTTCGTGTGGCAGGGGCTTAAGAAGGACGTGAGGTCCTGGGTCGACTCGTGCGTGGCCTGTTAACGGGCCAAAGTCCACCGCCATACTAGGGCCCCTTTTGAACTTTTTGCGGTTCCTGAGAGGAGGTTTGACCATGTCAATGTCGACCTCGTAGGTCCGCTTCCCCCCTCTCACGGTTTCACCTACCTGTTTACGATGGTGGACAGGACGACCTGCTGGCCCAAGGCCGTTCCCCTCGCCTCGACATCAGCTTCCGACGTGGCCCGCTCCTTCATCGGCACGTGGGTGGCGCGCTTCGGGACCCCGTCTGACCTCTCCTCTGACCGCGGTTCTCAGTTTACCTCGGAGCTGTGGAACGCTGTTGCTGTGGGTTTGGGGGTCAAGCTGCACCGCACCACCGCATATCACCCCCAGGCTAACGGATTGTGTGAGCGGTTTCACCGGTCCATGAAGGCGTCACTGCGTGCCGGCTTGACAGACGGCAACTGGGTGGATAAGCTCCCGTGTGTTATACTCGGCCTCAGGTGTGCCCCCAAAGAAGACCTGCAGTCCTCGTCGGCGGAGCTCGTCTATGGCCAGACGCTACGGGTCCCCGGGGAATTCATTCCCACCGCCACTGTGCCCTGGTCTGCAGCCGGGCAGCGCTCCTCCCTGCTGGAGACCGCCGGGACATTCACGCCCGTCCCCACGTCGCAGCACAGCAACCCAGCTTTCTGGGTGTCCCCCGGATTACGGTCGGCAGATTTCGTTTTTATTCGCCACGACGCCCACCGCGGTCCCCTGCGGCCCCCTTACGACGGTCCGTTCAGGGTCAAACGTCACGGGGACAAGAGCCTGGTGGTGGACGTTGGTGGCAGGCCTGAGACTGTGTCCGTTGATCGGATTAAGCCTGCTCACGTGGACATTTCCAGGCCGTTGGAGTTGGCTCTGCCCCCACGTCGGGGCAGCCCTCCCATGGCCCGCCCCCTGTGGGGATGCCCTCGTCTGCGGCCCCGCCCTCCTCGGCCCCTGTGGTCCGTACGCGCCGGGGTCGGGTGGTACTTCCTCCCAGGCACGAGGATTTTGACTATGGGTGAACACTGGGGGGGCTTGTGTGGTGATTGACATTATTCACCCACGGATCTATGGGTTGGGGTATTGTTCCGCACGGACATTTGAGTGAGCCGGACTTCCTGTTTCCGTGGGTCTTCGCTTCCCGGGCATGAAGTTGTTTACATGTGTTCAGATGCTAAATAAAAGTCTAGCTTGTAACTTTGATACCCCGCCTCCGACTCCCGTCTCTCGTCACTACAATGGCCTACCTGCCTGTCAGCCTTCCATCTGTGCACAAACTTATCTCGTGCCCTCATTGGTCATGTGCGCGTTCGTGTGTGTTGGAGGAGGGGCTCTGTGAGGAAGTGGCAGATTTTTTCCGGCTGTGTATTTTCCAATTCTAGCGCACTCGAGCTGGTTTCTCCAAAATTACCTACCCCACCTTTAAAGTGCACAGACTGGAGACTTCAGTGTGATCTAAAAATAAGCAAATGAGCTAAAAAGTGATGTATAGCTGCAAGGAGCTGCACAAAAAGCAAAAAACTAAAGAGCATCTTAACCAAAACATTAAACGGGAAGGTCTCGGGCCGTGGAGCTCATGTTGGCACACGGCACAGACCCAACATGTTCCTCCCCTCGTGTTGTATCCCCGCCACACGCTGCCCTGCCTGCGTAACAATGTGTGACACACTTTAGCAACTTCACAGTGTCTGGTCATTATTTTGTCCCCTGCAATCATGTTAGTCCCTCGGCTCGCTGTTCGCCCAGAAGATATTAAAATGAGTGTGAGTCTGAGGCGAGGAGACAGCTTGGAGTCGCAGCGTGTTAGGAGGGTCCTGACCTGCTGCCGAGAGAGCGCCTGGTCTCCAGAAACCTCCATCAGGCCAGAGTTCCTCCTCCTCCTTCTTCTTCTGCACCATCACTCATCGATCAGTGAGTGTGTTTCTAACGAGAGGAGAGGAATCGCAGTGTTTTCACAGGAGTTTAGTCCATTAACCGAGCTGGATGTTCACGGGCTTTGTGCCAACATGTGACGCAGTGACTTTGGAAGTGCCAAACAATGAGATGTAAACTGCAGGAAGAGAAACACTTGAACTGTAAACCCAAGCTGCCGGCTGGAGCTCACATCTCAGTGTTTCTCACCAGGACAGAGACGCTGTGTGTATCACTGACGATGAGGAATGCTTTTCTCATCCCCTTAACAAAACATTTGGGAAAATATTTGTACATGAATCCCTCTCCTGTAGTGTAGGTTTTCATGCATGTGAATGGTCTGCAAAGGCTGACATCCCTGTGTTCCCCTCTTGCCTGAAACACCTCCATTGAACTCCTTTGTTCACTTACTGAACATAGTGACATCACTATGTAACACTTACGCTTTTATCAATTCTATCAATTTAGCACTAAAATGACTTCAAAGAGACACAAAATCCCTGAAAATAGATTTTAAAAAACAATCACAAAGACAGACCAATATAATACAACACTGATGCAAAAACATAACAGAAATGCAAAATGAAGATATTGTATTTATGCCAAACTTGTCAAAATACTTTATTTCTCGTGTGAAATTGGGTTTCATGACGGTTGCTCCATTTTTAAGAATAAAATAAAGGATCAACTAAAGAAACTGAAAACAAATATTCATTAAAGGGGACCTATCATGCAAAATGCACTTTTTGATGTCTTTTATACATAAAGATGTGTTCCCGGTGTGTCGGGGAACTCACGCAGCGTCAGAAAATAAAACCCTCTCTCTTTTCCTCCGTACCCAAATCTCTAAAAACGGGGGAACAACGGAGCTGATCCAGATTTGCATCCGATATGACGTAATATCTGAAATGTGGACCCACGGCCCAATCAGAGAGTTGCTATCAGAAACAATGCCCGACTGTTTTGGACGTAATATGGTCGGTGTTTACATTAGCATCGCTAACACTCAGAGCTAACCTGTACTGGAGAGCATGTGTGTGAAGAAGCAGGAAGTAAAAAGGAACTCACCTTGTGGTATAACCGGCAAGAGAGAAAGCCTTTGAGCTCCATACTGTTTCAGAGAGAATCCTTGATAGTCCATGATATGGCGTTTCATCACGGCAGCATTTAGTTTAGACAGTAGCTGCCGGGTCCCTCAAGAGCTCAGACCCTCCTTTTTTTTTTTTTTTTTAAAGGTCCCATGTCATGGCCATTTCCACTGATCATAATTCCATTGTTGAGGTCTACTAGAATAGATTTATATTGTGAAATTTTCCAAACTCACATTGGTTTCTCAAACAGCATCTCTGTAAACTATGTGTATTCACTGAATTTCACTCTCTGCCTTTAACGGCTCGTTGTAGCTCCAATAGCTCCAGCCCCCACCCTCCCTGTGGAGGTGTGGTTTCCTTGTTTAGCGATACACAGCGAAACACAGCCAAACTCATCCTGAGCACACACAAAGTCACAGCCGAAGTAAAAACAATAAGTGTGGCTTGATATTGAGTAAGAAAAAGGTTGATAAACGCTGTGAGAATGGGTCTGCAGAGAGAATTTCGCCGTGATCCCAACTGTCTGTTATCAGCCTGCAGCCAGGGAGGAGAAATCAGCAGAGCTGCCTGCACTGAGTGTGTGAGGAAGTCCGTGGATTGGTCAATTTGGACCAATCAGCGGGGGCTTAACGTAACGGCTCCGCGGACGTAACGTAACGGCTCCACGGATTGGTCCATTTGGTTCCGGGCAACGCATGACCGTATCGCGTCATAGCTCTGGGCGCGGCTACTGGCCATTCCTACGTCACAGTACCCAGGAAGTAAACAATGGACAATGACGTATCTCCAACGAGGCGTATTGGGGAGGTATTTTCTGTGTTAGAGTTTTCCTCGCTACAGGGTGTACTTTGAGGGTTTTGACTCTGCAGACCGTTTACATGCATAAAAACCTTCATAACACACAAAGGGACGGGTAATAACCGGAAAAGCATGACATGGGACCTTTAAAGCTTTATCCCCCAAATCAGCACTTTAGAAACAGGAAGTGAAATAGAGGGATATGAGGCATGGCTAGAATGGGTGATCTGTTTGGTATTTTGAGCAAAACACTTCATAGACATGTTTTTTAATATATTTTTATATATCTGAGACCTATGCTATTGCCTAAAAATAGCATGGTAGGTGACCTTTAAGTAAAATGTTCAATTTAAGATACATTTAATAAAAAAAATAAGACATAAATATATGAAGTAAAAGTCAAATATCCAATAAATAAAATTAAAAAAACATTTTGGAAATCATTTTTTACATGAATCCCTTTTCTGTAGGTGTTAGTGCATGTAAATGGTCTTCAAAGACTAATTTCCCTCGGTTCCCTCCAGAGGGAGTTTCTCTCCCGCACACTCCCCCCTTCCCCCCCTCCCCTCCCACCTGAAATGCCTCCATTGGAATTCATTGTTTACTTCCTGAACATAGTGACATCCCTATGTAACACTTGCACTTCTATTGGCTAGCAGTTAAATGATACAAGGAGACACACAATCACAACAAACATTGATAAAAAACAATCACAAGGACAGCCCAATATAATACAAAAATGAGAACAAAGACGTAATCTGAAATGAAAGAGTTTATATTTATCACAATACTTTATTCTGGTGTCTCATGGGGCTGCTAAGACATTTAAAGTCTTCATAAAATATTAAATTAACAAGTACTAAATGTGCATCACACACACACACCCAGTGTCAGCAGCCTCCCATCACCCGTCCCAAAACCTGTTTAAGTGCCTCGTCTGAAGAATTTAATTTCCTCCCCGAGCGGATAATCCGTCCTCTGTTTTTGTTCCGTGGCTTTTGGAAGAGATTTGGAATAAACAATCAAAGAAGTACTTTGGCCCTGCGGCTTAGCTTCTGCTCCCTGAGCGGTGAGCGTCCCTAAGCCTCTGGAAAGGTCCCCGAGCATTTTCAAGTTGAGTGCCGCGGGGCGTGTGTATTACTGTTGACTTCACATGCTTGTTACAAAACAAATGGGGTAGAGCCTCTGTAATCTGTGCCGAAAATCCCTGAAAATGAATGAGATCTGTGCTTTCTGGGTCAGACACTGTGTGTGTGTGTTTTTCAGCATGTGTGTACTTGTTTGGCTGAATACAATACAATTTGTGTTTGCATAGTTGTTGTTTTGTTGTAATCTAGTAAAACTGGTCTTTTGGGGCAAGTTTTTGGACGCAAATTACAGACAAAAGGACAGTGTTTGAAGTACTAAAGCCATCGGTGCATCAAGGTCCCATGTCATGGACATTTCTACTGATCATATTTCCATTGTTGAGGTCTACTAGAATAGATTTAAATTCTGCAATGTTCCAAACTCACATTGGTTTCTCAAACAGCATCTCTGTATAGTATGTGTATTCACTCTCTGTCCTACACGGCTTGTTGGAGCTCCTGTCCCCCCCCCCCCCCCTGTGAGCCCAGTGTGCTCTGATTGGTCGGGACGTTGCGAGGCTCGTTGCTGCGAGGAGCGGACAGATTTCCGGGTCGGCGATACAGCGAGAACAAGCTAAACTCATCCTGAGCACACAAACACTCACAGCCGAATTAAAAACAATAAGTGTGGCTTGATATTGAGTAAGAACAAGGTTTATAACGCTGTGAGAATGGGTCTGCGGAGAGCATTTCCCCGCCATCCCAACTCGTCTATTACCAACCAGGGAGCTCTATGCAAGTCAATGGGACTCCCTGTTAGTTAGCCAAGGGATCCTGGTGTGGGAGGGGCTCCGCGGATTGGTCCATTTGGGCCAATCCGGTCATTTGTTGTTGATTTGGGTGTTCACACGTCACAGAACCCAGGAAGCAAACAATGGAAAAAGAGAAATGTCCAACGAGGCGTTCTGGGGCAGCACAGACAGGTCTTTTCTGTGTTAGAGTTTTACTCCCTACAGGGTGTACTTTGAGGGTTTGTGACTCTGCAGACCGTTTACATGCAGAAAAACCTACATAACACACAAGGGGTAATAACCGGAAAAGCATGACATGGGACCTTTAAGTCCCAGTTTTAAGGGGAAACAAACCTCGGATAAATGTGGTTTTTCGTTTAGTAATCTTGGTGATTTTTAACTCTATAGATTAAACGGATGAACGTTTTTTGTCATTGGAGGTCTCTCAGCATCCCATAATCCCCTCTGTTTCAGCCCTGTTTCCAAAGTGCTGATTGAATGAAATGAATGAAAACTTTATTACAGACTCAGGGTCCAGATAAAAGACAAGGCATTACATATAATAAATTACATACACAGCATAAAAAGAATTCATAGATTCTCTGTCTGTTACTTTAGATGAAAATAAGGAGCCCCTCCCCACGCCCCTCAGAGAGATATTTGGTTAAAAAGAACACAATGGTGCTCTCGGAGGAGATTCCGGTGATAAGGTGGGGGGGGGTTACCTTGGTTGGTGATTGGCTAATGGTTACACAAGCCAAAACATCGTGACATCATAAAGTCTCATCAGCTCATTTTCAGTAGTTCCCTTGTAGCCTTTGTTAGCTTTTTAATTTTTTTTTTAAATCACTAAAAGTGCATGGTGATAATATGTTGACATTATCCTGCTGTACAAATAAATAGTAGATGGTGGTTTGATACTTTTATGTGGCTATACTAGCATGAGGAAAATGATGGGTACATTTTGTAATTTCATCCAGTAGTAAAGAAAGGAAACATATTTGATTATTAATTCAGAGCCGTCTTTGAATTAATAAAAAGCAGTTTAAATGCCCATTTTTTGTACATTTATATACAACAATACATATTTGTGAGTGCATTGAGAGATATTGTTGTGGAGAGTCATTTATATATAAATCGCAAAATACATTTGTGAATCCTTCTGTGAGCATTTATTAATATTGAGACTGATCTGACTCCATACAGATGTTAAGTTCACCTAGGAATGGTATCATTGACTTAAATGTTGCTCTTCCGTCTATATTGGTCACATGATGCCCCTTGACTGAAATGTTTCCTGTTCAATATCCCCACTGATTTCCTTAACACTCTGGGATGAGAGTCCACATCACAATTTACTCTAAACTGTCATTTCCCTTTCATCACTCACCTCAGCAACGGACCTCTCTCCACTGTCCCTGTGTTCTGCCTCTGACTCACTCTCAAGCGCCTAGATGTCAAGAGAGGTGGTGAAGTGATCATTATTTATTGAGCAGTATACTCTTTCACATTGAATCATAACAAGTCATACTGAATGTAAATACAACTGACTCTAAAGTAAGTCCCAGTCTGTGACATTGGACATTTTGAAGACTCAAAGTCCCAAGCAATAGAATATTAGCTAGTCTATGTAATGTGCACAGAAAATAAACAGTTAACTGAATACTGGGATGGAAATTGCCTATAAGCACTCAGTAAAACATAAACACACACAAACAGCTTCTGAATGATAAGAAGTATAATTAAAACATAATGCACATTACCATTTTGAGAGAGAGTACCTAAGTTAAAGAACTCAGAAAAGAATCTCTTATCGAACTGAGGCTCCAGTAAAACACTGTGTCTCTACATGGACATCATGGTGTTTACATGAGCACAGAGAGATCGGGTTATTCATGTTCCCTGTTTACATGATAAATACTAGTAACCTGGCATTTCGATGCCTTTTCTCAACAAAACTATTCAGTATTTGTATCTCTCTATCATGACATAAAGACGAAACTCCTCTCAAGAAGTGAGACGCTTTTGCCGCCGCCATCACTGTTAACTGATTAACTGCTACAAGCTGATGACTTACTTTCCTCTTCTTTGAAAAAAAATGTCATATGTCCATGTTGTCTGGGGGAGAAAACATATCAAACCAAGAGATCGTCAGCTTTGATTTTCGCTGTATTAACCATTTCCTGAACATTTGGTGTGTGTGCCTTACCTCTGCTACCGGCATCGCTTCATACAACAGGTCTGAGCTGTCCAACTATGACAACACTCCTTGAACATGCGCGCGCTATGTGAGAATCTGCCTTGGTACAAAGTACCAGTGAAAACATGGTACGGATTTTCATTGATTTGGGCATTCTCTCAATAAGCAAGTGGAATGGATTTGATAGTGAAGCACTGACACAGCTCTCTACAAAGTGCGACGAGTGGATAGACCGATTCACGGACTTTCCACATGGTAAAAGTGGGGGGGTCTAAACTAATCATTTGAAAAAGTGGGGGGGACTTGTCCCACCCTCATATAATGGCTGCGACGCCCATGGTGTAGTGTAAACAAATCTGGATAATCCCATTGCTTTTTGTGGAGGGAACCCTTGCAATGCTTACTTCCGGGTCGGCGTACACAAATATGTCATGTCTGCACCATTCTATAGACGTCTCTATTCAGTGCACCGGTATTTATCCCATTAGTATCAACAAGGATTTAGAGTTTGTTAAGTTGTTGCAGAGGCAGTTTGCACTTCCTGTTGGAGTCACAGAGGATCAACATGTGTACAGATAAAAAGATCCTGCGTGAAAACATGTATAAACTAGAGAACGCAATTCTTGAAGAAATTGCTAGTGGGAATGCTTTATGCTGAAAATCTGACGCTAAACTGCTATGCTGAAATGTAATGTGTAAGAAGAAAGTGAAGAATTTAGATTGAAATGATACATGAACACTGGGGGCTTGAATGTGTGATGAGAGAAGAAAAGAAAGTAAAAAGGCTTGGAAAAGCAGCAGAATATTTGAACTGCAAACTTTTGAACTGACTTGATGGTGAATGATCTGTCGCCATGCCAACGGAATTTGATGACATCCCATAATACGCTTAGATGCGTTGATGGCTGCATCGTTACCAAACCTGTGAAGTAGGGGTGCAACAACTAATCGACTTAATCGATTAAAATCGATTACCAAATTAGTTGCCAACTAATTCAGTCGTCGATTCGTTGGTGACGTCATCACGTGTGTTTTACGCGCCGTTAAGCTCCAACGTTATTGGTCTTTTTATCGGTACCGGAGACATTTAAAAAATGCATGTCATGTATTATTGCTCCATAAGCATTATATCGCAGTCTTAGTGTCGCCAACTCGTTTATAATATGCAAAAAGACAAAAAAAATCGTCTATGATGTATTTTCGATCTTTCGAATCCAGAAGAGAGATCTTTCTCTCCCCCGACTGTGTGCGAGGGGGCGGGGCGGTTTACACACACGCAGCTGCTACATGCAACACACTGCGGAGATGGCGGAGAGAACTCGCTCCAAGGTGTGGTTAAACTTTACCCGTGTTGATGTGGACAATGCTCGTTGCCAAAAGTGCAATAAGAGTTTAGCATGTAAGGGCGGTAACACGAGCAATTTGTCTAAACATTTAGCAAAAGTGCACCACATTCAGACGGAGAAATGCACCGTTTTCTAGCAGCTCTGTAGCCCCATCCACGAGTAACGTTTCCACGTCAGGTGTTATGTATGCTAGCAGCAACACACGGAATTAACTCAATTATACAAACATGGGTTAATGATTAGAGGTAACAGAGTTATTTATTTTGTTAAAGTTTCATCTATTCTGTTTACAGTTCTGTTATCACATTATTTAATACGATTTGTTAAAACACTGTTGTTTCTTTTGATGTGAAATATTATTTATTTAATTTAAATAAAAAGCAATGTTAATTTTGTTCAAAATGTGTTTAGTTAATTTAATAATATATGTATTTTTGAATCAAGTATTCATCTTTATTGTCTTCATTGTTAGTTTCCACATGCCTAAAACAACCTCAAGCTAAATCTAAAAGTTGATGGCTAAATAAGAGCGTTTGAGAAATTGTGCAAGGCATAATAGTCCGAATAGTCGATTAATCGTTTCATTAATCGATAGATTAATCGATTATCAAATTAGTCGTTTGTTGCAGCCCTACTGTGAAGTGTTGGGCCATTTGGAGCATTTTCACTGAAGTTATGAGAAAACCGTGTTTCATGGCGGGCATTGTGTTGCCATGGCAACGGCATGTCCCGTAGATGTCTTCACGGCTGGACTGTTAGCACACATGTGAAGTTTGAGCACTTTTTGAACATTTTCATAGGAGTTAAAGAGACATCGTCTTTTATGGCGAGGGATGCGTTTCCATGGAAACGGCATATGGGGAGATCTCAGATTCTCTGTTGAGGCATGGATCGGTGATATACAAGTGAAGATTGGGGGACGATCGGACCGTGTCCATTGGACTTACAGCGACATCGTGTTTCTTGGCGAGTGATCTGTCGCCATGGCCACGGCATTTGATGACACCCCATAATACACTTTGATGTGTGGATGGCTGCATCGTTACCAAACCTGTGAAGTTTTTGGCCGTTTGGAGCATTTTCACTGAAGTTATGAGAAAACCGTGTTACATGGCGAGCCTTGTGTTACCATGGCAACGGCATTTGAAGAAATCTCAAAACTGTGACGTAGATGTCGTCACGGCTGGACTGTTAGCACACATGTGAAGTTTGAGCACTTTTGGAACATTTTCATAGGAGTTAATGTATAGCGACATCGTCTTTTATGGCGAGGGATGCGTTTCCATGGAAACGGCACATGATGACACCCCATAATTGACGTAGAGCTGTTGAGGGCAGGACCATTAACCATTATCTGAAGTCTGCTGCTCTGAGCATGTGAGTTGGAGTTATGACATCATCGTGTTCCATGACACAGGCTTTTATATTTGAGCTAACGAGGTGTCCAGAGATCAAAGGTTTCCATTGTTCTGAATGAGAGATAAACCTGTTACATGTGAACGAACCGTAACAGATATCGGTGAAATTTCAAAGCGTATCTCAAGGACCTTGAGTATCTGAAGTGTGCTTTTTGTGTACTTTCGGGTCAATAATGTGGCCTTTTTGGCAGATTAACTAAAGGTGTTGCTGTGAGGAAATATCAGCCTGAAATTACAATGGGCTTTAATGGAGGCATGTTGAAAGTTTTTGTCACTTCATGCCCTCAAGAAGCATTTTGTTTAATTATTTTTGCTTAATTATTTGTCATTTTTCAAGCTACGGGATGTTTTCCTACGTTTGTCATGAAAAATTATGTCTCAGGAATGTAGGGTTTGGGAATTATGGTAGTTTAAAAAAATATATATTTAGGCAAATTTCAAACTGTCCTCCACTCGAACTCTGACATCACGCACTCTGCCTTAACGAGCTGCGCAATGTTAAAGTTAAAATGTTAAAAATGTGATGAATTATGGGATGTATATCGGGAATTATGAAAGTTATTAATTGAGAAAAGTAATAGCCATCGATTCCCGACCGAGCTGAACGTTTTGATGTTTGAACAGAGTTTCTGCGATGTGGAATGTGGGAGAAGAAGAGGGCCAAAGTAACAGGCGGAATAATAAAGAATTGTGTGCGGAGAAGAACAGATAGTTGGAATGCTGTTAAGTAAATAAATGCTGTTAAGTAAAAAAATGCAAATAAATGCAGCTCCGTGCTGGCAGCAGTGTCGATGAGGTCGTAGATTATTGGGCCGCTGCTCTGCTGGTGTGTGTGTGTGTGTGTGTGTGTGTGTGTGTGTGTGTGTGTGTGTGTGTGTGTGTGTGTGTGTGTGTGTGTGTGTGTGTGTGTGTGTGTGTGTGTGTGTGTGTGTGTGTGTGTGTGTGTGTGTGTGTGTGTGTGTGTGTGTGTGTGTGTGTGTGTGTGTGTGTGTGTGTGTGTGTGTGTGTGTGTGTGTGTGTGTGTGTGTGTGTGTGTGTGTGTGTGTGTGTGTGTGTAATGTTGGCAGTGAACACTGTGTACAGACAGGCAGGATCACTGCATCTGTTTACAGCGACCTGCGGATTAAATCAGACCTCACACTTCAAATAGAGACTAATCCAACACACACACACACACAAACACTTTCTCTGAGTCCAGTGGGAACATTAAAGTCGGCGACATAATCCATCGAGTTCAAATGGAAACACTTAGAGTTAGAGTTGTAATCATTGAGAGGCTGTGTGTGTAACATCCAAGCAGCAGCAACACACTCACACACGCACACACACACACACACTCTCCCTCTCAGTCCCAGTTTAATCGTTTTCGTGCCTTAGTGGATTTTTTATTTGTGTCACTCATAGTGGTGGAAAGTAACTAAGTACTATGTACATTAAGTACTGTTTTTAAGTACACATTGAGGTACATTTTAAGCTACTTTATACATCTCACAGACAAATAAGGCACTTTTTACTGCACAACATTTATCTGAGAGCTTTGGTTTCTTTACAGTTTCAGGTTATTAAAAAAACAAACATATTAAACTGAAAACAATGATGTATTATAAATGAACACATGATGCTGGTGAGGTGCAGTGACTCTGCCTCAACAGCAGGGCGGCGCCAGAGATCTGAACTTGAACTCTTCTGAGTTTGATGTTGATGCTGCTTGACATCACACACACACACACACACACACACACACACACACACACACACACACACACACACACAGCACTCTCTATACATTGTTAATGGAGTGCAGCACTGTGAGCGTGTGTGTGCAGCGAAATGTAAACAAGGTATTGCATATAAATTCAATATAATATGAAAAAATGGAAAATAAATAAACTGTAAATATAAAAAGAATATATTCACCTCTTGAGTTTTTCTCTATACATCAAATATACAGAATAGGTTAGTATACAATAAAATACACCAATCTACAACTAACAACATATAAACATAGTATAATGTATATTGTATGTACACAATATATCGGATACTTTATACAGTATACAAGAGTGCATTCTGCCAGAAGCCAAAACATGACATTTAAAATCAAGTGGAAGTCAATAACAGTTGATTCAGATGGAAACAAGGGAACTTGTGTGTGTGTGTGTGTGTGTGTGTGTGTGTGTGTGTGTGTGTGTGTGTGTGTGTGTGTGTGTGTGTGTGTGTGTGTGTGTGTGTGTGTGTGTGTGTGTGTGTGTGTGTGTGTGTGTGTGTGTGTGTGTGTGTGTGTGTGTGTGTGTGTGTGTGTGTGTGTGTGTGTGTGTGTGTGTGTGTGTGTGTGTGTGTGTGTGTGTGTGTGTGTGTGGCCTAGCCTTACTATACTTGTGGGGACCTAAATCTGTTTACACAGTCACGTGTGGGGACTCGCCTCCCTTATGGGGACAAATTGGAGGTCCCCATAAGGGAATCATTAATTTTAGGGTGAAGACTTGGTTAGGGTTAGGCATGTGTTGGTTATGGTTAAGGTTAGGATAAGTCTCCAGGAAATGCATGTAAGTCAATGTAATGTCCCCTGAAGTGATGTATACATGGTGTGTGTGTGTGTGTGTGTGTGTGTGTGTGTGTGTGTGTGTGTGTGTGTGTGTGTGTGTGTGTGTGTGTGTGTGTGTGTGTGTGTGTGTGTGTGTGTGTGTGTGTGTGTGTGTGTGTGTGTGTGTGTGTGTGTGTGTGTGTGTGTGTGTGTGTGTGTGTGTGTGTGTGTGTGTGTGTGTGTGTGTGTGTGTGTGTGTGTGTGTGTGTGTGTGTGTGTGTGTGTGTGTGGTTGGTTTAGCAGAAACATTCAAAGGGCAGCAGGGTGAGCCATGTTTCCATACAAGAGATAACTGCCAGGGGGCGAGAGGGGGATGGGGTTTGTGTGTGTGTGTGTGTGTGTGTGTGTGTGTGTGTGTGTGTGTGTGTGTGTGTGTGTGTGTGTGTGTGTGTGTGTGTGTGTGTGTGTGTGTGTGTGTGTGTGTGTGTGTGTGTGTGTGTGTGTGTGTGTGTGTGTGTGTGTGTGTGTGTGTGTAAGGGGATGGAGAGAAGAGGTAAACAAGGCCCAGAGGTCAGAAAAACGAGCATTTGACCTGAATTTGGCTGATTTGAAGGTCAGGGTGCTGTTTGGGAAGAGGCGAAACGATACACATTTCCTAAAGGTTTAAGTATTTTTTAACCAGGGAACTGAGAGAGGTTACTATGATCTTTATTACGTTATATATCCACACGGGGTGGAGAGAAAAAGCTCAATATATATGCAACCAATAATCCTTATATATTAAAGATTTATTCTAAAGATGTTAAGATATTAAAATCTGATATTAAAGACATCTTGTTGCAGGTGTTTTGAAAGTACTTAAAGCCTTTGTCTCAATCTGAGTCTGATAAAATCACTTCAGCGTTGGTAAAAGACCAATCGGTTTGAGTAGTTAATAAATTGGATATTTTAAAAAGGAAATATTGTGACGTTAGTGATGTTAGTATGAATGAATCCAAGCTGCAGTACATTGAGGAGAAGCTTTACAGAACTAAAGGCAGCAACCTACCATAACGTTTCATTACAATCAGGTCTGTAGTTTTTACATTATCAATTACAGGTACAGAATTTCAGACACCAGTTAGTTCGGTCCTTCCTGGTTACCATCCTGTTTCTGTTTCCTTAAAGGCAGGGTTAATTAATTGTCCTGCTGAACAAGAAACTCTTAACCAAAACGTTATTATTCTCACTGTTAATGTTTTCATCATAATAATTAATAACGAGGATAAGTCAACACATCTCAAAGGTAAAATAAAAACCTCCACCTGCCTGTAGATCTGTGATTGGCCCAAGAGAGGGAGCCAAGAGTAAGAGAAAAGAGATGTTTACCCCCAAAGTCCCCCCCTTCTCTCTCACACACACACACACACACACACACACACACACACACACACACACACACACACACACACACACACACACACACACACACACACACACACACACACACACACACACACACACAGAGGAGCTCCCCATCACTCTTGACTAACCACATTTGAGGCTCATGCAGAGCGACAGGGGGTCTCCGGGTCAGTCTCAGGGAGTCTCGGGACCTGGTTGCCCGCCAAACTGTCTCCCTCTGTACACACACACACACACACACACACGATTTTCTGAAATGTAAATCACCGGTTATAGCGGTATATATATATACCGGTTAAAAAATACAAATAATGATCCAATGTTTTATAATCCCCTTTTTACGTTGGTTGAATACACATTTATTCAGGTTGATTAAATATGACCTTTTATTTAATTACAGTTATTAATTGATTGTTTTAAGATATATTGGCAATCAAGTATTCCTGCTCCCCAGAGGATGAACCCTTTGTATTGAACCCGTTAGATTAAGAGAGTATTTCTAGTTCATTGTATCTTGTTTAATTATTAATTACTTATATTTAAAACATATCATTTTGTATTCATTTAAAAGTAACAACTGTCACAAAAACTATATTTCCCCATGGGATTTTTTAAGTATTTTCTATTATAAATTAGTTTAAATATTGTATTCATCATATAGTGGTTGTTATCACAGTGATGGCTGCAGCCTGGGAGACGCAAACATATCAAGAGTTTCTCTGCTTGATAGAACTGTGCAGAAATCTGTCTGACAGTCATTAAGACATTCCTCTCCACGCTGAGACATGGGCCTCTTTGTGTGTGTGTGTGTGTGTGTGTGTGTGTGTGTGTGTGTGTGTGTGTGTGTGTGTGTGTGTGTGTGTGTGTGTGTGTGTGTGTGTGTGTGTGTGTGTGTGTGTGTGTGTGTGTGTGTGTGTGTGTGTGTGTGTGTGTGTGTGTGTGTGTGTGTGTGTGTGTGTGTGTCACCCTGGTGTCTGTGTTTGGACTTCCTCTCCGTGTGTCTTCAGTCTGGAAGGTGGAGCAGCAGCAGCAGCATGGAGGAGGAAATGTGGCTCGAATCATCGATTCCTGAGACGAACCGAGCCATAGAACTCACCGGGAGCTGCTCTCTGATTGGCTGCCAGACAGGAAGTGAAATCACGACCACAGGATGAGGAGGCAGATTTAACGCTGAGGTAAGACACATGCATGTTCACACTCCACAATAACCCAGAGCAGGCACCACTCAGTGTGACAACTAAGAAACATGGATTTGTGGGTGTGCTGTTGATGTACACTATTGTCCCACAATGCATTGCAACAGAACTCTTAAGTGGTAGCCTACTTGTCGTGTAGAAAATACTTGATTGTTTTTGTTAATTTGTGTCTATGGCAGAAACACTGAAACTCTGAAACTCTGGTTAAGTTTCTCCATCGTTGTGTACAAACTGGATAAAACGCGGGCTTGTTGTTGTTGTCCAGGAGTTGATCTGTCTCTGCCCCCGCCTCGACGTAAGCGTGACGTATGTGGTGCTTTTGCTCTGGCCGGACAATTTTTTGGTGCTTGAAACGAACCGGATTCCGGAGCTAATGCGGCTTTCACACCAGCGCTTTTCCCTTTCTAGCTCCGAGCTAGAGCTTTTCTGGTTCAGCTCCGGTTTCCCTTTTCTGCTCCCGCTCTGTTCACACCGCCCAGAGCCCGACTGGTGCTGCCGCTGCTGCGTCATGACGTCACCGTTTACATCGCTGATTTGCTCCCCAACGGCGTTACGGCGCTCACAACAACAACAACTGCTTCGGGTCGATGATCGTGTTGCTTTTAATCACACGAAGCCAGATTAAATTAAATAACGACTTCTCCAACCTTATGCTTTTCTCCAGAGTGCCGTGGTTAATTGTTTATTAATGTCTTTCTGCGGCATTTACCGACCGCTGCAGTGTTGCTGCTCTTCCACGGGACTTTATTCTCCCGTTAGCTCCCGGTTAGCTCACACTGCAGCGGCCGCTGTAAAGTATTCACTGTCCGACTCACACAAGCAGCTGATACATATCCCCAGTTCCCCTTAAGTGAATGTGTGTCAGTTTGAATTGACGCTGTTTGGCATCACAACGCTGTTATGAAAGTTTCTCTGGTATAAAATGGGTGATGTTAGCATAGCAACCGAAGCTAAACTGACTACTTGCTATCGCTATCCTATTGTGGCATAAACCGTTTTCTACAGGCACATTTTACCGGCGTATTTTTATTATGATTCTACTTGTGATAGTCGGACACGACAACCTGTGCAGCCCATGTATTGATTCCATCCGATAGCTGCTATAATACAAAACAAAACGTCTGCCTCTCTCCACAATGATCAATAACAGTGAACGGATGGTCAAAGTAAGGTACAGATAAACAGAACCACACGAAGCCTGGTTAGTGTTGCCTGACTTTATAAAGTGTGTTTATAAGCACTACTGCTTGTAGGCAGGCATGACAGTCGACCCATGTTCAGGGGAGGTGGGTTTAGTTTCCTGCACGCCTCGACGTAAGAGAGACGTAAGCGACGCCACCTCTTAGCTCCGAAGCTCTTGCCTCTAAACCGACAATTTTTTGGAGCTGCCTAGGAATCGGCACTGTGTGTGTGTCCATCAGCCGTGCGTGAGTGTGTGATTTGCATGGCTCCTGAAATAGTTGTACTATAATAAGTTCACGCTGACAGACAAACATTAGGAAATGGATTTGTGGTGAAAAATGTGCAGAAATACATCTTAAAGCAGCGAGAAAAAGACATGTGGACACAAAGCATGCAACAATTTAGGGACAGAGGCGGAGTGAGTCACACATCTAGTCCAATAACAACCTTCAAAAATACTAAGTTTTTTTACAGTATTCATATTAAACAGACACAGCAGTCAGTCTGTGGTGAGTTAGCTTCATGGTTGAATCAAATTTGCTTTCATGCAACTACCAATCATTTCACTTATCAATTAATATCCGAATAACCAGATCTTCTCCAACAATCAACAATTTGTTCAGTCTATAAAATGTAATAAAAACAAGTCACAACATGGCTGTTACATGTTGCCAAACCTAATCAAATATTTCTCTAACTAGCAGTCACAGACCCAGAACTATTCAGTTCAAATGACACAGGCTACATTTTAGAAGCTAAAGCCAGCATTTTTGAAACTTTTTGTTAGTTTTTGAGGCGTTGTTTTTCACTTTAAATATAATAATGTACTAATTGTTTCTTAGACTGACTTATGTACTGATTTTACTTGTTTTGGGTATAGTTTATTTACCAGTTGTTTGTGAGTTGATTGTTTTGACTGATAATCTGTCATCGTTGTGACCGTTAGAGATCAATATAAATTAATTTAATGTTGGTATATTTGGCGACAAAGATCAGGTGATAAATAGTGTGTGTGTGTGTGTGTGTGTGTGTGTGTGTGTGTGTGTGTGTGTGTGTGTGTGTGTGTGTGTGTGTGTGTGTGTGTGTGTGTGTGTGTGTGTGTGTGTGTGTGTGTGTGTGTGTGTGTGTGTGTGTGTGTGTGTGTGTGTGTGTGTGTGTGTGTGTGTGTGTGTGTGTGTGTGTGTGTGTGTGTGTGTGTGTGTGTGTACGCTTCAGCTTCAGCGTGGGCTCCATCAGAGGGCAGTAGAGTTCAGAAGTTGTTCTGCGTGTTTTGTGCAAAAAGTGCCGACCCTTGCGTTCTGCCCGCTGTGTGTTAGAGCTCTTATTGTTGCTGCATACGTGTTGATTTGACTCAAAGTATCTCTCAGTGTTGACGGGATTATATCACAGTTAATAACACAACCAATACATATATTTTTAAAAGTCCCCAAAGCCACAACAGATCACAGAAACAGTGAAAATCCAACTCGAGGTCAAAAAACATTCTACAGTTGTAACGAGATTACAGAAACTCATCGAGCATATTTTTGTCTTCTTTTATTATTTTAGCCTTAAACCAAGAAGTGAACAGATAACAAGACGAACACACACACACACACACACACACACACACACACACACACACACACACACACACTCTTGCTGAGGTGTGAACCTGCTGACCTCGCTGTATTGGATGATGTTTGTGTTCCTGGATTACATCTGTAAAGTCAGGATTAACCTGCACATTAAACACCCTGCAGACACAAATGACAGCCTAAAGGCCCGTCATTTCCCACAATCCTTTGCTGTTTCCTGCAGGAGATGATTTCGCTCATCTGTTTGTGTATTTCTTTATTTGATTTTCATATTCAGACCGCAGTAGTAGCAGGTCAGCACTGCACAGTGTTAATAAGTACAATTGAGAGGCACTAATGCTACGTCTCCTACAGTATATTACAGAGGAAAATATATTACTTGTTAGAGCTACAGATACTTTGATTTGACATACATTACATAATATCATGGCTTTAGACTTGAAGCAAGCAAACATGCATTAAAAAGGATGATTAACTTGTCCCAATACAAAAATCAGTCAGTCAAAGGTTGATCAATTAAATGCTGTTTAAACTTTACTCATCATTTTGTAACATAATACATTTGGTGCACAAATTCCTCTTCGTGGAATTCCTCTTGTGCTCACAATATCCTCATAAATATAATAATTTACTACTGTATTGTTGCTTTTGAATACTCTTACTTTTGATACTTCTGGTACATTGGTTCATAATCTTTTTGTGTAGGACTTTTACTTCTAAGTGAGTATTTTAACATTGCTGTATTAATGCTTTTATTTTAGTAAACGAACTAAATACCACTAGAGCAGGCGGGTCAAACTCAAACACACAGTGGGCCAACATTAAAAAAATCGGTGCTAGTCGAGGGCCGGACTGGTTCAATGTTTATTGCAGAACTTATTGAAATGAACTTATTGCACATATTAAACCTGGAACTAACAAAGCTTAAATTATTGCCTATAAAAACAACATTAAACATTAAATAATCAGTTGCTTTCATTTCTTATGGCTCTATCTGCAGCTTTTCCAGAGTCACTTCTTATGATTACATTTTTCCACAGGCCAACAACAGCTTCAACAAAACTATTTCCCTCAAAGAACAAACCAAACATGCCCTGTTGTCGTGAGAGAGAAAGTGCAGAAGGAAACATCCATTAAACTCAGTGTGCTGCTCTGTGATGCTAGTTCAGATACTTGGCATCTCATCTTGGGGGCAAGTTCATCAATGTTTGGGCTCAGGCTCTGAGCGGAGGAGACCCTCAGGATGGAGTGAAGGTGTGCGTGCAATATACCGGCGGGCCAGATCTAATAGGAATTAGAAATTATCCTGCGGGCCGAAATTAAATCCACCACGGGCCTGATTTGGCCCCCGGGCCTTGAGTTTGACACATGTGTGGTCTAGAGTGAAGGTAGTAATACAATGATGTATATTTAAAAGATGAATTCATCTGTTACAAGTAAAAGTCGTGAAGTTACTGAAATATGACTCAATTAACCATATTTAAATTGTAAATAATAATCTATATTTTTTATAAGGAGTATACAATTATATATTTTTCCTCCGAATAGTGGAATACCTTCCCCCCCAATGTGTATTTGTATAGTAATTACTCACCTGGTGTTAACCTGTATTCTTGAAGAAGACATCGTTTTTCTCAATCCTCCACACATCCAACAGCAATATATATTATACACTTTATAAACTGTCACACAGCTCGTTCAGTTAATAATCCAAGTCTCTTTTATCCAGTTGTATGCTCGCTACTTCACAAACACTTAATCTTCAATAGTCCCCCTCTATTCATCATATTCCTCTAAGTACACTGCAGGTCTCCCTTGAAAAAGAGATCTATGATCTCAATGGGACCAATCTGATTAAATAAAGGTTTGAAATGAAATGAAAAAGTACACTAACCTGAAAAAGTACAAAACCAAAAGAATGGAGGAAAAATCTGATGAAACGAACATTTCTGCATATTTAAACCCCCCCCCCCCCCCCCCCCCCTTACTGGTATACATGAAACACTGCAGTAAATATACAAAGAATAGACACTGAACATGTATTGCGTGTGCCAGGTGTGATTCATGTGGGGGGATGGGCACATAAGAGCGGGAAATGTGTCATTGGTGTGTGTGTGTGTGTGTGTGTGTGTGTGTGTGTGTGTGTGTGTGTGTGTGTGTGTGTGTGTGTGTGTGTGTGTGTGTGTGTGTGTGTGTGTGTGTGTGTGTGTGTGTGTGTGTGTTCTGACCCGGATGGTTACTAATTCCTTTTCTTTATGGCGGAACACCATGGTGTTACAAAGTTGACTAAATCATCCAAATCTCAATGAAAGTGGTGATCAGCAATTTGATATGTTCAAATGTCTCCTGTGAAGGATATCATGAAGCCTGAATGCAATCGAATGTAAAACAAAAAAGTTATGATTGATGAAAGTAGTAAATCGGTCAGATTTGACCCGAAGACAACGGGAGGGTTTTAAACAGTGATCAGAATAAAATAATGTCTACTCCTTTGAATCTCCCAGCTTGAAACTGAACCACAGAAGACAGTGGCTGCACAGTTTCCCTGTAAAACACATTAAAACACAAACCTGGGGTTTCCGGTTTACACATGAGGCGATAAGCGGCTAAGAAGAGGAGCTCCCGGCCAAATAAGTTAAAAAAGGAAGAAAACCCCGATAAATGTGATTCGAAGTTGGAAGAATAGGTCATGAGCAAATTAGTAAATAAGAAAGTAACGGAGAAAAAGACGAAAGCCGAAAAACAGCTGGGAGAGATGCAAGTCCAGACGGAACACAGTCAGCCGCTAATGGCTAACGCTAAAGCTAGCAACGACGAGCAACCTAGCTGGGTGTCGGCGCTGCAGACTTCCTTAGATGCCATGCGGGATAAACTCGAGAAAGCCCAGCACAACATGGATGCTAAACTGGATCAAATTGGCAGCCGGATGGAAGAAAATCTAAGAGGAGTACGTGAAGAAATGGGACAACTGAGAGAACATATGGACAAACACGGAGAAGATATGAAGCAAGGGCTTGATAGTTTCAGAGAGGAAACAAATAGAAAATTCGAGACCGCTGAGGCGGAGATGCGGGCCCAAAAGAAGGATATGGAGATCCTAGAAGAGCGTACGGCTGGGGTCGAGGAGTGGAGTACCGACGTCCAGGACATTATTATGGCCTCTCTTGAACAACAAACCAAGCTCCAAGATAAGCTGTCTGACATAGAAGGGAGGTCGAGAAGAAATAATATACGAATCTGGGGGTTGAAGGAGGGAATAGAGGGAGACTCGGTCTCCGAGTACGTTGACAGGTTCATTCACAAGGAGCTGGGAATGT
The DNA here is from genome assembly GCA_028583405.1 of Pogonophryne albipinna. NCBI lineage: Eukaryota > Metazoa > Chordata > Actinopteri > Perciformes > Artedidraconidae > Pogonophryne > Pogonophryne albipinna. Next base: position 134,876 of record JAPTMU010000248.1, read on the forward strand.
CGGAGGATATTAAGTTGGAGATTCAAACGGCGCACAGGGCACCTGCTCCAAAACCACAACCAGACAAACCCCCAAGAGCCATTATTGTCAACTTCTTGAGGTTCGAGGTCAAGGAGAACGTCATTAAGACGGCCTGGCGAACGGAGATGGAAGTGAAGGGACGGAGAGTGACATTCGACCAAGATTATTCTTCTGAGGTGGCGGTTAAACGTCGGAAATATGCGGGGCTCAAGAGAATTCTCAAAGATAAGGGGATTCGTTTTCAATCTCCAATGGACACACTGAGGGTTTACTGGAACGAAGGAACAATAGTGTATAAGAGTGCTCAGGACGCGGCGAGGGCGATGCGGCAGAGAGGCTGGCAGGTGCCGGACCCGGGAGTAGAGAGACCTACGCTGCTGCAGAGACTGGAGGCAGCGCGCAAGTGGACCAGACTTCGGAGACGAGAGCGGGGAGACAACAACGAGATGGGAGTGAGGGAAGACCGGCACCGTATTGAGGGTGTTGATGAGTAGTCTATGAGGGAACAAGATACGGCGTTGAAAAGACAGAAGGATGAAAGGTGACGGGCCACGGCGATCAGAAAAACACAGAGCACAGACACAAACAGATTTAACCAAATTACTTATAATTTAAATGCTATAGCCTTTTATTTTGTGCCCCGAAAATACCTTTGAAACACTGCAGTGGGTGAGTAAGAAAGATTGTTATTTGTTTTTATAAAAGGACATGTATGCAGGCTGGGGAATTATTTATATATAACATTTTACGATTTGATTCGGACTAATTTAAAGAAGTGCTAATTCACTAGAAACATAGAATCACCTCCATCGCCAATACAGAGACCAGGGGTTTAAAGACTATATGAAAAATGTTCACAAAGTTCCGGCCGGGAGCTCCGGAGTTTAAACCACACGCTGGACAATTATAGTGAGCTTGGGAGATCAGCCACAGGAGAGATCTCCGCCACTAGGGGGGGCCCTCTCACTAGGAGAGGCCTTACCTTCCACCCACCAGCGGGGGAAAGGGGGATATCTTTGAAACCCCCGAAAACCTTGGAAGACCAAGTTCTGGTGTTTAATTTGTATTTGTTTAGCTTAGCGGTTGCTGCTACTATATATATTGTGTTTTGTGACATGGAGGGAACGAAAAGATGCTTTGAAGGGAAATATAATGCAACGTAGGGGAATCAAAATGGTGTCGTTAAATGTCAATGGTTTGAACAATCCGATTAAAAGGGGGAAAGTATTAACCAAATTTAGAAAGGAGGAGATGCAGGTTATCTTATTGCAAGAAACTCACCTATCAGTACAAGAACATGAAAAACTGAAAAGGTATGGATATAACAACACATTTTATAGTTCATTTAAACAAGGTAGGAGAGGGGTGGCTACACTAATTGGGAACTCAGTAAAATTTGAAATAAACAAAGAAATATATGACAGAGAGGGGAGGTATGTGGTGATCAAGGGGAAAATGGAAGGACAAATGGTTACACTAATTAATGTTTACGCCCCACCGGACAGCGATAAGACTTTTTTTAAGGAATTGTTTGATATCATAGCTGTGGAAATGGAAGGAATCCTGATTTGCGGGGGGGACTTCAATGTGGTACTAAACTATGATTTAGATACAACAAGTACAAGGAAGGCTAGGACGCATATTGTCAGATACATGAACATACAACTGAAGGAACTAGGAATCACAGATATATGGAGAGATATACACACACTAGATAGAGACTACACACACTACTCACACCCACACTCAGTCTACTCTAGGATAGATTACTTTTTTATGTCAAAGGGAGATAAATATAGGGTAGAAGACTGTAGAATAGGTGTTACAGACCTGTCTGACCATAGTGCAATATATCTAACATTGAATCTAAATGGTAGGAAGAAGAACACCGTCTGGAGATTGAATGTGGGTCTATTAAACAATAAGGGGTTAGTGGAAGAAATAAAGAGAGAGATAATCAGATATAAGGAGGAAAATGACAATGGGGAAGTAGACCCAACGATTTTGTGGGATGCACTAAAGGCAGTATTAAGGGGGAAACTAATAGCACAAACGGCACACCTTAAGAGAACCAGACTGGAACTCTATCAAAATTTAACTGGGCAACTAAAAGAATTAGAGAGGCAACATAAAAATACAAATGACCCAGAGACACTTAGGAAGGTTAAGGACATTAGAGGGAAGATAGAAAATATATTATTAATAGAGGTAGAGAAGAAAGCTAGGTTTGTAAAGCAGGCATATTATGAAGGGGGGCCCAAAGCAACTAGATTATTGGCTAGAAAGATAAGGGCACAACAAACATTAAACACTATACATAAGATTAGGAATCCTAAAACCAATGAGTTACTAAGAGAGCCGGAGGACATAGAGAGAGCATTTGAGGATTATTTTTGGACACTATACGCACAACCAACTGCAGCAGAGGAAGAGAGTATGAAGGCATTTTTAGAGGGGCTGGACCTACCATCGATAGGAGAAGAACAGAATAGGTTATTGAACTCAGATATTACAGAAAAAGAGATGGGGGATGCAATTAGTAGAATGAAAAATAGCAAGTCACCAGGCAGCGACGGGCTGCCATCCGAATTTTATAAGATATTAAAATCGGAATTAAGCCCCTTACTGTTGGCATCATTTAACTATACTATGAAAGAGAACAAAACTCCCCCGTCATGGAAAGAGGCTATCATTACTACAATTCCCAAGGAAGGCAAGGATAAAGAATTATGTAGTAGCTTTAGACCAATATCCATACTTAATGTAGACTACAAGATGTATACGTCCATAATTTCGAAAAGATTTGAGACATTCATGCCCGACATTATAGATGAGGACCAGACTGGTTTTATTAGAGGGAGACAGACACAAGATAATATAAGGAAAACAATTCATATAGTGGAGGAGGCCCAAAGGAGGGGAGACAGTGCAATTTTAGTGAGTATAGATGCAGAAAAAGCTTTTGATAGTGTGAACTGGGTCTATTTGTATAATGTCTTAGAAAAGTTTGGATTTAATGAAAAGTCAATCAAATGTATAAAATCATTGTATCATGAACCAACAGCTAGAGTGAAAGTGAACGGTAGTCTGACGGATCGGATTAAATTAGAGAGGTCGACAAGACAGGGCTGCTGTCTCTCACCAACACTTTTTGATATCTTCATCGAACCATTGGCCCAAGCAATTAGACAGAACCAGAATATAAAGGGGGTTGAGGCAGGAGGTTTAGAACACAAATTGGGACTATTTGCGGACGACTTGATAGCATACATGGGGCAACCAGACGTGGGCTTCCCGATACTGATGGATTTACTGGAGGAATATGGACAATACTCAGGGTACAAACTAAACGTGACAAAGACACAGATTTTAGCACTAAACTACACACCAACACCAGAGATCAAAGACAAATACAGAATTAGATGGGACATGGATACAATTACATATTTAGGGGTTAACATCACAAAAGGATTAGACAAATTATACAATGCAAATTATACGCAGATCAATCAGAATATCAAGAGGGATTTATGTAGGTGGACAATACAGACCTTAGACCTTAGTTCAAGGATTGAAATAGTTAAAATGAATATACTGCCTAGGCTACTGTACCTTTACCAATCACTACCTATATCTATTCCACAAAGTCAATTTATGGAATGGGATAAATGGATTTCAAGGTTTATTTGGGGGAGGAAAAGGCCCAGGATTAGGCTTGCGACACTGCAGCTACCCAAAGGGAGAGGAGGATTGGCAGTGCCGAGTTTCCAGGATTATTATTATGCAGCACAAATCAGAACAGTGGCATGCTGGTGTAATATGGAATACGTAGCTAAATGGAAGGACATCGAAACAAATGGGGAAAACAACCAGATTCAAAAACTACTCGGGGATAAAGAATTATTCAGGACACAGGAAAACGTATTAGACCCAATCACAAAATTCACTTTAAACACTTGGAACACGGTAATAAAGAGATACAAAATAGGAAAACAGACAAAGATTTTGAGATGGATAACAAATGATAATAAATTCCAGCCGGGAAAAGAAGATGCAGGTTTTAAGCGATGGGCCCGAGGGGGCATCACAGCAATATGTAGGATGGTGGAGAAAGGGGAAATGCAGAGTTTTCAATATCTAAGAGATAAGTTCGATCTGGAAAGGGGTGACCATTTTAGATACTTACAGGTGAGAGACTATTATATAAAAGAAATAAAAATGGATAAAAACACTAAACAAAATGGGGTAATTAAGGTCATGATTGAAGCATATGAAGGGAAGAAAGGCAGGGTGATTTCAGCTCTATATCAAGCTCTGTTGGAGAGTAGGGGGAATTCAACTCTATATATAAAAGAAAAGTGGGAGAAAGAACTCGGGATTGATATGACAGAGGAAGAATGGTATAATGTATGTAGAGTGCAGCATTCAACTACTGGGTCAAGGGTATGGAGGGAATTTGGGTGGAAAAACATAATCAGATACTTCATAACCCCAAAAATAAAAGGGAGGTATGCCCCGGAACAGAACGCATGTTGGAGGCAATGCGGCGAGGTGGGGGCAGACCACACACACATTTTTTTTAAATGCCAAAAGATGAAGGGATACTGGGAGGAAGTGTGGGGAGTATTGAAGGGGATATTAGGTTATGAGGTTCCTAAGACCGGCCTGATGTTATACTTGGGGAATCTGGTGCAGGAAAACACACAGGGTGGGGACAGATACCTGATTAAGGTGCTGCTGGCTGCCAGCAAGAAAACAATTACCAGAGCATGGTACAAAGCAGATCCACCTACAAAGGAGCAATGGCTGGGAGTAATACAGGAAATATTTGATATGGAGAGATTCACACACATATTGAAGATCCAGGAAGGGAAATTTGAGTCCAAATGGGAAAAATGGGTTGAATATAAAAGAAAAATGAACGACACCACAAATTGAGAGTTGGAACCAGACCATGATGTTGCATTAAAATAGGATAGAAAGGTTCCATGTCACTGTTTGCTTGTTTTTATTATTATTTGTATTTTCTTTTCTCTTCTTCAATGGGTCTCTAATTCAAGTGTATACTGAACTGTATGTGGTTTTGTATGTTTATAAAAATGTCAATAAAAATTTAAGTGAAAAAAAAAAAAAAAAAAAACACAAACCTGAGATGAACAGGTTAATTCTCTGTTGTATATGCAGGGGGCGGCATGACGACTGCTGCAGTTATATCTAGTTAACTACCTCAAAATTAAACTGCACTTAAAAGGTTATTTCAACATCAACACGGCCTTAAAGGGAAAACAAGTCAACAAAACAAAAAAGTAAACATCATCATTTAAATAGAAAAATAGAATAGCAGCGGTGCACAGTTTATCACTTTATTAAAACTATTAAAACAGATTCATCAAAAACATGATGATGTCACAGTGTCCCCCCACTGAGTTTGATTGACAGGTCGTCTACAGGAAGTAAAAAGTAATTCTGCAACTTTAATCTGGATATAAACTGATCTGATTGGTTATAAACACACACACACACACACACACACACACCTGCATGAGTAGGGTCATGGGTCCGGTTTTGTCGATCTCCACAACCTCTCCGTTTTTGGTTCCCACCAAGATGTGACCGTGACCCAGAGTGAGGGCTCTGATGGAGGGGTTGTCCTCCAGCAGCAGGCCTACACACACACACACACACACACACACACACACACACACACACACACACACCATTTTCCACTCTAACCAAAACATTAGATTGAGTATCATCAAAATACTTTTAATGTAAATACGCTTGTTTTCAGACACATTTAATGACAGCTGTTGGTTTAAAGATTGGTTGATAATCGTGATTTCTTTATTTCTTTAAGTCACTGGCAGTGATTTTTGAAAAATGACATTTTGGTTTCGTAACAGTGACTAGAAATTAGAAAAAGGAACCACTTTATTTGCTGTAAAGCCACTTCAATGAAAATACTCACACATGTGTTGGTTTAACGCTGTAAGGTTTTACCTACACGAGCTAACATGTACTACCCTAAATCATTTTAATTATGTTTACATTTAAGCGAAATGGCCACCCGTCTTACCTGCAGTGCGATTTGAGAGTCAGTCACCGACTCTAAACGTTTGTTGGTGATTACGCACAGATTACGTTTGTTATTTATAATAATTGACAGCAGAATTCTGTAAAGTTGTTGCCATCTTTCCTGACATTGAAAGAGATTTTTTTTTTTTAGTATTCATCGATGTTTAGTTTCCTCGGATGCTCTGCAGTACTACATCGCTGTATCTGGTATCTTTCAAATTGCTTGTAATACTGCAGGAATCAAAGAAAAACTGCATTTTAATCATTTTAAAATGCAGTTACACAATTATGTAAGTTTGAGTTAAATTAAATTAGAATTTTTTTTTTGTGCCACGGCTAAAAAAAGCCAGCAAGCTTCTATTGTTTTTAGTAAGTAGGCCTTATAAAAAATAATTGTTGTATTTTGCGTACGTGCTTTGTAAACAAACCCATGTATGCTGTGTTTCAATTGTCTTCTCTTTCTCAATAGTACATACCGACGAAATTTAAAACTGCGGTCGCATTAATACAATGTTATTTTAAAAAAATGCAATAATGATTGATGGAAAGGATTATCAGAAATGTACGTATATTTTAAATATTGCGATTTACGGCTGTGGCGCAGTGGGTTGTGCGTTGGTGTTGGGATCAGGGGGTCACAGGTTCAAACCCCACTGCAGTCAGCATGTCGTTGTGTCCCTGAGACGCTTCACCCCAGATTGCTCCTGTGGGGATTGCCCTCAGTATTGAGTATGTAAGTCGCTTCATTGTGTTATGTAAAATTAGTTTGCACCCCTTGTAGATATTTAGAACATTAAAAACAACAATTTACCCTACAGCGATGTTAGCATGAAATATTTGTTTATCGTAGGTTGAAATAAAAAAAATGCAAACGTTTAGTAAAATAATCTTTACGACGTACAAATAAATATTTTTATGTGGTCATTAACGAATACAAGGGTAAATATTTGTATTGTATGTTTTTTAATATATTATTATGCACGACATTTGACTATATTTCTTTTATCGTTGGGAAATGCGATATAATTTGTTCCTTATATATATTTACAATTAATTAACATGAGTTAGAAATATAATTTCCTCTCAGATGTAAAATATAGACACAAAAAAAGTAAATAAAACGTTAGCATCAGACGACTTTTTTCTTGTCACATTTTGCAACTCTCTCCAAATTTAGATTTTCCTTCTCACTGTTATTCAACATTTCTAAATCCCGTCACTTTAAATTAAAGTTGTGTATCCTTTTTTAAATATATTGTCTTAAATTAAAAATGATCGTCACTAAACCGTCAAAACAGAGATTGAAAGTGCCGCAGTGATCTGTGTGTGTTGCTGTAAACAGTCACTGAGTTATTAAGTGTGTGTGAAATATAATTAGACTGATATGTTCACGTTACATCATAATAATAATAATTAATCGGTTTACTCTAACGCTGCACACTGCTTTTATTTATTTATTTTTCAATAGTAATTCAGCCACAGTGTGATTTTAACAAAGCTCACAATATAACAGCTGCTGAGATTATATTTGTATTAAAATAAGACAAAATTCAGCCAATAAATTGCGATAATTCTCCTTTTTTTGAATAATCTCTGAACAACAAATAAGAAATGAAATAAGATTGCAGTTACTTACAGTTACTGGTGACATATTCAGGACCTTTGCTCTTCTGTTATGATTTCTCAGACACAGCTGAGTTGTTTATTCGCCTGTTTCAGATTCTGGTCCGTCTTGAAGGAGTGACGCTGATGTAATTGCTTCTGAGAGGAACGCACAGAGAGAGGGTGACCCTGAACACACCTCAGTTAAAACGCAGTTTCACACACAGTCACAAAGAACTTCATTTTCAAAAGAAAACACAACGCAAACAGACGGCTCGGTGTCACCTACCTCCTGCAGCGTGACCTTGGCAAAATGCACCGTCAACCACAGCAGCCATTTTGTGTCCTTGAACAGTTGTTTCTATATGTGCAGGTAAAGAAACCATAAGACTTTTGTAAACTGGAAGCAGCTTCATTGCGACCTTCGCTTTGTCTGCAGGCCACACAGCGAACACCTGCATTAAAAAACACCCCCTAGGAGTTAGTGTGTGTGTGTGTGTGTGTGTGTTTTATTCCTCACCCCCCTCTCTCACCCCGACAGCCTCCCTTTCTTTGTGTTCTTTTCATTTTTGTAACCCAACTGTTTCCACAGACCCGATGACCTCTCTGTTGATGCTACAGTGGCGGCCATCTTGTTCCATTAGACTGTAGTGTAACTGTGTGTGTGTGTGTGAGTGCATGACTGTGTAGGGGGTGGGTGTGTGTGTGGAGGAGCGTCGTCTATTGTTTGAGTCAGTTCTGATTTGATTAACAGCCCGTTGGTGTCCAGCGCTTCACTGGTCATTAACGGCTGGTCGGACTGGAAACTCTGGCAACGAGCCATGTTGTGTGTGTTTGTGTGTGTGTGTGTGTGTGTGTGTGTATGTGTGTGTGTGTAAAATGTAGGCTTTAGAGACTTTAATGCGTGTTTTTGATTCACAGTCTATACTGAAGTGTAAAATGTGTGTGTGTGAAGATTCAAGTTTGCGTCTTCAAAGCCGTTGAATTTATCAATGTAAAAAACAAGGCCTTTATTGGTATTAAAGTGACTTAAATCAATCATAATAAAGTCTTCAGTGAAAAGAAATGAAGTAGGATTTTATGAATGAAAGTGGCAGAATAACTGGTCAGTTAGGGGGAGAGGAACCCCTTTGGACTTGCACTTCGGTATTGTGGCCTTGGGAAAACAGTAACAACAACTTTCGATTTGTACTTTTCAAGTTTGGATCGACACAGGCTAGCAGTTTCCCCCCGCTTCCAGTCTTTATGCTAAGCTAAGCTAACAACGTCCCAAGTACAGCTCTGACACTGAAATCTATCTGAACATATCGCTTCCAAGTAAAGAGTAGAAGAGGTTGAAGTCGTCTTAAAAGTAGTATTGGCAATAGTACTTATAGTGAGAACAGCAGTAGTACATGTATTTATTTTTATCCGACTTGTTCGGTGGTCAGAATGTTTTTGCCCCGAGGACTCATCTGTTATTTCTTGGCCTACAACTCTTCTTCTGTTTAGATAAGACATGCTGTTTGTCATTGTGTGTGTGTGTGTGTGTGTGTGTGTGTGTTTGTATAAGGCTCCGCTCCGCTCCTCCGCTGCGAAGGGGACCCAAGTTCCCATCAGCAAAAACACGTGGGTTTGCTATCCTGGCTCCAAAATGGTGGAATGAGCTCCCCATTGACATCAGGACAGCAGATAGCTTACACACCTTCCGGCGCAGACTGAAAACTCATCTCTTTCGACTCCACTTCGAGCGATAGAACTATTAACAAAGCACTTATATACTAATAAAGAGCTGGCTTATCTAAAGCCAGTTGAGTAGCACTTGAAATGTTTTTGCTCTATGAAGCCTGATGTACTTATATGATTCTGTTTTCTTCAAGTTTGTATTTTGTTGGTCGAACGCACTTATTGTAAGTCGCTTTGGATAAAAGCGTCAGCTAAATGCAATGTAATGTAATGTAATGTATATGTGACTGTGTGAGTGACTTTACTCTTTTTTGTTTGCATGACTGCATGCCTAGTAGTGACCGTGTGTGTGTGTGTGTGTTTGTGTGTGTGTGTGTGTGTTTGTGTGTGACTAAGAAATTGTGTATGCATGTGCATCACTCCCTATTGTAGTGGTCTGTGTGTGTAGATGTATGCACACAAATGAGAAATCATATGTTGTGTGTGTAACGTGTGTTTGTCTCCGTCTCTTGGGCCCGAGGTTAAGAACATCTGCATCGTGTGTGTGTGTGTTACACTTGTCCTTGTCCATAGTGTTCCATTACAGCCGTTTTTCCTACAACATTAGGATTATAATTAGAGATGTCCCGATCCGATCACGTGATCGGGGATCGGAGCCGATCACGTGATTTTCAAAAGATCGGGAGAAAAAAAATCGGGGATCGGGAATTATTATTATTATTATTATTTTTTTTAATTTAATGTTACAAAACAAAAATGACCATGTTCACGTCTTAAAGTCATCCTGAGGCCTTAGTTTTGGTTTGAAATGACAACATCATGTATGTGTTGCTTCTTTTGGGCTTGTTTTCAGACCTGGTTGCTTATTTCTCTCAAAGCTGGCAACAGAGTGGGCGCGCAGTGTCTAGCAGTAAGCTAACGAGAGGCTACGTTCAGCTGGTGACTCGGGAGTCGGGACGGAGAAAATGTCAGGAGTTTGGAAGTATTATAAAATTGAAACCGAAGGCAGTGTAACAGCCAGATGCAATGTTTGCAAGGTGGAGGTTCCGCGTGGTGGAAAGAACAGAGCTACGTTCAACACGACCAATCTAATACGCCACCTGAGAAACAAACACCAACAACAACAGGACGAGTACACAGCGGCCACACGGCACTGAAACAACCGACACTTTCAGAGACTTTTAAAAGGAAAGAGAAACTGCCCCAGAACAGTGAAAAGGCCAAACAAATAACAGCCAAGATAGCTGAATTCATCGCGTTGGATGACCAGCCGTTATCTGTTACCTTTTTTTTCTCTTAATGCATTGCATAAAGATCGGATCGGGAAAAATCGGTATCGGCAGATTGTCAAAATCAAATGATCGGAATCGGATCGGGAGCAAAAAAATGTGATCGGGACATCCCTAATTATAATTTCTAAAGGTGGTTTACCATTATGCATGCAGTTGATTTACTCAGGGTACTGTGCTAAGTAGTGTTTTGAGGTAATTGTACTTTTAAGTTTTTCCGTTTTTGCTACGTTACATATATAAAATGATCTAAATCCATGTATATATTTTAGATTTGTTTTGTTTGATTAAACTAGGGTGCAGTATTTAAAGGAGGGCCCTATTAGGCTTTGGGGGTGTTCCCTTCCTGTAGTGACATCAATCTGTAACACTCCCGCTTCTATTGGCTAGCGTTCCAACCATGGATGTATATTAAGAACGGTTCCAACACATTGTACGTGAGGCTAAGGGGGCGGGACATCTCTAAGAGGTTGACCAATCACAACAGAGCCGGCCAGCTAACCAATCAGAGCAGACTGGGCTCTGGTTTCAGACAGAGGGTGACAAGAGGTGCTGCAGCACAGGCAGCATGAGAACAATACAGAGCTTTTTGAACATTAAAGCATGGAGACATGTCCCAGTAGAGACACTACTGATATACACCTGAACATCAGCAGGAGAGGACTCTTTAAAGTAGAGACACTACATACTGATATACACCTGAACATCAGCAGGAGAGGACTCTTTAAAGTAGAGACACTACATACTGATATACACCTGAACATCAGCAGGAGAGGACTCTTTAAAGTAGAGACACTACATACTGATATACACCTGAACATCAGCAGGAGAGGACTCTTTAAAGTAGAGACACTACATACTGATATACACCTGAACATTAACAGGAGAGGACTCTTTAAAGTAGAGACACTACATACTGATATACACCTGAACATCAGCAGGAGATGACTCTTTAAAGTAGAGACACTACATACTGATATACAACTGAACATCAGCAGGAGAGGACTCTTTAAAGTAGAGACACTACATACTGATATGCAGCTGAACATCAGCAGGAGAGGACTCTTTAAAGTAGAGACACTACATACTGATATACACCTGAACATCAGCAGGAGAGGACTCTTTAAAGTAGAGACACTACATACTGATATACACCTGAACATCAGCAGGAGAGGACTCTTTAAAGTAGAGACACTACATATACACCTGAACATCAGCAGGAGAGGACTCTTTAAAGTAGATACACTATATACTGATATACACCTGAACATCAGCAGGAGAGGACTCTTTAAAGTAGAGACACTAAATACTGATATACACCTGAACATCAGCAGGAGAGGACTCTTTAAAGTAGAGACACTACATACTGATATACACCTGAACATCAGCAGGAGAGGACTCTTTAAAGTAGAGACACTACATACTGATATACACCTGAACATCAGCAGGAGAGGACTCTTTAAAGTAGATACACTAAATACTGATATACACCTAAACATCAGCAGGAGAGGACTCTTTAAAGTAGAGACACTATACTGATAGACACCTGAACATCAGCAGGAGAGGACTCTTTAAAGTAGAGACACTACATACTGATATACACCTGAGTATCAGCAGGAGAGGACTCTTTAAAGTAGATACACTAAATACTGATATACACCTGAACATCAGCAGGAGAGGACTTTTTAAAGTAGAGACACTACATACTGATATACACCTGAACATCAGCAGGAGAGGACTCTTTAAAGTAGAGACACTACATACTGATATACACCTGAACATCAGCAGGAGAGGACTCTTTAAAGTAGAGACACTACATACTGATATACACCTGAACATCAGCAGGAGAGGACTCTTTAAAGTAGAGACACTACATACTGATATACACCTGAACATCAGCAGGAGAGGACTCTTTAAAGTAGAGACACTACATACTGATATACACCTGAACATCAGCAGGAGAGGACTCTTTAAATAGAGACACTACATACTGATATACACCTGAACATCAGCAGGAGAGGACTCTTTAAAGTAGAGACACTAGTACATACTGATAGACACCTGAACATCAGCAGGAGAGGACTCTTTAAAGTAGAGACACTACATACTGATATACACCTGAACATCAGCAGGAGAGGACTCTTTAAAGTAGAGACACTACATACTGATATACACCTGAACATCAGCAGGAGAGGACTCTTTAAAGTAGAGACACTACATACTGATATACACCTGAACATCAGCAGGAGAGGACTCTTTAAAGTAGAGACACTACATACTGACATACACCTGAACATCAGCAGGAGAGGACTCTTTAAAGTAGAGACACTACATACTGATATACACCTGAACATCAGCAGGAGAGGACTCTTTAAATAGAGACACTACATACTGATATACACCTGAACATCAGCAGGAGAGGACTCTTTAAAATAGAGACACTACATACTGATATACAGCTGAACATCAGCAGGAGAGGACTCTTTAAAGTAGAGACACTACATACTGATATACACCTGAACATCAGCAGGAGAGGACTCTTTAAAGTAGAGACACGACATACTGATATACACCTGAACATCAGCAGGAGAGGACTCTTTAAAGTAGAGACACTACATACTGATGTACACCTGAACATCAGCAGGAGAGGACTCTTTAAGGGATCACCAATACGCTCGTCTTTTACCAGCTGCAATACATAAACCAATTGATGAACACATTGATGCATCAATATTATAATTGGATAATATAATAAACATCCTATTGCAATATTGCGTGATGAGCACTTTTACCATTGGTAATATACGTTTTAAAATACTTATTACATTTCCTACTTCATATTTGGTACTTGATTACTTATTCATACTTTTACAGGACAGAGTATGTATACACTGTAGTTTTGGTCAGTTTCCCTGTTTAACCCTCAGACCTCATTTTCCCTAAGATCAATAAAGTTTGATCTCGTTTAGGCTGCAGATCAGGGTCATGCTGGTGATCTGACATGCTTAGTTCCTCAGGTTGGGCGAAATAATTACCGTCTGTCGTGATTGCATCCTGTTTTCTCCGGTATTTTGACTCAGATGCTCCCTGACAGCTGCAGGTTTGAGATAGATGTGCCGTCATGTATCTGATGTTATACTGTCACCGCTTTAAGTGTGTGTGTGTGTGTGTGTGTGTGTGTGTGTGTGTGTGTGTGTGTGTGTGTGTGTGTGTGTGTGTGTGTGTGTGTGTGTGTGTGTGTGTGTGTGTGTGTGTGTGTGTGTGTGTGTGTGTGTGTGTGTGTGTGTGTGTGTGTGTGTGTGTGTGTGTGATTTCATACTGCCTCGTTATGATTATTAACCATCAGGACTGAAGTATTTGAGGTCAGACACAAAATGACCTCACTGTTTCCATACTGTGTGTGTGTTGTTGCAAACCTATACCCGTGTGTGTGTGTGTGTGTGTGTGTGTGTGTGTGTGTGTGTGTGTGTGTGTGTGTGTGTGTGTGTGTGTGTGTGTGTGTGTGTGTGTGTGTGTGTGTGTGTGTGTGTGTGTGTGTGTGTGTGTGTGTGTGTGTGTGTGTGTGTGTGTGTGTGTGTGTGTGTGTGTGTGTGTGTGTGTGTGCTCCTCATGCATATTAATACATGTACAGTAGTAATAACGGGAGTGTGTGCCGTCTCATTGATTGAGCTCTTCCTGCTCTCTGATTGTCATGGTTCCCAGATGTCTGATTATCAGTGATTGTCATCTGTTACCGGGCAGAAACATCTATTTGCAACTTCTCGAAGTCCAGGGCGACTAAAATAGCATTTTCTGACTTTTTGCGCAAGTAAAATATCTTAACAAAGTAATCGATTTTCTTTTATGTTGACGTTGTGAATAAGTCAATAGGAGCTGCAGCTTAACTTCACACACGATCACAAAGAACTTCATTTTTACTAAGTGGGAAAAGTACTATCAAGTCAGCAACTGCAAATCATATCAGCATAAATTCAAAGTTTATTTTGTCTTCATCCAAAACACAAATCTCTCAAATAATCCCTGTTAAATTCAGTGATCTTTAAGAAAAAATCTGATATTGATTTGGTTTCATATTCAGCAATTATCAGCTTAAGTTTAACCCATTGTTCAAATCTTAAATCTCTCAAATGACCTTTCAAAATGAGAAAATCTCTGAAAATCTGTTTCCTTATCCCAGGCTTTCTGTCCTGAGTCAGCCTCGCCTCATATCTGGAGTTACAAGTTTTTTCCCCTGACAGTGTTGACAGCCTTAAACATATGTAGAAATGTTGCGGGTATAGATCAGCCTGTAATCTGTTTCCTGTATTACAGATGATTAGTTGCTGCTTTGCTTCCTGCAGCACTTTGAAACTGGAGATGACGTTTCTGGAAACACGGCTGTGATTACATGAAACTGTTGAGGCTGCATTTAGGGTGCGTTTCAGCTTGTTTGAAAATGTTGGAATATGTTTATTGAAAACAGACTCTGAAATCCTGATCTGCAGACCGCAGTAAATCCCCGCAGGACAGATGGTGATATTAATGCCGTGTTCTGAAAGTAAAACCTACATCCTGCCACATCAACAATAAAACATCCCGTCTGATGACAGCGCTACAGTTCTCAGGAAGCCAATATTTAGTGAGGGGGAAATGTGTGTTCCCATGACAACATATTTAGAAAGTGGATTTGACAGGCTAACCATAACGTTTTTATAACATAATAGCTCATGATAATAATATGAAGGCTGATGACAGTCATGAAATATGATTGAAAGCTGCAGAACAGTAACGAAACAATATAGGGGCGATTGATTTTTCACGTGAAGAATACACTTTTAAACTCAATTTTTATGTAATATTATGTTAACTCAAACATAAGTTGAACCTTTTTAAAGAAATGTGCATTCATAAATGTTACATATTGTACCTTTTTAGGTGCTTAAGAAAAATTGGATCTCGAACATCTGTTGATGATGATCATGGAAAATAACCGAAAGCTTCAGAATGGCGACTAAATGGATCTAATTTAGACAATGTTCTGTTGTTTAAGATTACAACTCGAGCTGAAATTAGAAGTTAATAAGTTGTTTTTATTGTAAAAACAGAACATGCATTTACCATTATGTTCATTTTTGATTACATTATAATCAGAATACTTTAATTCGTCCCCCAGAGGGGACATTTATATGTGTTACAGCAAGAAAAGAGCCAAAGACAGCTTAATATCACTCAAGAAGCATGTCAGTTATAAAGCACAATGCCACACAAAATAAAAAACTGGTTAAAACTTCTCACATCTCAGGGTTTGCTGCTTTTCTGTTTTGCATCATTGTAAAATGTATAAATTTATATGTGTGGGGTGTTACAAACTGTTAGAAAGTACTGAAAAATATAATAATCATAAATAATTGTAGTCGATATACCCATTTTCCATTCTACTTTAAGACTGTGGCTGCGAGGGAGTGCGGTCGGCTTTCAACCAGAAGGTTGTGGGTTCGATCCCAGCCCATGCAGTCATCATGTCGATGTATCCTTGGGCAAGATACTTAACCCTGAGTTGCTCCCGATGGCATGGCCAACGGTGTGTGAGTGTGTGAATGTTAGGTCCTAGAGTAAGGTACACTGCTCTGTATGAATGGGTGTGAATGGGTGAATGACGTAAAGTGCTTTGAGGGGTCTTAAAAGACTGGTTATAAAACGGAAAAGTCAAATCAAGCAATCTGATTGGTTCTTAGCCGTGATATAATGAGCTTCGCGTCGGGCCGAACCATGCCCCTTAGCTGTGATATAATGAGCATATACAAAGTCTTATTTGATCCACCTACTTTGTTAAGTATAAATGTGATACAGGCTTCTTTATGACTAAATATGAGTGCAAATCGAAGTATTTGACTTTCTATTGCTTTAAAAATGTAAAAATGTGCTAATTTAGTGTGCAGAGGGTTTTTAATGTAAAACAGGGGGGGGGAAGTAGTCCCATGCTACCAATTGGTTTGAGAAATTACAAATATCTGTATAATGTCACCAGCCTGGATTTTATTTTGTGTGTGTGTGTGTGTGTGTGTGTGTGTGTGTGTGTGTGTGTGTGTGTGTGTGTGTGTGTGTGTGTGTGTGTGTGTGTGTGTGTGTGTGTGTGTGTGTGTGTGTGTGTGTGTGTGTGTGTGTGTGTGTGTGTGATCCAGCTGTTTATGTGTGTGTGTGATCCAGCTGTGTGTGTGTGTGTGTGTGTGTGATCCAGCTGTGTGTTTGTGTGTGTGTTTGTGTGTGTGTGATCCAGCTGTGTGTGTGTAGGATTTGCAGGTCAGGAGTTATGGTCTTGAGACCCAGAGCAGGCCTCGGGAAATAACCCTGCAGTGTGTTTCAAACTGAGTACATGTATTTTTCTTAAAAGTGTAAATGTTTGGGCTCTCCATACATGACCCCATAGATTAAAGAGGGATCATATCATCCTTTATTTCCATCGTTAGAGTCCGAGGTTTCCCTGGACAGCAGCTGGCGTGGTGTCTCCTCCGGATTAATGCTGAGCGAGCGTATCATATGTCAGATACGTTGGTACGGTACATGGAGGTCCGCAGGGTCAGCAGCTTAAAGCCTCTCTGATGGGTTCTCAATCAGATGGAAACTAAAGAGGCAACAGCGGATATAAAAAAGCAGGAACACAATGTTCTGATGCAGAGACACGCTGAGGGCACAGATGAACCTGATTGATCTCAGAGTGAGAGTGGGACAGAAGGTGCAGAGAACACGATAAGGGAGGATGACAGGTTATAGAAACACACATGAAGCCGACGTTAGGTCAACATCTGCAGCAGCTTCTCAGTGAAAACCCTCCAGACCTGCAGGAAACAATACAGGGTTTGGGCTGCTAAAGCACATTTGATCATTTGTGGTTAACATTTGGATCAAATCTTTGGATGTACATGAAGTTATACCAATTAACATATCTTCCACATGTGTGTATCTGTCATATTTTACCTTTTGCTTATCAAATCTGATCTCTCAAGAACGATCTCGGCGATTGAAAGTGAGACGAGAACAGAAGGTGGACAGAAGTGAAACATGAGAGAAGGACAGATTATGAGAACAGAAAAAAGCACTTACATCGAGGTCAACAACTGCATCTGTTCCACATCTGCTAATCTGTAACACATTTACTGTATCATCCTTTAGCATGTTATGATTTGGTGGTAACATGACAAGTTTTGGGATTGAAAAAGATTCCCATATGTCTTAATTTAAGGAAGCTATAACAAATGGAATATCTTTCAAATGTGTGCATCTATTGTATGTTACCTTAAGCTTATCAAATGGCTTAATGATTATAGTGGCAAGTGAAAGAGGAAAGAAAGTAAACAGAAATGGCTGGAGTTCGGCCTGTTACATCTTCAGAAAAAATCAGATCTAAAATGAGTTTGTAAAACCCGTCGATGTGTTCCTGCTCTCATCTTATCACAAGTCATTTTCAATTTTAAACATTACATAGCTTCTATAATGACTTTACAGCCACACAAACTCATCTTCTCATCTTCAAGCGTCTTTGGGTTCAAGAAAAGCGCTATAGAAATATAATTTATCATTATTATTATCTCTCTGCTGTTAGCTGGTTTGTTCTGGGGTTTATAAATAATCCACCAACAATAAATCATGATAGTATTCTCCTCCGCTGGAATATGAAAACCTTTGACTCACAGAAGTCTTTAAAAGCTGTGTCTCATTCTCGGCACCATAAAATACATGTTTCGCTTAATTCTCAAATCATACAGAATGACATCATTATGTAATTGTTCTTTTAAAGTCTTTAACAACTCATTTAGTTGGAAAATAGCCCCAATAGAGAACCGCAGTGACGCGTCCTAAAACCCGGATTTAACCTCCTTCCGGTTCCTTCGACAAAAAGCAAAGCAATGCAATTTCTCCATAGGATTTTGGAAAATAGCTGGAAATAAGGTCTGTCGTTGAGACACATTTAAGAGGCGGATCACATTTTGTCACATGTCTCCCCTACTTTTATAATTTTCGAATCATAAATCTAGCGGCCAGTTATGCTATAAACGAACTACAGCAGGGTCGCTGCTTCAACGTCACGACAACTTCTGATCCAAAACTACAGATTCAAAATGGTACAAGTTGAAGCGTTTGTTCTAACACTTTGCAGGAGGCAGGTACTTGCTTTCAAGAAGAACAGGGCAAACTAAGCCCCCAGGAAGTGCGCCGGACTCTGAGGAAAATATTCGTTGTGGCCAAACGGCGGTACTACACTTCCGTATCGGTCGCTGGGCCCGGAAAAGCTTTTTCCCATTGACTAACATTGGGAAAGAGACATCTGTAAATCGTTGAATACTTTTTTTAAAACTAAATAAACTACCCAGTATGAACGTTTGTATAGCCCTTATTAAAAACATTCGGTCCTCAAGTTGTAAAATGTGCTAATAACGTTATTCTGAGAGTTATTTTCCTCGGCATTATGAATGCAGATCCAACCCATGGGACCGCGCCGCCCGGCACGTTCATGTGACGTGTTCAGTACTACATGAGTTTTACCTTTACCCATGGATGCACAATAAGAACGGATTATATGATTAAATGAATACTTTCGTGACGTTTCGCTCTCTCAAAAGTTGGGCCATTTTGTCTTCATGCGCCAATGAGCAACTCTCATAGGAATGAACGAGGCCCCGCCTCCCACGCTGTATCCAGTTCTTATTATACATCCATGGGGCAAACAAACTTAGCGGGAGTGTTTACGTGTTCGGTGTAATGACGTACAACGGCCTCGACAACTTCTGTAGTCCTATTCAGCCACTTGGTAACAACCATCGTTTTTCAGACACGTAAACTCTTCAGAAATCACCAGCTGGGTCTCTGCTGATGGATTTAATGTCGTAGAACAAAACGTGATCTGTCTCTTCAATGTGTCTCAACCACAGACCTTAGTTCCAGCTAGTTTCAAAACCCTATGGAGAAATCCCCTGGCTTTTTGTCGAAGGAACCGGCAGTGGTAAAATGCTTACTTACTTCCGGGTTTTAGGACGCGTCACTGTGGCACTCCATATAGACAAATATGATTTATAATATAGTATCTAAATGTTACTGAGCATTGTTTTTGAAGAAATCATCTTTGGCTTTGTTATTGTTCATATTTTAATGTTTATTTATTAATTGATTTATATTTAGTATTAGCTAATTATCAACATATCTAGAAACTGTAAAAAAGTACAATAATGGCTTGCTAAATGTATTATAAAGTAGCATACATGTGAATAAGTAAGGTAAAAGTATGCAGGGTTGGGTTGTAACGGAATACATGTAACGGCGTTACGTAATCAGAATACAAAAAAATCAAGTAGGCTAACTATATTCAGCTCGCGTTACATTTGAAAAACGAGTAATCTGATTACAGTTACTTTGGTAAACCTGAAGTGAATACATTTTGGAATACTTATTGGAATTATTGGTGGAAAAGTTTCCTCACAAAATGTAATATTCATAACAGGTGTTGTGTCAAATTATGCACCCCCGTCGTGAAATGCACCCCCCCCCCCCAAAAAGATGCTTCTATTAATCCCTCAAGCACTTTGGAGGGTATAGTTGTAGGACTAGCACCAATACATGGAGCAAGTTTCATGTATGTGGCACGTTTATTGTCAGAGATAGCAAGGGGTGCATATCGTGGCAACTAGGATGTTCATACAAATACAAATGTTTCTATTAATCCCACCCTCAAGCACTTGATGTAAAAAGAAACAATACATTGTAAAGCACAAGTACAAGCACAAGTATACAGAAGGATGTCACAATTAAATAAAAACATATATTAAATAAAAAATGTACTGAAAAATAAGTGACGAAGGAATGCAAAATCCAGGATTCGACAACCCAACCATCAAAAAGACAACATACAATAGCGGACTATACGTTAAAATGCGCGTTCCCGTGTCATGGGGTGCATTTCACGACGGGGGTGCATCATTTAACACAACACCGGCAGATGCAGAGAGAGAGAGAGAGATCTCTTTTAAAATATATTGAAAGTTAGAAACGGAGATGGTTCGATAAAATGTGCACGATAACGTTGATGTAGCATTTCTTTATTGTCGAAATGATGACATTTATAACGGGATCAAATCAAAGTGAATGGCCTGCTGCTGCTGAATGCATGGGGCAAGTGACTGGAACAAGTTGTAAGAGTTATTACATCGTTTCAGATAATAATAAATAATAATGATAATTCATTCTATTTAGGGGCGCCTTTCAAAGCACCCAAGGACACTTTACAATTCATAACATATTCTAAGGAAAGGTTTTAAGACAGTACAAAGAATGCAGTCCGGGTGATGTTTTTTATGTGGGGTGCAGATGAGAGAGCTGTCCAGAATGACACCAAGATGTTGTGTTTGTGTTCTTGATAAGCCATTAAAACAGTAAAATATGTGTCTCCTGCTCACCAAAACATACCCATCTGTTATGGAAAAAGAAAGTATTCCAAAAGTAATCTGAATACTTTTTTAAGACACGTAACAGTATTCGGATTACTTTCAGAGCCATGTATTCAGGAACTAATTACATTTACAAAGTAACCCTCCCAACCCTGCAAGTATGCGTAAATAGTATTTAAGTACAAGACTTGAGTTAATGTACCGAGTTATTTTCCATAATTGGTTTTTACTGAAGATGGATTTTCAATGCAGGACATGAGGAGTATTAATACCTCACGAACTGAATATTTCTCCTATTACTGCTTAGAAATCAGAGTTAAAGACTTGAATGTGTTTTTAAAGACATCATCTGAGACTCAGGGTCTGATTGGAAAGCGTTGATTGGTCCTCAGCAGTTTTTCCTGGAAACTCATCTTTCCTAACAGACCATCAACGCACCGCCAGCGGTGAAGTCACTTTTATGGAAATGAGGAAGACGAGTGGAGGCAGGACGAAGGCCAAACCTCCACATCATCTGTGGGGATATTATTTGAGTGTGTTTCACAGTCTGTAATCCCCATCATTATCATTACCAGAGGCACGCTCCACTGAACTGTCCACAATGTATTCCATTTAAGTAGAGCTGCAACAAAACACGTCAACTATTTTGATATCTGTCAATAGTTAGTCATTTTTTTATTTCAAAATGTCTTTAGATGCTGTTTTCAGCCTCTCAAAGTTAGAGATTTTCTCTTTTTCTCTGTTCTTTATCATGCTAAGGTGAATATCTTTGCTTTCAGACTAACAAAACAAGACATTTAAAGACATCACCTTGGACTTTGAGAAACATTTTCTGCTTTTTTCCAACATTTCTTTGACCAAAAGACTAGAAATCTTGAAACTCTAACGCAGCGTCACACGGCGGCGTGCGTTGAAGCTTGCCGGCGGGCATGTCTGAAACTCGACCAACAACCAATCACATGAAGCTCCCGCCCCGGACACACAAGCACGCAGTTTGATTGGCTAGAGCTTGTACTGGCATTTGATTTGATTGGCTGACGCTTCCGCCGAAGCTTCAAAAGTTGAACACTGCTCAACTTTTGAAGCGAGCAACGCGAGCAAAGCGAAGCGACGCTCCCACAATGCAGTTCGGCAAAGCGTGACGTCACCCCATTCAAAGTGAATGGGCAGAAGCGTTGAAACTTCAACGCACGCCGCCGTGTGGACGGGCCGTTAATCATTTGTTGCAGTCTTAGTTACAAAACCTGCTTTAGACTTCATTAAATGACATTGGTTTTGGGTTATTACACTTTTGATAACTATTGTGGTAATAAGTCATCTTTAGATTTGCTTTAATGTTCAAAAAGCTCTTTATTTTTCTCATACTGTGCTGCAGCACCTCTTTTCACCCTCTGTCTGAAACCAGAGCCCAGTCTGCTCTGATTGGTTAGCTGGCCGGCACTGTTGTGATTGGTCAACCTCTTAGAGATGTCCTGCCCCTTATCCTATCAGGTACAATGTGTTGGAGCGCTAGCCAATAGAAGCGCGTTGGTTACACACTGAAGTCACAATGTAAACGAAGGTGTCCAATGAAGGCGTTAAATACCCAACATTATAATTTGTGTGTTAAGAGGGTAATATACAATAGTCACTTGAGAGAGGTATTACTTTAAAGTGATATAAATAACTTGTTTTTTCAGGTTAAGATGTCACAACTAAAATCTGAGCAGAACTGTGTTTTCTCCTCTGACAGCTGATTGCACAGTGAGTCCTGAATGTGTGTCACTTTGTTCCATCATCAGGGTTAAACCAGCCGCCCGTCCAGAGAAAGGGTTCGGTGATCCTGAGCGAGAGGAGGGTCTCTATAGAGGGGTGATCCTGAGCAGAGATGGGGTCGTTACTAAAAAAAAAGTAATATATTACATATTACATATTACTTTAAAAAAAAGTAATATATTACACTACTTCGTTACTCTCTACATAAAGTAACTCGTTACTTTACTCGTTACTTTACTCGCAGGGCCGGCCCGCCCCTCCCTGCAGGCAGATCACGCAGACTGCTAAAGTTTCAAATGTTCTCTTTAGTTCAGTTTCCATTGTCGCATAAGACTGATCCAGATCCTGAATGTTTTCCTATCTGACCATGGCTGTCCTCTGTCTCCTGCTATCTGTATATTTTGCGCAGTCTATCTCTGTTCACGCTGTTGCGTCGGCGTGTTCTCCTGCGTGTTGGCCATGTGTTGCACTGGAACCAGACACCGCAAAGACTTCAGCCGAGCACGTACGAACTGCGCATGCGTGAGTGGCAATAACTCTCCTTACCAGCAGGCGGCGGTAGTGTGTATTCGTCATTCAAAACAGGAAACAACCGGAAAACAGAGAAGAAGAACAGACTAGTGATATAAACAAACAACAAATAGCTGTGCGTTAGCTTCACCTTAGCATGTGTTTGTTGAGGTTTTATTATGACTGATTTTAGTAAGTAACGAAGTAACGCGTGTCGGGGTAATGTTAGTAACTGTAGTGTGATTACTGAATTATAAAAGTAGCGCGTTACACTACTCCGTTACCGACAAAAGTAATATTATTACAGTAACTCTGATCCTGAGCGAGAGGAGGGTCTCTATAGAGGGGTGATCAGGCGTGAGACCCCTGTCCGTCTGTCCGTCCGTCTGTCTGTCTGTCCGTCCGTCTGTCTGTCCGTCCGTCTATCTGTCTGTCCGTCCGTCCGTCCGTCTGTCTGTCCGTCCGTCTGTCTGTCTGTCTGTCTGTCTGTCTGTCCATCTGTCCGTCCGTCCATCTATTAGTCCGTCTGTCCGTCCGTCTGTCTGTCTGTCTGTCCGTCCGTCCGTCCGTCCATCTATTAGTCCGTCCGTCTGTCTGTCTGTCTGTCCGTCCGTCCATCTATTAGTCCGTCCGTCTGTCTGTCTGTCTGTCCGTCCGTCCATCTATTAGTCCGTCCGTCTGTCCGTCCGTCACAAGCCCAGACAGAGAGATCATGATCACTGGACGAGGACTCTCAGTTCAGATTCACTCACCAGACCTTTAGACCCACAGGCCTCGAGAAATCACTTTAACACAGGTTATATACTGTAAGGTTGTTTTGTGTGATTTTTTTCAAGCCATTTCCAAAAGATGGCACACAAATACTGACTCAAATTAAAATACAGAAAAAAAATGTAATTTTGAAAGCTTATTTATGACTTATTTGTATACCAAGTGTATTAAATGGAGAAATCACTTTAACACTGATTATATAAGGGTTGATTTTGCGTGACTTTTTATAACTTTTTTTCAAGCCACGTCCAAAAGATAGCACAAAAATACAGAAAATGTTTTAAAGGTGAAAGGATATTTAGGACTTCTTTGTATACCAAGTGTATTAATTGGAGAAATCACTTTAACACACATTACATAAGGTTGTTTTTGTATAACTTTTTCAAGCCATTTCCAAAAGATGGCACAAAAACAGACTCAAATTAAAATAGAGAAAAAAAATGTAAGGTTATTTATGACTTCTTTTTATACCAAGTGTATTAAATGAGTGTTTTTAATATCGTTTTTCAACGCACAAGCAAGTTGCAACTCAAAAAAATGTACAGCAGGTGTAATTTAATTATACTTTGCTATGACAGGGCATTGCAAAATAACATTATACTACAGCTTTAATACATAAATCCTCACCTCCTTTATTCCTGCCACAGTAGGGTTTTCTCTTGAATTATTGATGCCTCTTGGTTTCGGACTTCCAAAAAGGGTATTTGTGGCTCTTTTTATTGGGTTTCGAGTAAAGTATTGCAAAGATCACTTACTGTAGCATGCTTTCCGTGTTGTACGTTAGTTTGGCGTTCCTAACATGCACATTTATCGATCCATTCTTCAGTCAACGAAATGTGGCCGTCTTTCTGTTTCTTTTAAGTAGATTTCTATTTCTATTGGTTTTGTGGGTAAAAGCCAAATTACATCAACAGTTTTGAAGTTGCAAAATCTCCCTCATTGTGGTTTAAAGTGACACTTGTTCTCTGATCAGAAGGGATACCAAAACCAGTAAATCCTAACGACTATTGTGTGTTTCTCAAAGTCCAATAGCTCTAGTTGTGCAGTCGAGCTGCGTTGTGATTTAAATATTATAAAAAGTGCATGACTTGCACCGTCATACTGCCAAAAGTACTCTCTAGTCTATAGCCCCAAATCTGAATTAATCTTCGTGAAATTAGTCCCCAACAAATGCACTATTTCCTGCTTTTTGTTTGATTAAACCTACATCACATCACATGTCGTTTGTTAACAGACCTGGAAACCATGAATGGGCCGTAACGAGTCCCTGAAAAGCTGAAGGCTATCACTATATTTCCTCCTCAGGCTTTCATGTCTTCAGTGAACCACAGGGGTCCTTAATCCAGGAAGAGTTAACCTCCTCTCTGCTCGGACAGACAAATGGACACCAATTAAGTAAAGGAAGGGACGGGAGATACCCGGAGAGAGGAGGAGGAAAGGAAGCTGACGGAGGGGAGAAAACTGGAGGCAAAGGTCAGACTTAAAGCTGGATCAGGACAAAAAGAGAGAGAATCTTTGTTCCTGAAACTTTCAGAGTCTCTTTACACAGAGGGGACACATGTTGATGTAGAAGAGACATGAAGAAGAGGGGACACATGTTGATGTAGAAGAGACATGAAGAAGAGGGGACACATGTTCTTGTAGAAGAGACATGAAGAAGAGGGGACACATGTTGATGTAGAAGAGACATGAAGAAGAGGGGACACATGTTGATGTAGAAGAGACATGAAGAAGAGGGGACACATGTTGATGTAGAAGAGACATGAAGAAGAGGGGACACATGTTCTTGTAGAAGAGACATGAAGAAGAGGGGACACATGTTGATGTAGAAGAGACATGAAGAAGAGGGGACACATGTTGATGTAGAAGAGACATGAAGAAGAGGGGACACATGTTGATGTAGAAGAGACATGAAGAAGAGGGGACAAATGTTGATGTAGAGGAGACATGAAGAAGAGGGGACACATGTTGATGTAGAAAAGACATGGAGAAGAGGGGACACATGTTGATGTAGAAAAGACATGGAGAAGAGGGGACACATGTTGATGTAGAGGAGACATGAAGAAGAGGGGACACATGTTGATGTAGAAAAGACATGGAGAAGAGGGGACACATGTTGATGTAGAAAAGACATGAAGAAGAGGGGACACATGTTGATGTAGAAGACCCATGAAGAAGAGGGGACACATGTTGATGTAGAAAAGACATGAAGAAGAGGGGACACATGTTGATGTAGAAGAGACATGAAGAAGAGGGGACACATGTTGATGTAGAGGAGACATGAAGAAGAGGGGACACATGTTGATGTAGAAGAGACATGAAGAAGAGGGGACACATGTTGATGTAGAAAAGACATGGAGAAGAGGGGACACATGTTGATGTAGAAGAGACATGAAGAAGAGGGGACACATGTTGATGTAGAGGAGACATGAAGAAGAGGGGACACATGTTGATGTAGAAAAGACATGGAGAAGAGGGGACACATGTTGATGTAGAAAAGACATGAAGAAGAGGGGACACATGTTGATGTAGAAGACCCATGAAGAAGAGGGGACACATGTTGATGTAGAAAAGACATGGAGAAGAGGGGACACATGTTGATGTAGAAAAGACATGAAGAAGAGGGGACACATGTTGATGTAGAGGAGACATGAAGAAGAGGGGACACATGTTGATGTAGAAAAGACATGGAGAAGAGGGGACACATGTTGATGTAGAAAAGACATGGAGAAGAGGGGACACATGTTGATGTAGAAAAGACATGAAGAAGAGGGGACACATGTTGATGTAGAAGACCCATGAAGAAGAGGGGACACATGTTGATGTAGAAAAGACATGGAGAAGAGGGGACACATGTTGATGTAGAAAAGACATGAAGAAGAGGGGACACATGTTGATGTAGAAGAGACATGAAGAAGAGGGGACACATGTTGATGTAGAAGAGACATGAAGAAGAGGGGACACATGTTGATGTAGAAAAGACATGAAGAAGAGGGGACACATGTTGATGTAGAAGAGACATGGAGAAGAGGGGACACATGTTGATGTAGAGGAGACATGAAGAAGAGGGGACACATGTTGATGTAGAAAAGACATGGAGAAGAGGGGACACATGTTGATGAAGAGGAGACATGAAGAAGAGGGGACACATGTTGATGTAGAAGAGACATGAAGAAGAGGGGACACATGTTGATGTCGAAGAGACATGAAGAAGAGGGGACACATGTTGATGTAGAAGAGACATGAAGAAGAGGGGACACATGTTGATGTAGAGGAGACATGAAGAAGAGGGGACACATGTTGATGTAGAAAAGACATGAAGAAGAGGGGACACATGTTGATGTAGAGGAGACATGAAGAAGAGGGGACACATGTTGATATAGAAAAGACATGGAGAAGAGGGGACACATGTTGATGTAGAAAAGACATGAAGAAGAGGGGACACATGTTGATGTAGAAAAGACATGGAGAAGAGGGGACACATGTTGAAAGACATGGAGAAGTGTATTTTGCATAATAGGTGACCTTTAAAGAAAGTGTTGGCGAGAGGCCAGGTAGACCATTAGCAAAGTTAGTCCTGTCAGCGTAGCGTAGCGACGATACGCCTTTAGAAAAATCTTCCATCTCACATTTCACTCGCTTTACAATCCTGCTTTTAACCTTTGCTACAGCAGAGTTAGCAAAATCCTTTTGTGTTCCAGTTCAGGGAGGAAGAGCAGCTTCCTCCATGAGGGTAGTGCTCCGCCCTGGAGGAAAAACATGAAATCTAAACCGTCTGTGATCACTGATACTTTGGTGTATTATTGAGCTAGTGATACGCTGATGAACTGGATGCTATACACAGTAATTAATCATCTGCTTTGCGTTTAGTGCAACAGCTTTGAAAGTGGTTATCTAGTCCCGAAATCTCCCTCATTATGGTTTATTCCCGCTAAGTGACAAAAGGGTTTTCCGATAGTGTGAACAAAATGTAATAATATACCTCTGTGTGTTACAAAGCTTGATTTTTTGTTTTTTTTTACCGTAGAGCTCCATCAAAAACGTTTAAAACACATCAATTGCACTTCCCAAATACTCACTTATTGTAGATGAATCCGCCGCTTAAAGTAGTCCCCTACCAAAATGCACTATTTCCTCTTATCGCTTCCTTTGTTTGATTAAAACTACTTCTACTAAAGGCTTTTTCAAGAAATATCTGATGACTTTTTGAAAATAGGAACTTTGTGTTTGAAAAGATTGAAAGGCTTTGTATCTCTGCCTCGTTTGTTTGAAAGCAGGATTACGGAAAGACTACTAGCCTGGTGTTCATGAAACTTGGTGTCAGGATGGAGCACGGTTTAATGAAGACGACGTTACATTTTGGATTGGATATGAATCACAGGTGGACATATTACATTACATTACATGTTACTTGTTAGACGCTTTTATCCAAAGCGACTTACATACTCAATACTGTGGACAATCCCCACAGGAGCAATTTGGGGTGAAGTGTCTCAGGGACACAACGACATGCTGACTGCAGTGGGGTTTGAACCTGTCCCAACACCAACGCACTAGTCCACTGCGCCACACGCCTCTATGCATTATTTTGTATATATAAGAACAACCTTTGCAGTGCTCTTCTGGTGTTTTATGGGATTTGTTAAAAACAAGTAAAACATTGATTATCACCAGTATACAATGACTTGCTGCTTTTAGATACACTTTAAGACAGAGATAAATAACTAAACACTCAGAAACAATCAATCAAACTAACTCAGTCCACTTCACTCTCACACCAGCAAACAATCTCTTCATATTGTAACTATTAAATGAACAATGATATTTGATTATAGGTTAACATATCATGCAGCATTATATGATATCAATCAAATTAGCTCCACTTGTACCAGCTGTGATGAACTCAAAAAGTCCTCAGTAACCCTAATGAAGTTATTTGATAATATACGGCCATAAAGAATACTTTGGCTTTTGGTACTTAAGTACGGTGGTGGCAAAGTCCATAGGGACTTGGCTTGGCAACTGGAAGGTCACCAGTTCAAGTCCCGGCAAGACCAAGTGCTACCGAGGTGTCCCTGAGCAAGGCACCGTTCCCTACACTGCTCCCCAGGCGCCGTTCAAAATGGCAGCCCACTGCTCCTAACACTAGGATGGGTCAAATGCAGAGAAACAGTTTCCCCACGAGGGATTAATAAAAGTCCATCTTATCTTATCTTATATGTTGATGCCAAATACTTTTGTTTTTGATTTTGAATGCAGGACTTATACTAGTAACAGTTTGCTTTTACAATTCACTATTCCTACTTTTTTTCAGTACTTATTTCAACACGAGTTATTATATCCAACTGACTGCTGGCTGTATAGATATTTCAGTGAAGCATCGATGGTCAAAACTATAATACAATATAAGTACAAGTAAAAACAATAGACAATTTAAGGCGAGAAACGGCAGGCAAAAACATCGTTTTTCAAGTACTGGTCAATTTTGAGATTTTGTGCTATTTTGATTCTATAACATGTTTTCTTTCAGGCTTTTGGAAGGAAAACGTACAAAATACACATTTAAGTGTTTATTTTACTATAGTTTGTCTATTTGCGTCTGTAGATTTCTCCTAAATTCACCAAAAGTTAGCATTCTAATGTAACATAAAGTACCGCGGCCGCTGTGTGCACCATGTCAACAGAGATATTGCTGGAAAGCTGTGTCTCTCCTGCACAATCTCATCGGATCCAAATATGGTCATTTCCTTTGTATCAGCAACCAATCGTGAAAGCACAAAGGGGTCTTAAACCAAGAAACGAAATCTCATTGGCTGGTGTCAATTTCTGACAACGTGATTCGTTCAGATGCGTCACGTGGTGTGCTAAAACACTTCCTGGTTAACTTTCCGCTCGAAATTGAAATCTCAAAATGGCAAAAGAACGGCGAAAAAAACGTTCACAGAGAAGACGACAACAATTGTCACTTGCACGAAGCAAGGTTATACAAAAAACAAATGACCCCGAACATGAAATACCTTCACGGAGTGCGTCGAGGCGCAAGCTATCATCCAAAGAACAGGAGGGTTTAGCTAGCGCCTCACTGCAATCTTTAAAGGTCGTTTTCTCAAAATGAGTTTTTTCTCCTACTCTGAGTTCGGAATTTCAACTTCAGTAGCACGTAGATACACCAAACCTTCCAGTTATATTCCTATCAATATTATGAAGGCTTTTACAGAAGGGTTTGTTCATATATCATTCATAGCCTGAATTATACAACATTGTATACCTAAAAACATGGCGAAAATTGATATTTTAGGGCTGTTGACAGTATTTTCTGATTTATGGAGTGATAAAGAGAGAAATCCCAAATCCCTTCTGTAAAAGCCTTAGATACTAATATGACTACAAAATGAAACGAGAATTTTGAACCTGGCTTTATCCAAAGTTCAGATTTCGATTCCTGAAATGTGTTAAAATATGTGCATATTTAATGAGATAATGGATAATTTGCATATTTAAACATGCTATTTCAGAAAACTTGTAATACAAAAGACAATTGCCTTATTGTAAGTAATTAACTGGAGATATTTCTAGCTGATACCTTTAAGTTAAAAAAAATACCCTATTCACCTGGGGTGTCTCGCCTTAAAAGCAAGACAAGCAACAATCTAAAACATGTCAATACGCTAATAATAATGTCACAGTATCGATATCGGGTCAGAAGCATCAACATATTTGGTTTCCTCGATATCTCCGGGCCCTTGCATGTTAATGTAAAGTGTGAGGGGGGGTGATTTGGGGTGAGACCCCCTCCCAGCTTCCTTAGAACAACAGTGGTCTGTGATGAGCTGCTGAATGGAGGCTGGGCTGCAGATTATTGTCAAAGCCGGCGACCTGTTTGCTTAACCTCCTCACCCTGGGAGGTCAAGGTCTTCCCCTTTTCTCCCCTTTTCTCCCCTCCTGCTGCTTCCTCCTCCCTTGTCGTTACCTCGATCACATCACACGTCATCAAGCACGCAGCGGGTTTGGGCGGGTCGCGGTTTTACTTTGTGTCAGATGTTTATGAGTGTGTGTAATGGTGTGTGTGTGTTTCTGTGAAATCCTGCTCACCATGGGTTTTAACAGCAGAGATGGCAAAAGTACACACACCCTTTACTCAAGTAGAAGTACAGATACTTGTGTTTAAAAATACTCTGGTGAAAGTAGAAGTACTGACTAAACTTCTTTACTCAAGTCAAAGTAAAGAGGGCTTTGAAATGTACTTAAGTAAAAAGTACCCATAACTAGCAGCTGTTTTAAAGAGTACCTGACCTCCCTTTATATTAATAGAACAATAATGTCATTGTTAGCTAACGAATGTTTCCATGCTGAACAACGGCAACATGACAACGTTTCCATTGGTCCCTCTTCTTTAGAGAAGACCAGGAAATGATGGATACACGGATCGTGTTCAAATCAATAGGCACGCAATGACTCTAAAGAATAATGATCACGCCACCAAACACACATTCAGACTAAAGGAACCAGCTGTTTGGGAAATGAGAGAAGAAGAAAGTACAGGTATTTGAGTTCAACATGTAAGAAGTAGAAAGTACAGGTATTTGAGTTCAACATGTAAGAAGAAGAAAGTACAGGTATTTGAGTTCAACATGTAAGAAGTAGAAAGTACAGGTATTTGTGTTCAACATGTAAGAAGTAGAAAGTACAGGTATTTGGGTTCAACATGTAAGAAGTAGAAAGTACAGGTATTTGTGTTCAACATGTAAGAAGTAGAAAGTACAGGTATTTGTGTTCAACATGTAAGAAGTAGAAAGTACAGGTATTTGTGTTCAACATGTAAGAAGTAGAAAGTACAGGTATTTGGGTTCAACATGTAAGAAGTAGAAAGTACAGGTATTTGGGTTCAACATGTAAGAAGTAGAAAGTACAGGTATTTGGGTTCAACATGTAAGAAGTAGAAAGTACAGGTATTTGGGTTCAACATGTAAGAAGTAGAAAGTACAGGTATTTGGGTTCAACATGTGAGAAGAAGAAAGTACAGGTATTTGGGTTCAACATGTAAGAAGTAGAAAGTACAGGTATTTGGGTTCAACATGTGAGAAGAAGAAAGTACAGGTATTTGGGTTCAACATGTAAGAAGTAGAAAGTACAGGTATTTGTGTTCAACATGTAAGATGTAGAAAGTACAGGTATTTGTGTTCAACATGTAAGAAGTAGAAAGTACAGGTATTTGGGTTCAACATGTGAGAAGTAGAAAGTACAGGTATTAGTGTTCAACATGTAAGAAGTAGAAAGTACAGGTATTTGGGTTCAACATGTAAGAAGTAGAAAGTACAGGTATTTGGGTTCAACATGTAAGAAGTAGAAAGTACAGGTATTTGGGTTCAACATGTAAGAAGTAGAAAGTACAGGTATTTGGGTTCAACATGTAAGAAGTAGAAAGTACAGGTATTTGGGTTCAACATGTGAGAAGAAGAAAGTACAGGTATTTGGGTTCAACATGTAAGAAGTAGAAAGTACAGGTATTTGGGTTCAAAATGTAAGAAGTAGAAAGTACAGGTATTTGGGTTCAACATGTGAGAAGTAGAAAGTACAGGTATTTGAGTTCAACATGTAAGAAGTAGAAAGTACAGGTATTTGTGTTCAACATGTAAGAAGTAGAAAGTACAGGTATTTGGGTTCAACATGTGAGAAGTAGAAAGTACAGGTATTTGTGTTCAACATGTAAGAAGTAGAAAGTACAGGTATTTGGGTTCAACATGTAAGAAGTAGAAAGTACAGGTATTTGTGTTCAACATAGAAAGTACACGTATTTGTGTTCAACATGTAAGAAGTAGAAAGTACAGGTATTTGTGTTCAACATAGAAAGTACAGGTATTTGAGTTCAACATGTAAGAAGTAGAAAGTACAGGTATTTGTGTTCAACATGTAAGAAGTAGAAAGTACAGGTATTTGGGTTCAACATGTAAGAAGTAGAAAGTACAGGTATTTGTGTTCAACATGTAAGAAGTAGAAAGTACAGGTATTTGTGTTCAACATGTAAGAAGAAGAAAGTACAGGTATTTGGGTTCAACATGTAAGAAGTAGAAAGTACAGGTATTTGTGTTCAACATGTAAGATGTAGAAAGTACAGGTATTTGTGTTCAACATGTAAGAAGTAGAAAGTACAGGTATTTGGGTTCAACATGTGAGAAGTAGAAAGTACAGGTATTTGTGTTCAACATGTAAGATGTAGAAAGTACAGGTATTTGTGTTCAACATGTAAGAAGTAGAAAGTACAGGTATTTGTGTTCAACATGTAAGAAGTAGAAAGTACAGGTATTTGTGTTCAACATGTAAGAAGTAGAAAGTACAGGTATTTGGGTTCAAAATGTAAGAAGTAGAAAGTACAGGTATTTGGGTTCAAAATGTAAGAAGTAGAAAGTACAGGTATTTGGGTTCAACATGTGAGAAGTAGAAAGTACAGGTATTTGAGTTCAACATGTAAGAAGTAGAAAGTACAGGTATTTGGGTTCAACATGTAAGAAGTAGAAAGTACAGGTATTTGGGTTCAACATGTGAGAAGTAGAAAGTACAGGTATTTGTGTTCAACATGTAAGAAGTAGAAAGTACAGGTATTTGGGTTCAACATGTAAGAAGTAGAAAGTACAGGTATTTGTGTTCAACATAGAAAGTACACGTATTTGTGTTCAACATGTAAGAAGTAGAAAGTACAGGTATTTGTGTTCAACATAGAAAGTACAGGTATTTGAGTTCAACATGTAAGAAGTAGAAAGTACAGGTATTTGTGTTCAACATGTAAGAAGTAGAAAGTACAGGTATTTGGGTTCAACATGTAAGAAGTAGAAAGTACAGGTATTTGTGTTCAACATGTAAGAAGTAGAAAGTACAGGTATTTGTGTTCAACATGTAAGAAGTAGAAAGTACAGGTATTTGGGTTCAACATGTAAGAAGTAGAAAGTACAGGTATTTGTGTTCAACATGTAAGAAGTAGAAAGTACAGGTATTTGTGTTCAACATGTAAGAAGTAGAAAGTACAGGTATTTGTGTTCAACATGTAAGAAGTAGAAAGTACAGGTATTTGAGTTCAACATGTAAGAAGTAGAAAGTACAGATATTTGGGTTCAACATGTAAGAAGTAGAAAGTACAGGTATTTGGGTTCAACATGTAAGAAGTAGAAAGTACAGGTATTTGTGTTCAACATGTAAGAAGTAGAAAGTACAGGTATTTGTGTTCAACATGTAAGAAGTAGAAAGTACAGGTATTTGTGTTCAACATGTAAGAAGTAGAAAGTACAGATATTTGGGTTCAACATGTAAGAAGTAGAAAGTACAGGTATTTGTGTTCAACATGTAAGAAGTAGAAAGTACAGGTATTTGTGTTCAACATGTAAGAAGTAGAAAGTACAGGTATTTGGGTTCAACATGTAAGAAGTAGAAAGTACAGGTATTTGTGTTCAACATGTAAGAAGTAGAAAGTACAGATATTTGGGTTCAACATGTAAGAAGTAGAAAGTACAGGTATTTGGGTTCAACATGTGAGAAGTCAAAGTAAAAAGTGGTCAGAAAAATAAGTAGTGGAGTAAAGTACTAATACCAGAAACATGTACTTAAGTACGGTAACAAAGTATTTGTACTCCACTACTTCCCACCTCTGGCAATATCCATGTCCCTTGGGTCTGGTTTTCCTACACCCTTCCACAAAGTTAGTAATCGGAGATACAAGGTCCCTCGATTCAATAAAGTCAGACTGAAGCATCCTTTGTGCTCCAGTCCATCCTCTCAGTAAATACAGAGCTGAGTCCAGATCAAATGCACGCTGAAGGTTCTTTGAGCATGTTTTCTCTCAGTGATTGTTCTGTTATGTTAAATGTGTTTTTCATGTATTGTGTCTTGATATTTGTCCATGTTGATGTTACACATGGAGCTGCTTTGATGCAAGTCACATTTCAGACTTCATCTGACCATTAAAGTATTATCGTATCGTAGTTAGTTTCAGTTTCAGTCGGCATAAGGATTCAAGGCTTTTATTGTCATGTGTACATCGCTACAGTTATGAAAATGAAAATCTGAGGTCACTGGCTCCTCCAACAGTGCAACACAATAAAACAGATAATAGTGCAAGTAAATAAAATGAAATAGAATATTGTAGAAATAGTGCTGAA
Source organism: Pogonophryne albipinna (assembly GCA_028583405.1). Taxonomy (NCBI): domain Eukaryota; kingdom Metazoa; phylum Chordata; class Actinopteri; order Perciformes; family Artedidraconidae; genus Pogonophryne; species Pogonophryne albipinna. The sequence continues at coordinate 170,126 of JAPTMU010000248.1, forward strand.
TAGTCTACAAGTAATTGGAATATTGATATAAGTTGCAAACAGATGAATGTTATAGATGTTCTTTCAAAAGTTCAGGTGTGATTTAACCGGTAAGTTGAATTTAGTTTTAACAGAGAATGATTGTTATATTTAGATGATGTGGAAACCACATTTTGCTCAGTCAGCTCTGCATTAGACCTTTGAATTCTCCACAGTGTGTAGATAACACTATCACCGTTAGCCGCTCGTTAGCGCGGTTGCACAGGGCCTCTTGCAGCTCTTCATGTTGCTCCACAGGATTACTCTGAGCGGTAAAGCCTCCTGAAATCTGGCAGCATGATCCCTCAGGAGTTCCTCACATTAGTGACCTGTAAGCTGAGTGTTGGAACGCAGCCTCTCGCAGTTTAATGAGCCGCCATCAGGCCCAGCGGCAGAGAAATGAAATGAACTCTACAGCATTTTAAATACTGGAGGGGGGGGGGGGGGACCCTCTTACATCTTCCTTAAAGGTGGGGTAGGTAATTCACTTCAGAAACCCTTTTTGTTATATTCCATGGAATGCTCTTAACATCCCGATAGCAATGAATACATTAAATGCTTTGACAATAAATACATTAAAAATGTCATCTGTGGAAGAAAGCACGACCAATCATCTGAGCCGGCCCGGCTAAAGTAACTGGATGGCCTACCTGCCTGTCAGCCTTCCATCTGTGCACACACTTATCTCATGCCCTCATTGGTCATGTGCACGTTCGTGGGTGTTGGAGGAGGGGCTCTGTAAGGAAGTCTGAAGGAAGGGGCAGATTTTTTCCGGCTGCGTACTTTCAAATTCTAGCGCACTCGAGCTGGTTTCTCCAGTCTTACCTACCCTACCTTTAAGTCTGCACTTATACCTGGGACACGTTACTTGTTCAATTTTATTTATCTCAGTTTTTATCTCTCATTATTGTCATTTTGCGCATAATTGACAATGTATATTTTTATATGACTGGATCTCTTATTGCTGAGTTGACCCGTTCTGTAAAGAAATACAGAAACTTCACTGTAACTTAATAAAAGTTCTGCACTGCAAGTTTGAGGAAAAAACCTGAATATATATTTCACCATCTGGGTCATTCTACAGAAAAGGTGGAATCTGGGTGATACAAATCTGCTGAAATATATTCCTTCTAAAAACATCTAAAACCTGTTAAATAGCAATAACTAACTCTTAACTTGATGAATCCACAACAAGTAGAGCTTAAAGTATTTTTATTTTTTTTATACTTTATACCAGTGACCACCAACTGGCGGCCCGCGGGCCACATCCGGCCCGCCAGACATTCTCATCCAGCCCGCACGACGGGGGTGACTGTGGCGTTGGCGGAGTGGTTACTGCGTTCGCCCCCCACCCATTTTTTTTTTACAACGTCTCGTGAGTAAGGTGCAGTACCGGAGTCCAACAGAGAGGCAGCAGCTGCGGGACAGTAGACTGCGTACTGCGAAACCTTCCCTTCCTTGAAGAAGAAGAAGAAGAAGTGATCCTTCGTTGTGAAGAGTCTGCTTTGTGCGCTCCGCACCACAACAGCAGCCCCGCTGCGACAGAGTCCAACAGAGAGGCAGGAGCTGCGGGACAGTAGCCTAGAAGCAGGGTTGGGTTGTAACGGAATACATGTAACGGCGTTACGTAATCAGAATACAAAAATCAAGTAGGCTAACTGTATTTACATTTGAAAAACGAGTAATCTGATTACAGTTACTTTCGTAAACCTGAAGTGAATACATTTTGGAATACTTATTGGAATTATTGGTGGAAAAGTTTCCTCACAAAATGTAATATTCATTACCTGCAGAACAGCGCTGCAGCATGTCTGTGAGCGAGAGAGAGATGCAGCGTGTCTGTGAGGCCCCGCCCCCACACGCAGTGAGAGAGATCTCTTTTAAAATATATTGAAAGTTAGAAACGGAGATGGTTAGATAAAATGTGCAAGATAACGTTGATGTAGCATTTCTTTATTGTCAAAATGATGACATTTATAACGGGATCAAATCAAAGTGAATGGCCTGCTGCTGCTGAATGCATGGGGCAAGTGACTGGAAACAGTTTTAAAAGTTATTACATCGTTTCAGATAATAAATAATAATGATAATTCATTCTATTTAGGGGCGCCTTTCAAAGCACCCAAGGACACCTTACAATTCATAACATATTCTAAGGAAAGGTTTACAGTAGGAGAATGCAGTCCGGGTGATGTTTTTTATGTGGGGTGCAGATGAGAGGGAGCTGTCCAGAATGACACCAAGATGTTGTGTTTGAGTTCTTGATAAGCCATTAAAACAGTAAAACAAGTGTCTCCTGCTCACCAAAACATACCCATCTGTTATGGAAAAAGAAAGTATTCCAAAAGTATTCTAAAAGTAACCTGAACACGTTACTTTTATAAGACTGTAACTGTATTCTGATTACTTTCAGAGCATGTATTCAGTAATCAGTAACTGATTACATTTACAAAGTAACCCTCCCAACCCTGCCTAGAAGTGATCCTTCGTTAGCGTGAAGAGTCTGCTAAGCATTATGCAGTACCTGTACCCCCCCAGCCCGCGATAGTGTCTATTGGATACATTTTGGCCCTTGGACAAATGTAGTTGGTGATCCCTGCTTTATACAAAGCTTATTTGTATAGGAATGTCACTGGTGTTACGTGTTACCAGGAAGAAGAGTAACCACCAGTGACAATTTGGAGAAAACACTACCATTTGAACAAAATGGCTGCCATGTGTCAGACCAAATATGGCTTCAGTCAATATCAAAATCGTTTAACTCTTCAATACAATACATGTTCCCATTCAAATGTTCACCCCTAGGGCTATGCAATGAGTAACACTAATGACAGACTTGAAAGACGCACGTACAATTTGAAGATAAATGACACCTTTAACAAACAAAGTAAGCAGTGGCGTGCACAGACATTTATAGGGGCAGGTGCTCAAGAGAAAAAAAAAGGGCACCTTCTGAGTCGTTGTGGCGGTCGCGCCGAAATTGTGCGCAAAAATGTGCCGGATAATGGCGTTGTTAGTTTCTTTTCGGTTTTTGGTTACTTTATTTCGGTTTTAGGGTTAGGATAGGTTTATGTTATTTAATTCTTATTTTTGCCTGATTTTACTGATTTATTATCAAAAAATTAATTATTTTAACATTTATTTTTATTATTCTAAATGACTTAGGGGGGTCCAATCTGAAGCTAGGGGGGGACGAAACCCCCCCCCCCCCCGGGATTGATGCCCCTGGTGGAACCGCCGGCTGCCTTAGTAGTGTGAGATTTATTAAAGGCACATCTTGTATGTCGTAATTGCATATATATTTATTTCAATAACCATATGCTGTCTGATGCAGATGCCTATCTAAAACAAATCAAATAGCAGGCTTACTAACTTCTACACGCTAAAGCAACTGTAGTCAGGGATGCAAACTCATCAGGTATGAAAAAGGTGACAAGGATCCGAGCCCCCCGACCCCACGGAATATCGGCTTTAAAATTAGGAATAACAGAGGATTTTAGCAGTCAGAACAACTAAAGCAGCAGGTAATAATAACAGAAACGCCAAAGAGTTACATCTAATAGAAATATATAAAAGCATTTATTTTAATTGTGTAGCAGTCAGTTTATAATTTTGGCAGCACTGTTGAGCATTTTGAAAATGTATCTTCATGCCTCTGTGTATTTTTATAATACTTTTCTACTTTCACTTGAGGAACATTTTGATTGCAGGACTTTTACTGTAACAGAGTATTCCTACACTCTGGTACTTCTACTTTTACTCAAGTACAAGATCTGAGTACTTCTACTTTTACTCAAGTACAAGATCTGAGTACTTCTACTTTTACTCAAGTACAAGATCTGAGTACTTCTACTTTTACTCAAGTACAAGATCTGAGTACTTCTACTTTTACTCAAGTACAAGATCTGAGTACTTCTACTTTTATTAAGTACAAGATCTGAGTACTTCTACTAAAGTACAATATCTGAGTACTTGTACTCTAGTACAATCTCTGTACTTATACCACCTCTGTTTATAGCCTATGAAAAAAAACGAAGGCTAAAGCTAACGTTAGCAGATAGTGACAATGCTAGCTAGCTAGCTAGCTAGCTAGCTAACTCAACGATTCCTTAAATGATATTGCGACAGAAAAACTTTTCAGTTCACATCACGCTCTGCCGCTCTGCTCTGATTAATGGCCTGTTCTAACAGCTGTTCACCAGCGGCTCAGTCTGTGCCACAGTGACTCCGCACAGTTAACGAACACACCGTAGATAATGTAGCTGACCCTCATCCCGGAGCAGCAGAGTTCAGCCGACCCGACAGGCAGGAAGACTCGAGCACACAGCTCGCGCTTCATATATTAAAAAATAACACCATGCGCGTCATGATGGCACATAACAGCTCGCGACCGCAGATTATTTCGGCGATTAGATAAAATGTAAATTATATTTGATGCAACTTTAGTTACATTTCCATGACTTTTCCAAAACTTTGGGAAAAATATTGTTTTCCATAACTTTTCCAGGGCCTGGAATTTGCATTTTGAATTTCCATGACTTTTCCAGGTTTTCAATGACCGTACGAACCCTGTATAGTTTAGTTTGGCATCTGATTTAGGGGATTAAACAATACACTCGTTGTATTTGTTACCTGGTGGTTACTTACTTGGTCGTCACTAGGGCACTTTTAATCGTGTTGCTGCGTGCTGCTGCACCACACACCCGCCGTGGCCTGTCTGACTGAGTGACTGACTGTCAGCTCTGCGCGCTGCGCGTTCACGTTGAGAACAGGGAAGGGAGGGGCTGCAGCCAGGGCATGTACGGGAGTGCCGCGGGGCACGTGTGGGGATGTCTGACAAAATTACAACGCGCATTTGGGGCATTGTTGTATATATTAGAAGCTTTTAATCCAGAATTGATCGATGTTACCATGAGCCACATACAGTACACTGTAAAAAAAAAAAAACTGTAAAAAACGAACTTTCAAAAGGGCACATTGCTGTCCAGAGGGCAAAACGGGCAGGTGCTCAAGCACTACCTAGAGTCTATGTGTGCACGTCTCTGAAAGTAAGAAGTATCTGCCTTTCCTTATGTCTTTGTCCACTTCCTCAAATGATCTCTTGTTACAGGAGGCACTTCAGAGACAGTACATTATTTCAAAAATAAAAGCGTTTTGTGTAGCAGTAACACCAATGACGTAATTTTGGGTGACTGACATTTATTTGATATTATTAATAATTATTTGCGTTTTTTGTTACCATTTCAGTCTTATATTTAATGCTTGTAATGTTATGTAAATATAAATTAGATTAATTTATTGAAAAAAAATCATTTAAATTAAAACTAGGCTCCACTTCCATGTATGATCAAAGTGACAAGGCAGTTCCTTGAACTTGGCATTTTAAATAAATTGCAATTTACGTATAAAACCATTTTTTATTTATTTTGTATTTAGTACCATTGCAAAGACAATCTCTATTTATTCAACATATATAGTGAATGTGAGTATTAGGTCAACGTCATGTATTTTGGTGTCTGCAAAAGTAAGTGACAGCACTTCCACCTTTTCTGTAAAATGACCCATCTACGTTATAACAAATTGTATGGAGCAGGGTCTTAATGCTATAGCTACTTCTTTGTCGACTGATCAATTAGTTGATTTAATTGTTAATCTGTAAAACTAAGTTCCTCCATAAAGAATAACGAACTTGTACTCCTTTAAATAATGTGTTTACCAGAGATGTGCTCATTAGCTTCTTCATTCAGCATTAGAAAAGCCTACACAAATTACTAAATCAACTTAACATTTCTTTAGATAAATTGAGGGGGGTAAGCCTTACTTGTGTTTATACTAGTTTGTAAACAATATATATGATTTAATTTAATTTAACCTTTTAAAAGTCTAATTAAGAAATCAAACTTTTTTTGCTAAAGAGTCCTGGCCAAAAATAATGAATCGACATAATTTAATTCCCTGAAAACTGTTAACAGTGGCTTAAAAAATACAATGTCGATGTGTACTACCATCACTATTAATATAATGACTTTCAGCAGTGAGGGGCAGCTTAGGGCTCTCTTTGGATCAATCCCCCAACAAAATGTCTTCACTCGTGAGGCCATAGTTTGAAAAGGTGTGAACTTTAGGATGTTTGCCTTTGCAGACCATTTACATGCACACAACCCTATACTGTATAACACACTTTAGGAAAGGGCAAACCCGAAAAGCAGAATAGGGCCTCTTTATTTAAATGTAATAGCTGCTACTGAGGCCAGTTTTCTAAAGTCTTCAGATTATCGTTGAGAGTTTGTTACGATCACTCGGGTGAGGGTCTTATTGAGCTTGTATCTAACACAGTGACCTGTAATCTGTGTGTTGCACTGAGCTCAGGACCGCAGTTAGCAAACACACACGCTGCCTCTCGCTAAAGGTGATAAACTCAGGTGAGTGCAGGTGAAGTTTAATCAAGACGTTTAAAGGAGGTTAGCGTGTTTAGCCAACATATGACTAAACTTGTTGGTGGAGATGATGGCAAACAAGACAACCTGCAGCTATCCTCCTGAGACCCAGAAAGATCACTGCGTTTAACCACCATGGGGTCTAGAGCCTTCAGCCGCTCTGCACCCCGCCTCTGGAACTCCCTCCCACCTGACATCCGCAACACTGACTCTCTCCCCATTTTCAAATCACACATCCTCTGTTTTATTTATTTGATTGATTTATATACTGCATTGTCTTGTTTATGTCTCTCATGCTGGTATTGTGTATCTTGTTTTGTATGTGTTTGTACGGCGACCTTGAGAGCCTTGAAAGGCGCCTATTTAAAATAAATGCATTATTATTATTATTAGAAAGAAAAAAGTTTCAAATGTCCTTTTTTTTATCACACAGAAGTCTTTAGGGTGGTATAAACATAATGACTAACAAAAACTAAAAGATTATATTTTTATTTTAGTTTTATTGTGTGTCCTTTGTAGAGGACATCGGGTAGTTATACGAAGCATAGTATACAAACAACATTAACATACAAGTACATTTAGACAACATTAGAGCACAACAACTCAATGCAACACATACTGAGCCCTCAGTTTGTAGTACTCCATCCTTTTTGAAATGCAGAGATACATCTGACACTTGAGGCACTTGACTGTATGTTCTCCCCGTGCATCCGTCTGCCATGAACCCTACGTGTTAGTTTGGCCCATAGTGGACTCCATGTCGTGTTGTGTAAAATGGGGGAAATAAAAAGTTAGCAAATCCCATTCATAAAAACATTTAGTTTTAGGTCAAATAAGTAATAAATTACACGACTCTGAAAACTCACTACACTAACTCCTAAGATGTTCCGTTACTATAAGTAATTAAAATATTGAACTCACAACACTGGTAATTACAAACTTACAAACTTACCATTTATCTTTCTATAAATAGTGCTTGTGTTGATGGACGCCATTTTCGAAATACAATGAAATGATCTTTTTCAAAGCCACACCCCCACATATGTCACATGTTTGAAAAGCCCAGGATGTCCTCTGTGGAGTACAGTTGGACTTGATGCTGTGGCATGTATGACCTCAAAGTCATGGACCAAAACCCAATGTGCTCCACAGCTTTACTTTTAATATTATGTCTCTCCAAATTAGGACTACAATTCCCACCAGCCCCATTGCTCTGAAGAAGATATGATGATGGAAGTCATAATTTACCATTTCTCTCCATCATCTGAAGCTTTTTTTTAAACACAAATGTTGTCCCGGTTGTACCGTTCACTACCTTGGGGTGTGTTTTGATATCGTATACTGCTGGACGATTTAAGCCGTCCATTACATACTCTATTGTAATGTTTTGTTTGTTTTGTAGTCCTTTTGACTCAATTTGTAGTTCTTTTGTGTCCATTTGAGGTTGTCTCAGAGTTCCCGTTAGAATATTTTTTCGCCGGTCAACATGTCCGTTAAAGTTTAAATCTTCCGGACAAAATGAGAAAAGTGCTGGTCAAAGGTCTTCTTTGTTATTTATTTAGCTTTAAAACAAATTGATGATTCGATATTAAACTAATTATAGTAGATTAACTACATTATTCAAAAGTGAACAGTAATTTATAATAACACGGGGATAATAAACGGAGCGCTCTCTCTCTCCTGACAGCCCGTCAGTATCATGCAGCTCGCGGATCAGTAATGAGTGACCCGACAGTGAAACTAAACATATCTATAACTAGTTACGGTAGTTTGAGAGGTAATTAAAATAACTACGTGTGATATTCTAACCTGAAGTGTGTTTTGTCCGCTCACCGCTGCAGGTGATCATGCAGAGCTGCGTGTCGACTCGTCAGCAGCAGCTGATCTCTCTCTCCCGTCAGATTAGACTTCACTCGCGTTTATGTCCATATCGATCAGATCCAGCTAGTTCTAGCTAATGATATGACTACCTGCTTATTAAAAGACACCTAAACAATTGTCATACTGATATTTTGTACAAACTGTGAAGTCCACTGAGACAAATGTAACATTTGTGATATTGGGCTATATAAATAAACATTGATTGATTGATTGATTGATTGATTGATAAGCTGTCGCTATGCAACCGGGTGAGGCCACAAAGTATAGCGGAGGATTATGCATTTGTTTACATGCCCACCGGAACCCCGAGGCATTACCAACAGATCAACGCACAATCAACCCATACTGGACATCTCTTTCTCCACATTACGTGTTAGACATTAGAATGGACTATTCTTGTCTCTCACATACTCTTCTGTCTGTCACATAAATGGCGCAAGTTGCGCAACTGATGCGGTATTGCGCTAAACGGAAATTATTTTGAACGGACACTTTGACCGGAGAGATTTAGATTTTCCGGTCTTCAGCATATTTTACCGGTCGTAGTCCGGTAATTACCGGCTAACGGGAACTCTGGGTTGTCTGTGTGGTCAGTTTTTGTCTTTGGTTGTTTTGCTTCATTTTGAAGTAGTTATGTCTCGTTGCTGTCAACATGCTGTCTCTTTGTGGTTGTTTTGCACCTTAGTTGTTGTGGGTAACTTTGTTTAACTTTGAAGCTGTTTTGTCTTTCTTTGTATATTTTTGCTATACTTTTTGAAGTTGTGCATGTTGCTGTCGTCATGTATGTCTCGTTGTACTCATGTTGGGTCTCTTTGTAGTCAGTTAGGGTTTTTTCCAGTCCTTTTGAGTCAATATAGAGTTCCTTAGGGTCTATTTGAAGTTGTTTTGTGTCTCGTTGTGGTCAGTTTCGGTCTCTTTTGGCTTGTTTTCCCCCTTTTAGCAGCTGTAGGTCACGTCAGGGTTTGGCCCTCTTCACCAGTGTGGGGAAATCTTAATGTCACACTGCAAAATAGACGTTTGACAACATCCAACGTACTGTAAGCTTGTTTCCAGTATTTCTGCTGTGACAGTGCGGGCAGTGTAGAAGAAGTATTTATGCATGTAGTATGGATGGATGTTGGTCTGATATCTCCAGGCTGCCTGTCACCCTGATGACACCCCAGATTAGTGTCATGTCTGGGGGGAAGCAGCTCGTGTTAGCATGTTGCTGGGTGTAAGAGCAGCAGCTGATTTGTGGTAACAGGTTGTTTTTCCACAGTTGATTTCCTCTAAAAGTCTGTAAAGTGCAGCCGGAGGCGTCTTCTCAGATTTCACTGAGCTGAGGAGAAGAAATGTGATGTGAGTATAACAACCCTCCGGCCTCTTCGCCTAATTATCCTCTCATTTTAATATCAACATTTCACAGTTTGGGCATAAAGCTGATGCTGTTTTAATCCACACTGACAATAATAATATAAGCTTCAGAGACTGGAGCTCCGACAGGGCCACAAAACGGCTCCTACTAAATAAAAGTCTCATCGTAGAGCCCTTAGGACACATGTTGGGTTTCCCTCAACCCTGATGTTGTGTTTTATCTGTGATAAATAATGAATTAATAATAAGAAATACGTTTTATTAAACTTTTGCACTCTGTATTATTACCTATTTAAAATATTTCTGATAAAGATGTGCTCACCACTCACCAGTTTTAATGATCAAATTGTATTAATTACATTATTTAAATACTCAGCAAAGTATCTACATGTTACATTTATTAACTTTAACACAATTCAGAGGGGAATATTGTATTTTCAACTACTTGTTCTTGTTTGAGAGTTTGTATTAGCCCTATACAAGTTACTTTACACAGGTACTGTAAAACAAATATAATGCAATTATAAATGACATTGTTAAAATATATAGTAAATCCTAATGCACTTTTACTTGAATGAAAGCATTAATAGCTTGACAATCGAATAATGTAATTGTTTAACTCGGACAATATAAGTACATCATTTAAATAAAGGACTGAGTTGTATACCAAACTGTATATGACTTTAAAGGATCTAAATACTTATTCCAGTGGTAGTAAATGTGCTTTCTTTCTTAATTTGCACAATACAACTGTTATTATAACAACTTGTATTAATGTCATTTAACTTTTAATGTATAAAACTCTAATTAAAAAAAATTAATTAAGTTATAAATAAGAGTTATTTTACCATTAAAGCCCATCAATGGGACATATATATCACATTTCAGATATTTGACAGGAGGGGGGGGGGGGGGGGGGGGGGGGTTACTTGTCAGAAATGTGTTCTGGTCTATTTAGTCTGAATTATGTTCCCCTTAATTTTTCCAAAAGTAGAAATGGGTCCGGGTTCTTATGGGTTAAATCTCCTCTCCAGTTTTTACCTTGAGGTTTAATAACTTTGTTGAATATTCTTTACACGGAATAAAAACTAATTTAGAAACTTTTTTAATTCTTATTTCAAGTCTTATTTGAACTTCACATCGTCGCGTTTATAGTCATAATAATATCCATTAAGGACCAGCCGTCTTCTCAGACAGGAAAGTGTTATTCCTCACCAGATATCAAACACCATATACACTTTATTGTATTCCTATATAATAATAAAAACGCGGACCAACTATTTAAATTCAGACGGAAAGTTCATTTATGCGTTTTTTTTTCTGATTCTCCGCGATTTAACGTGAAACCGGCTGCTGAGGGGAAACAAACATCACGTTATCCGCTTCTGATCCCGACTCCTATGTTAGGCCTATGTGTCTATGCTTAAAATATCTATAGGCTATTGAATGGCCAAAAAACGGTCTTTGTAATTATTTAAAAAGTGTTTAAGTGTTTCATAACGCTGTAAAAAAAAAACTCCATATAGTCTCCCCCGCTGCTCCTCCTCCTCCGCCGCTGCGTGTTTCTGACTTTAGGTACTTATTTAATTACCTATTTACTTGTGGTTTTTTTTGTAGTATTTCCGACTAGATTTGTAGTTCTTTTGAGTCTCTTTGCTGTCAATTGATGTCTCGTTGGTGGTTGTTTTGTAGTTGTGTGTTTTTGTGGTCATTTGAAGCACTTGTGTGTCATGTGGTTGTTGTTTTTTTGTCCTTTTGAGTCAACTTTTATTAATTTTGTGTCATTTTCTGTCTTACTGTATAGTTGTTTCGAGAGTGTTAGTTTTGTGTTTCTTTGCGATCGTTTTGTGGCACTATTTGCAGCTGTTTTGCATCCCTTTTTTGGATCGTTTCAAGTTGTTCTCGGACTGTGAAAATGGGAACATTCATAAGACCTAAAAACACCGGTTGCTCTCTTTTTGGTGTCATGTCAGGGTTTGGCCCCCTTCACCATGTGGGGAAATATTTTCTGTGTCATCATTTAAAAAAGTGTTTCATAACGCTGTTAAAAAAAACCTCCATGAAGTCTTCCCCGCTGCTCCTCCACTGCCGCTGCGTGTTTCTGACTTTAGGTATTTAATTACTTATTTAATTACTTATTCATTTACTTATTTAATTACTTATTTAATTACTTATTCATTTACTTATTTATTTACTTACTTATTTATTTACTTATTTACTTACTAATGTATTTATTTATTTACTTATTTATTTACTTATTTATGTACATTGGCTCTTTTAATGGACTTTGGAAAGAAGAGAAAACGTGTTTTTTTACCCCAAAAAACGATCTTTGTAATTCTTTAAAAAAGTGTTTAAGTGTTTCATAACGCTGTAAAAAAACCCTCCACAAAGTCTCCCCCGCTGCGTGTTTCTGACTTTCTGACATTTAATTAACTACTTATTTTCTTACATTACATTACATGTCACTTGTTAGACGCTTTTATCCAAAGCGACTAACATACTCAATACTGTGGACAATCCCCACAGGAGCAATTTGGGGTGAAGTGTCTCAGGGACACAACGACATGCTGACTGCAGTGGGGTTTGAACCTGTGCTCCCCTGAACCCAACACCAACGCACAACCCACTGCGCCACACACCTCCGTTACTTACTTATTGATGTATGTCCATCGGCTCTTTTAATGGACTTTTGAAAGAAGAGAAAGCGTGTTTTTAATCGAATTTCTATTTGCATGTATTTCAATTCTTCTTCTTTTTTGCTCTAAGGGTAAGAGAGACTATTCGAATCCAGTTCAAAGTATGTGAAATGAATAAAACAGAAACATTAATGGAAATAAAGTAAAGTTCGTTTAATTTGAGTACATTGAAAACAACATTTACCCAACAAACAATGTAAAAAGAAAATAGCAACTTTAGCTAAATTATAATAAAGGAATACAGAATTAATTAAGTAATTTGCTATATTTTGATTTTGTTGTTATATTTATATATATATATAAATAATTGGAAACCAGCAGCTGAGAAGGAATAAATACACATTTCTGAAAGATTTTAAAAGCCTGAAAAAAACACACACTGCTCCTTTGAGTAGAGAAATGAAGTGTTTAACATCACACAACTTCAATAAGGGAAATGGTAGTGTGAAATATATATACGCATATTATTAAAAGTAGCAATACATCAGCTAGGGAAAACTAATTTTATTTAAAAACTACTTGATTTATGTTTTTTAGAGTCTAGAAATATCAAAATTACTCAGTTTTAGGGTAATATAATAATAATAATAATAATAATAATAATAACAATAATAATACCCATTATAATCGAAATCAGAAATCCTTTATTTGTCCCACAGCAGGGAAATGTTCATTATTAGACTAAGGGGGCATTGCATGAAAATAAAGGCAATATTAAATAAATATATCACCGTATTAAATTAAATAAGAACGTGCAGGTTTATACAATAAAGTACAATTATTGTGAAAAATAAGAATCATTATTAAAAGAGGTGAAAATACATAAGTAGCAGCCGGTAATAAGGATTAAAAAACTGTCAAATAAGTCAATATTTGTCATTAAAGCAGAGTTATCACACCTCAGTGTTACTGTGTGTGTGTGTGTGTGTGTGTGTGTGTGTGTGTGTGTTGATTGCACATATAAGCAACAATATAACACCAGGATAACGGATGAGTAAAAGCAGAGCGTCTGTTTTGACATGAAACATGAACTCTTGAAGTGCTTAGCGGTGTAAGACTTGTATTTAGAGACCGTCCTGTCACATGAGAGGTTGAGCCTGCTGTACAAACATTTACAGTACCAGTGATTTTGTTTACTACGACTCAAAGCTGTGGCGTTGACCCCTGACCTTTTTCCAACAGCCTTTAGAGGCAGAGTGCGTTTTCCTTTGCGTCTGAAACCTCTCTGCTGCTGCATTATTAACGGAGAGCCGGGCTGAGCGGATCAGCTGATCGATGCCCGGCCGACAAGAGGCGATTAGTTGTCACGCAACGGCCTCTGAAGAAGAAGAAGAGGAGGAAGAGGAGAAGGAGTGCAAGGGAGGGGAGATTCAGGGCTTCCCATTGGCTGGCTGTTTGTTCCTATATGTGCAGCTGGGAGTCAGAGGTCAAGAGGGGGCCAAACACTCCTTAAAAACGCAGAAGTGTTTGACCCCCGCCTCCTTCTTCCTACGATACGATAAATTATCCTCAGGTCAAGTCGGAAATCTGACTTGAATCGCCATCTGCGACATCAAACTACGAAACATATTAAGACACGATACAAGGACATTTAACATCACATGACGATCACTGAAGGGAAATATGTTCAAGACCCTCTAATGGACATTTGACCTGGGATTTAGCTCTGTATTTAAAGTGAGGACTGATTGGAGCACGTAACATCCTTCATCCTCCAATAATCACCAATTACTTTGACCACACTACTTACATCTGTTTCTTTATTCCACATACTGTACAGTATTTGTCCTGCAACTTACTTGCCTCCTCATGTCTCCTGCACCATTATTGTATGCCTTTTTCTTTTCATGTTAAGTATCAAGTATGGAGGAGTGTTCAGATATTCATTGTATTGTGCAACTGGCAATAAAGCCTTTGAATCCTTTGCTACCCTCCACTTCTTCCTAATTTTTCGCCATATTTACCATGCGGACATCGCCCAATCCAATTCACAATATTAGTGAATATTCATCTTCTTCAGCCATGCACACAGCTTAGTCAGAAACATTTCTTTATTGGAATGAAGACCGACCAAAAACGTAATATGTTATAATAAGTTACCGCAGTCATTGATGGTGACTGACAGTTTGGATTTAGGTGAAATGTTCCTGTTCGTATCGTCAGCACAAAGTAAACCAGCGGTGAAAACATCTGGTTCTTTGATAGTTTTAAGATGTAAAAGGAACAAGAAACCTGTGGACATGAACTCCCAAGATGCATACTGGGAACAATTCGGCATCTTAGTAACACAAGTGACTTGTTTAGTGCAGAAATCAAACAAATAAGGGTTTTGAATTTGTAACGCACACTGTACGTTCTCTCTGCCTTCTTCTCCACAGCCAAACTAATGGGGTCTTATGGGTATTGTAGTATTTAGAGCCTAAAGACAGAAGCTGTAATTCCTAAAACTGTTGTCACGACATAAGATATGATTCTCATTATGGTCATTATTATTTAACAGTAATCCCAGAACCTCTGCCATCTCTCATGAACATCCCCCTCTCTTTTTCCTCCCCCACATCCTCCATCTTCTCTTCCTCCACTTATGACTTGTCCTCCTTGCTGTGTCCTATATCCCCTGCTGCTTGTTTCATCTTCATTTCAGCCAAGATAACAGCTTCAGATTTCTTATTTTGTCCGACCTAAAAGTCCGAAACCCAACGGTTCCTTCCAGATAAAAGTGAACATTTGGTATTTTTGCTCCAACAAAGGCTTTTAATCAATAATTCTGCCCTGAAAGCAATAACACAACTCTGAAAATCTGTTGAATCTTATCCCTAAACCTGTATTTCTTTCTTTATGAATAAAATAAACATTAGAGAGCTAACCCTAACCCTAACCATGAGTCCAAATCCAAATGGCAAACCCCTTGAATGGAAGTCAACCATTTTTTGAATGGGTTTTTTGGTTGTATTCAAGCTTGTATTAATAGACACCTTATTTCAGGCGTCTATTAATACAAGCTTGAAGCATTTTGACATTTTGATGTATGGCGGTATCTTAAAATGTATATGTATGCTGGCCACAGATCTTACTTTCTGAATCCAATAGAAAAAAAACATTGGCTTTTTGTGAATGTAACCAGGGAGATGCTGCCTTCAGGGTCACACTACAAAAACACGTCATCCCTCCCTGCACCACTGATGTTATGTGCCATCACTTTTCACTGGGACTTGTTGTTTTTTTGTAACCTGCTTCCTCCTCTTCCTCCTCTTCCTCACCTCCTGCTGTCACTCTGCCATCTTCTTCCAGGAAGCAGCTCGGCCTGTTTGCTTGACTTTGAAATGACCCGTCTGTCTTTCAGCATGTTGCCTGTTTCTCCAACAACATCTCTGCACCCAGAAAAATAAAAACAACATCATCAGATGAAGATAGATGTTATTCAGGACGACTTATTGGGTAAAAAGACCCCAGTTATTGGGGGTGTTTCCCTGTTTTTCGACCAAATTGCACAAAGTAAACTTGGAAAAAGCGGATTGTTTTCACACTAAATGCAGCCGGCTGTCTCTCTGTTTGTTTGTCTAACTCTCTGTCTGTCTGTCTGCCTCTTTAAAGCTCACTGTCTGTTCTCCACACATTCCTGTCTGTCTCTCTGTCGGTGTGACTGACCGCCGTCTGTCCCACTTGATGCTTTCTTCTCGTTTCTGTCTCTTTCCTCTTCCCCGTCCGTCTGTCTGCTCAGCGCCGGCCTGTCCAGCCTGTCTGTCTGTCTGTCTGCGGACAGTTTAAATCCGGTCTCACCTTCCTCCTGAACTCTTCCTGCCTCTTTTAATGTCGTACCATTCAGAGAAGGCCGGCTAAACTTTCTCTGCGGAACCTTGTTTCAGTTTTCATGTGGATACGAGTCCTTTTCTGTCTATAAAACCAAAAATAAGACGCCCTACAACCTAGAAAAACATCTTAATTGGATGTGTGCTCTACTCGTATTGTCTTGATTTGTCTTTTTAAGCGGCACCTTTTGTCCGTCTGTGTCTCCGACCTTTGACCCCCAGCTTGTAGAGCCGGAGACCTTGGGGTCGGAGCTCTTTGTGTTTTCACGCTGGCTGCAGGTCGCTCCAGAGGAAGTGTCGGTGATGGCCGCGCAGATTAAACCCGGATAAAAACAACAAACGAAAGTGTTTTTTTAAAGAAAGAAAATCCCCCTTTCTTCAGCTATCCCGTTAAATCAGCGGTGAGGATAAATCGTTTCCTTCCTCTCTTCAATAAAGTCAATTACTGGACGAGGTACCCGCTATAATCGGGGGCTGGTTAGTTAGGTGACACCCATCACTTTCCACCTCCACTAGGAAAAATAACCCCCCGTCACCACCGCTGCTTATCTCCGCGGCCCAACACTCAGAAACAGAAAGTGGGTTAGAAAAATGGCTGACGTTTCTACATCTGGAGAGGCGGTTTTCCACGAATCGAGCAGATGGTAGCGGGGTCGGAAATAGGAAAAGAAAGAACATACAACACGCAGCAGAACTGAAAGCATGCATACGTAATAGAGCGTGAAGCCACGAGGTGAGGATGTCCCCCCCCCCCCCCGATGTATTTTCTTGGGGGGGAGGGTAAAGATAGAGATAGATGGAGATGGAGGACGGCCTTTTGACGGAGGTGAAAGCGAAGGAGGCGGAGCTTAGCGGTGAAACTGACACCTCGGCTAGCCACTCAGATTTCCCCCGCGTTACGATAGAAAGCCCCCTCCTCTCTCTCTGCCATAAACCCTGGTGGAAGATGGAGATAATTCTAATTAGAAGTGACTCTGCGTGCCAGTGATCCATGCAGACTATTAGTGTTGTCACGAAACTCTGCGGATGCTACTGGGCATGCTCAGTGAGTCTCCGGCGAAGGGAAGGTCACGCCGCCTGGGTGTTTCTGCAGCAGCGAGCTCTGCTTCCTGCACGCGATCTTCACTGGGGGGCGGGGTGGGAGGCACGGCCCTTTCTGTTTTTTTGCATTTCCTGCAATGTTTGTTTGGCAATACTGCAGCTCAGTTTTGTAGCGTTTTTTCCACGCTGATGCTCTTTAAAAAAAACACAATGCCATGGAGAGTTCAAGGCCAAAAATACTCTGTCGGTCGACCCCGCTCCTGCTCAATTGACTTCGCTCGTCGAAGCTGAGTTTGGGGGAAATAAAGCACGGAAAGTAAAGCAGGCGAAATAAACATGTCATAATGTGTCAAAGCTGTGGTGCAAACACGGTTAACCTCCGCGCTTTCACAAACACACGCCTTCATTTCACAACAATGGGCCCCTTTAATGTTACATTACATTGCATTACATTACATTACATTGCATTACATTACATTGCATTACATTGCATTACATTGCATTACATTGCATTGAGATAATGTTCTCATTCAATTGGAAAAACCCTTTGTTATTGGTTTTAAATGTAGAAATATATACAATAAATTAGATTATGTGAGTTAAAGATATTTAATTTTTGTATTTTCTTTTGCTTTTTATTTGTATTTTCGGCTTTTATAAAACGTGTTCCTAGTTTCGCAAACATTTCTTTTACAAACCCTACATTGACTAACATGAATTCAATTTGATTTAGGAAGGGGTTAATGTTTTGTATTTATGCACAGGATTTGCAACAACCAAATGAAACGTATTTCTACTTATTTGTATATGTTAATTGTACAATGCATAGGCCCATTTAATATCCATATAAAATAAGAATACATTTAGGCAACTTCAGCCGATTTCATTTTAAATCAAATTATTATTTAATTTTCATCTTTATGATATTTTTACTTTTTCGTCGTTTCATAAATCTGACTTTTAATTGACAGGCATTTCATTTATAATTCACGTGCTTGCTGTTTTATTATATTTCCGCATGTTTTGCAACCACCAACACATTTCTTTACAAATTACACCAAGAGACGCCTCTCAAATTCCACTCTAGATACATTCATTCATTCATGTATTTTCTGCATTATTACGACAAACATTTCCGTTGTTAATAATCATTTCGCACATTCGATTTTAAATTAAAATGTTGCTTCAGGCTAAATAAAACCCATGTGATGCAAACACACATTTAACCTCCTCGCCTGAACACACACACTTTCATTGTTACCCCTTTTGAGCCCTTCAAACTTCATATTTATATTGAAATGGAAGGAGTCCCTAAACAAGTGCACGTGACGGCTGTAGATTAAAGGTTTTAATAACTTAATGTAAGATTTATTTGGACTGCCTGACCATAATCTTCCAGTTGAAGACAGATTTGAGGTATTAGACTCAGAGATTTAAGGAGCCCCGGGTTAAGATTACAGAGTGTTTGCACACAATGAAACACTGTTGAGGCAATTTGGAGCGTTTAAAGACATCTTCGTTTACTCGTGGAAGTTGATAACCACTGAAAGAAAACCTGCACCATTAAAGATATGCAGGTTTTCCTGATTTTATAACCACAAAATCACGTAAAAAGACAATATATGTGTTTCTATTTGGTGATAAATACTTTATTGTTGTATTAATTGAAAGCTCAGGGTTTGGTTGTTTATCTAAAAGTGATTTTTATGTGTTGTGTTCAAAGGGTAATTTTTTTAATCTAAGAATAAGCAGCGATAAGTTCTTTAAAGCAGGACGTCAAAGGGTTAACTCATGCTGGGTGTGTTTTTCTTTACATAGCAGATCTGTGTGTGTGTGTGTGTGTGTGTGTGTGTGTGTGTGTGTGTGTGTGTGTGTGTGTGTGTGTGTGTGTGTGTGTGTGTGTGTGTGTGTGTGTGTGTGTGTGTGTGTGTGTGTGAGAGAGATGGAGGGGGGTTGTTGCTGGACTACATTCCTCCTGTCTTTTCTTCAGTTTTCAGTCCATTCAACGCTCAATCTCACATCACACGTTATAGTAGATTTCCTTACGAAGATTTACAATATTTTAATATCTATGTGTATTCTCATATGTATTTTCTATTAATTAATTTATTTTCAATATGTTTATGAACATATCTTTCCCATGCTTCTATTTAATTAATCTACTGAACTCTTCATATACTTTACTATACATTGTTTTCACGTGATGCAATATTTTTCTGCTGCACGTTATTATTAATATCACACTATGAAAATTATTTGTAAAGTAAATATAATTTCTTATTTTTCTTTACTATTTTGAACAACATTATCAAATACAATTACTGGATCCAGAGTGTACACATATGAATGATTGTGTCTTAATAATCATCTTACTTCCACAAAGTAAATCAAATGATGGCTATGAAAT
The DNA here is from genome assembly GCA_028583405.1 of Pogonophryne albipinna. NCBI lineage: Eukaryota > Metazoa > Chordata > Actinopteri > Perciformes > Artedidraconidae > Pogonophryne > Pogonophryne albipinna. The sequence goes on from JAPTMU010000248.1 coordinate 189,771, forward strand.
GTTTTTTTTATTTATATGACGTCGTTTTCAGATCATTTCTTAGTTGCATTGCTGAAAACTTTTGTTTAACGTTTTCTTAAAGGTGGGGTAGGTAAGTTTCAGAAACCGGCTCGAGATACACTTTTTGTTATATTCCATGGAATGCTCTTAACATCCCGATAGCAATGAATACATATATAAAAATAAAAATAAGCTGTGGAAGCCGTGGCGCTGTAAAAAGCACGACCAATCATCTGAGCCGGCCCGGCTAAAGTAACTGGATGACCTACCTGCCTGTCAGCCTTCCATCTCGTGCACAAACTTATCTGTGCCCTCATTGGTCATGTGCGCGTTCCGATGTTCGTGTGTGTTGGAGGAGGGGCTCTGTGAGGAAGTGGCAGATTTGTTCCGGTTGTGCATTTTCAAATTCTAGCGCACTCGAGCTGGTTTCTCCAAAATTACCTACCCCACCTTTAATCATCTTGAATTGATGCAGGGTTACCCAAACCAAACAATGCACAGGGTTATACCAAATTGCCGGATTACATGTACACATTGGTATCGTTTAAACAACATATTTCTGAACGTATATCGTCGTATTAATTTCTGCAGCTGTTTGAGAAAAAACGAAGCTTTTAATTTCCTTTTAAAGTCAGTGCAGAGAGAGCTTCTGTTCTGCAGTGTGTGAAGCTTCAGGCTCCTCCCACTGAACCACAGAAAAACACACATTGTGAAACCTGGAGGAGCAGGAAAATATTTGTACATGATTCCTTGTAACGGAGAGTAAAGGTTAACATTTGCATTTGTGTGATTTTCTGTTTGTGTATTTTCATTGTCCTTCAACATTTTAAAAAGTGAATACTTGAACTTTTTAGGCAGATCTTTTCCGAAACTTTCCTCCCAAAAACGTTCTGAATCTTTTAAACTAGTCTGGACTAACTAGTGTTCAGTAGTTCATCAACATTTTAGACATCTTGAGGTTGAGATTGCGTTTAAAAAATAAATTAAAAATAAATTTAATTAGAGATGAATGAGATCTAATAAACTACAATTTTCAGCTTCATCCATTACAATACCGTGCTGCGTTCACTGGCTGTTAGCAGGATGGGGATTCACACACATCCTACCAAATCTCAGTAAATTACGTTACAAGAGGAGAGTTATTATCGCTCAACCTTCATTAACATCCCGGCCAGTGGCGGCGCTAGGGGGTGGCTACTTGGGCTCAAGCCCCGGATGTTTTCTGAAAAGCCCCGGATGTTTCACTTAAAAAAAAATGTCTCGGGAGTAATGTGCAGTACCGGAGTCCAGCAGAGAGGCATCCGCTGCGGGACATTAGCCTGCGTACTGCGTAGCCTGCCCTGAAGTAGAAGTGATCCTTCCTAGTGCCTGACGAGTTTTAAGCTAATAGCCTATAAAGTTATGGATATTAGAAAGTTATTGTCATTGAAGAAGGCGCCACAAGCTGCAGCAGCAGCAGTATCAGCAGCTGACAACAATGTCATCACCAGCAGTGAAGAAATGGATGATGTTTCAGGTTTGTGAATCTAATGGTGATCTGCGCTCTGGCTGACTGAGTAAGAAGTGAAAAAGAGTGATGTAACGTTAATGTTATAGTTAGTAAACATGGAGTAACCACACTAAGTATACCCTTATATGTTAGTATGTATACAGAATATGACTAAAAATTATCCTAAGATGTAACGTTAACCCTTCATACCTCAGTCTACTTTTAAGACACTAAAATAACGTATTACATTTTTTATTTTGTTTTCCGCGTGGAATTATACCGGCTCTCGTTTCAGTACACATAACAACGGAACTGACAGGCAACCCTCTGAATCAGACTCCGATTGGCTGTGACTGCATCAGAGTGTCCGATTCAGAAACGTGACTCTTACACATTTTTTACGTCACAAACAAAGATGGTGGATGAGAATAGATCTATAAAACGATAAGCAATGCGCCAGAATCAAGGTGAGACTATCCGCATCCTTTAAAACTCTACGCACATTCGTTTCACCTTAATAAGTAAACGACTGTTTGAGTGAGTTAAGGCATTCATTAAAGGGTGTTAATGAGTGTTCTCCAGTGCCTTTTGTCCGCTTTAAGGTGTTATTAAGGTAGGGTTAATGTTGCTCTCAAAGTGCACCAAATTGATGCTTTCAACTTCAATATTTAAAAACAAATCTTCCCGGGGGAGCATGCCCCCGGACCCCCCTAGAGGAGGCGACGACCCCCCTAAAGGATGTTCGGTCCACTTATAAAAAAATAGCACTGTACCCCTGCACCCCCCCCCCCCCCCCCAACAACTCCTGGGCTAAGCCCCGGATCTCCTACAATCCTAAATCCGCCACTGATCCCGGCCTGCTGTTTGAATCTCTTATGCACGATAACAGGTTGTTTTTAAATATCTTTCAGTGCAAAAAATGTAATTCCTGCTATTATAGTTAACATTTAATTTCTCACTTCATGTGCTTCTCTTTTGTTTCAGCTCTTCTGGAAACAGTTTCACGTGTTGGAGAAGTTTCGGAAGCTGGACAAAGTCAGTCTGTCAGAATCAGACCGGTAAGATTCACTTTGTCCCTGAAACTCCTTCGGTACAACACGCTGCGTTCAATAAAATCCGTTTTAATCAATGAAATAACTGAAGTCAAGACTAACTGCTGGAATAATGGCTTCATTATATGGTGCATATTTGGTGTCAGAAACGTCTCCTTTTGTTCTCAGAGTATTGGCACCTCAAGCCGAGAAAGCAAAATAATAACTGAACACAGTGGAAATAACCCTTTTTGCTCAAGTCAAATTATCTTCATGGCTTTTTCCAAGTTAATAAAAACAGGTTTTGAGATGTAATACAATATTTTCTTTGCTTAGTTTTTCTACTTCTTCTAGATCAGGGATGGGCAACTTTGATGGTGGTGGGGGCCACATCATTGATGTACTGGCCACCAGGGGGCCGCAGATTCACTTGGAACACACACACACAAAAATGTCATGTGTTGTATGTAATTATTAACAAATATACTAAGTCTGACATCTTCATTGACATTTTACAATCAAAGGGAACATCCCCCAAAAATGGGAACATCCTCGAATAAGCTCACTAAACAAATATCAGTTCACAGACATTTTATTTCATTTTTACAAGTGGCATGTTTGTATTGAACAGGTTATTAAACAGTGGAATAAAACTATTTTAAACTATTGGAAAGCACGGAAAATGTGTGTGGATTGAGATTAACCATTAAGAAGACATACACATGAAGTCATGAACACTAAGACATTCCCCTTATTCCACAATAAGGGGAATGTCAACACAGACACCTGTCAGCCCGCACTCTGCTGTTCCTCAGCGCCACTCCCCCTCCCTCCCGCTGAAATTATGAATGAAAAGCGTAGTAATCATAGATAACACGGCAGGGTCCGTGACAGTTTGTTTTCATCTGATTTCAAATAAACAAAGTCTTGGTTTTTAGAATATTAAACTTGTTTTTCGCCAAATTCAGATGATAAAAACAACTTTTAAGCTTGTAAAGGCATAATTACAAGAGGCAACTTAACGTCACAGCAGGCATAACAACAGCCGGTGTTTCTTGTGAGGGTTTCCCCGGGAAACAAACACAATACACACAAATGCGTCACAGATTATTTTGCGGTATTTGAAAACATCTACGCAGCTCGCGACGTAACTAGGAGTCGAGTGGACGGTATCAGTACTACAAGTTAAAAAATATATATTTAATTTTTTTTTTTTTTAAATTAATTACGTTGTTTATAAATTAATCTGAGGGCCGCAAAAAGAGGAGGTGGGGGCCACCATTTGCCCATCCCTGTTCTAGATAAAGTCCACCAAAAATAATCTTCTTACTTGATAGTTGCCCAAATGTTATGTTTCACCTCTAAAGTTGTATTGCAGTTTGTCATGAGAAGCCCACAGTATATGAGTTTTCTTTCCAGACATCTGCTCCTCTCCTCCTCACATCTTTGAAAAGCAGACACCCATCATAAATACGATGGAGATGACATGATGTCTGTCTGTCTGTCTGTCTGTCTGTTAGGGGTGTAACGGTACACGTACGGGCCCTTCGGTTCGGTACACGTGTGTACCGAAGTGTACCGAACGAATATAACGTTAAACGTAAACAATTGAGAACGTGAACAACTTCCTGGAAGTTATCTCAGGTGCTGCGTCGCAGCATTCAGAGTAATTTGCTCACATTCTGTTCAACGCGTCATAGAGCGAGCAAGTCATTTCATTGGACGAGAGGCATACTATGAGAGCTGGTCACAGGGATGCGTTCCAATGTAGTCAGTAATTTGAGGAACTGTCGAAATGGCGAACGCAGATAAAGTTGAGCTCGAAAATCCTCCAGCATCATTGAAGTCTCCGGTTTGGGAACATTTTGGTTTCGCAGTTACGTACAAGGATGACGGACAAAGACAGGTGGACCGAACCAAAGCTGTTTGTCGGCATTGTTCAACTAACATTGGTTACGCGGCTGGCAATACATCAAACTTGCACACTCATTTGAAAAGGCATCACCCGAACGTGAATATCACCGGTACCAAAAGACTGAAGTGCAAACCCAACTCCCACTAGCATTTAAGCCTCCACCACTCGCAAAAAGTTCAGACCGAGCCAAAGCTATTACAAACGCCAAATATCCTTATGTTGCCATGTTAGCAAAGTGCTACCTGGCTGTATCTACTACCTCTGTCCCTAGAGAGGGTGTTCTCCACAGCAGGAGACATTGTTAGTGCCAGCAGATCTGCCCTTTCGGCAAGCAATGTGGTTAAGTTCATTTTTCTTTTAAAAAACATGAAAATACAATGACAAGCAAGTCATAATGTCAAACTGGCTGCTTAGGTACTTGTACAGTTCAGATTATTTCAGTTCATCGAAAAGCTGCACCTTAATGTTTATTTTATTATATTTTGTATTTATTTGAGTGAATACATTATTCACAGTTTAATAATAATTTTAAAAAAATATGTTATGTTTTGTGATAATTTTTTCTGCTGTACCGAAAACGTACCGAACCGAACCGTGACCTAAAAACCGAGGTACGTACCGAACCGAAATGTTTGTGAACCGTTACACCCCTACTGTCTGTCCATCTGTACGTCTGTCCGTCCGTCCGTCCGTCCGTCCGTCCGTCCGTCCGTCCGTCCGTCCGTCTGTCCGTCCGTCCGTCCGTCCGTCTGTCTGTCCGTCTGTCCGTCCGTCTGTCCGTCTGTCTGTCCGTCTGTCTGTCTGTCTGTCTGTCTGTCTGTACATGCACACAGTAGTTCTGTCTTTTGAACACCCCTTTATTATGACACATTATACAGATAATAAACCTTCACTGTCATTCTCTGTCAGTTCTGCAAACAAAAAGAGTCATCTTGTTTCTTTGCTCGCACATTAAACGGGTCATCTGAAATGAATAACAGCAATACAACAGGACCTGGACACTGCATATGAATTGAATAATAAAATAAGAACACTAATATCTTAATTAATGATGCAAGCATGGGTTAATACAATGAAATAGGTATATGGGTAAGAATAGCAGCAATATTAAAGTAAACAAGCAAGCAGCCAGTAATACCAATAATACATATCAAAATATTAAAACATTGAACTCGTTTTTTGTGTTTTCGCGCGGTTATTCGGTTCATTGTCTGCTGTTGGGACATGCGTCTTACCCCCGGGGATAAATAGAAAATAATGATCCATTCATTCATTCATTCATATAAAGTCAAGTTTCCTGGTTCCCGGTCCTCAGCTGTCAGAGGCTACAGTTTGGGGATTTGTCTTTGCTCAGACCGAGGGATTATTTTTCCCTCTCCAGGTGGAAACCTCATTTGAACCCTGAGGCTTATAAAACACGTAAAAAACCGGTTGTGTAATTTCACAAATACATCACTGAGACCTTGTGAGACCCCCCAAGAAATAAACTCTCATTTCATTCGTTGTTTTAACCTGGATGTGGTGTCTCTAATAATCCTGCTTTTTCTTGCTGATGCACATACAGTAGTTTGATGTTGATTTAAGATATTAAGTGAGATTAGATGAGACAACAGTTGGAAAATGAGGTGCAAAACATAAACAAAATAAGAAAGAATACACCGACGGAAACATGCCACAGGATCGGAAAATATAAGGAATAGGAAAGTGTAATTCATGACTTAACGACATTACGTTTTATAAGAGCAGCAAGCTGAACTTTATTACCATATTTTGGTCAAACACGGACGGCCCCTTATAAGTCAGTGTAGTGGAAACATCCATCTGATACAGTATGTTTGTGAACATGGACTCAGAAGATGTGTTTCTCACCAGCAGCCACAAGAAGGTGATGATGTGTTCTGTGAAGCTTTAGCAGAACACAAACTGTGGCAGACGCTCAGAGTGTGAACGCCGCGAGAGACCGAAGGAAGTCGGTCTGCTGTGTGCGGTGTTTTACTTTCTGAAAGTCTACACACTTTGTTCAACATTTCTGAAACTGTCCAGCAGTACGAGCAAACAAGAGATGCGGGAATTACAAAAAAACAATTGTGCTACAGATCAAAAAGCATGCAGAGCTATCGGAGACAGAACAACGTTATCATCCGCTCTCCTGTATTTACAACAATTTCAATAATTAGACAGAGTAGCTTCAGTAACAGTACCAATAAAATATATTGCCCCATTGTTTAATAATCTATGACTTACTGTATTACTATCACTGATCAATAATGTGTATAGCAGCTTTTTAAAGTTGAAAAAGAGCAAATTTTCACAACTTTTTGGGTAGTTTAATATAAAACAACTTGTATTCTATAAACTGTTAACATGTTAAAATACCATTCTGATAAGAGATAATAACTTTCATTTCATTTAAATACAAATAAACTCAATGTAACAAATGTAAAAGTTGATTTCAGAATCATATATGATTATTTACTGGATTAGTAAAATCTACAATATTGTAATAAAAAAGTTGAATAACACGGAAATATTTAGGGAAAATACAAGTTTCTTAAAATTCTATTTAAGTACAGTACATTACATTTCAGCACCGTTCAGATATAAATGGTTAAACATGTGGTCGTAGCTTCACCAAAAGGAGTTTGATTTGTAGTGTGTGTGTATGTTGATTGTGTATAATAGGATATACATATTTGTATTTTTGTATTCAGGATTGTGGGAAACGGTATTTCGATCTCTCTGTCTGTTCACGCAAACTGAAAGATCGACTAGTGGTTTTGTTCCAGTTTTTACAACTTTGCTGAAGTTTCTGCAGAGTTTGAGATGCTGCAGCCGCTCTAGTGGGGCCTGTGAGGGTCCGATGAGGGGCCTGTGGGGAGGGGGGGGGGGTTTGTGAGTGTGGGGGGGGGATTATCTGAGTGAAGCGGCTGCTAATGACCTCTGACGGACTTTGTTTTGCAGCGAGGGGTCAGGGGCCCTGAAGCACTGCAGTGGATTACACCCACTTAACAGGCTGAGAGCCACACACACCTCCAGAAACACTCCTTCACACACACACACACACACACACACACACACACACACACACACACACACACACACACACACACACACACACACACACACACACACACACACACACACACACCGACGGCTGCCTGTTCACTTTTTTCCGTGAAAAAGCTATAACTTTAGGGCGTATTTTATTTGGACAATGTTTGTGTTCAACTTTTAACTCTTGTTAAAACTTGTAAATGTAGTATGTTGTAGTAATACTCTAAATCTAAGGCATTCAGAAAAGAAAAAGCAGTGTTTACCATTAAACTTTAACGTATGGTATTGATATTAAAATAACAAAAGTTAAAGAAAGGCCTTCTGAACGATGACATGTCTGATATTGTTGGATATGTTTAACCTATTTCTACATACAATAACAGACCTACATTATCCTGCAGAATGAGTACTTGTGGTACTTTAACCACATGCTATGCTAATACTTTTGCACTTCTGAATTGGAGTTTTTCTGTTAAAAGTATACACTGTATCAGGGGCGGTTCTAGGGGGGGCCAGTGCCCCCCTAACACTGACCTCTGACCCCCCTGTGGCCCCCCTAACAATGAAAAGTTGTTTTTTTTAAATGTATATTTTCTGGTACTCGGTTTGCCAAAAACCGCAGGATTTTGTTGCTGTAATGTGAGATTGTGCAGACACCCTTATGTAAAGTAGAGATGTAACTGTTCATTGCCTTTATTTTTATATAAATATGGTGTGAGTGCAAACATTGCACTATAACTTAAGCTGAAGCTAACAGTAATAACTATAAGATCTATCTGAAATAAATAAGTGAACTGAAACAAATACCAATAACTGTATTGCATTGTTTTCTTATGCGCAATTACTTCATACTGTCTAGTTCTCTTTTTCGTCCTGCATTTATTGTGCCCCCCTCAGAAAATAACTGGCCCCCCAGTGGCCCCCCCAGTCAAATTGGTCTAGAACCGCCACTGCACTGTAGTATTACTACTTTGACTAAAGTACATATCTAAATACTTCTTCCACCTCTGGTCTTAAATATCATGTTATCATGGCTGCCTCTCTCTAAGAAACTCTACAGTGCTGTGGTATACAGTCATATGTTCACTGTGAAAGTATGTGTCCGATGTTGTTCCTAATACATCAATACACTAAAGTTAAGTGAAGGGAAAAGGCAAATCAAGCAAAACCAAAGGGAGTTGGAAACGTGATGTCAAAATCTACGTACTGTATCTTGAACATAAAACCACAACCCTTTTAAAATGGATGTCGAGGGAGACTCTGAGTCTCAAGCTGTTTCCCTTGGTCCACTGGCCCCATACTACAGTGGGGCCCCTATAATGCTGTGTCTGAATCATATCAGGAGGAAAGTGGGGCGGTCGTGATCTGCAGAGAAATGCATGTCCGGTCTGAAGAAGCTTTGATTGTGCTGCTTCATGTTCAGTGATGTAGTCGAGGGCTTGGCGTGCATATTAGTGTGCAGATATGAATATAAGTAGTAGAGTAGTAGTTTCAAGGCTTGTATTGTCATGTGTGCATAGCTACAGTGTAGTTGTGACAATGAAAATCTTAGGTCACAGGCTCTTGAGACTTGAGACTTTAATTACGATATATATCCTTATGCCTAATCTGCAGAGAAAGGCATGCTGGGTATGAAGAAGGGTTGGTTACTCCGCTTTAAGTTTGTCGTTGAGTGTTTGGCGTGAACATCAGTGTGACTGCTGAGTTGTGAGGTGAATAACAGGAAGCTGAGCGTGACAGAAACGAGACACCTAAGACTTTGTTGGACACACACACACACACACACACACATAGTCCATGGTCACGTCCCCATCCGCCGTCAGCCTCCAATATTTTTCATTTCTAACAGGCAACACGATGTTCGGAGAGATACAAGATGTGCTGTGTGACTTGGATTGACTTCCAGGGAGTTTCTCTGATCTGAAACCAGACACACGAGAGGCTACAGAATACACTCAATGTGCCTGACATCAAATATAACACATGGTCACTCTCAACCAAAGAAGAACAATAGTAGTATTTAACAGAAACAGCTTTTCACAATCACTGCTGCAACACTGGATTCTTCACAAAGCTTCATAAAGGCACAGAAACATCTAATTTTAACAGTAAAATGAGGCTTAATCTGTGTTTCTGCTTCTTAATCACAGTTTTATTTCCCTTTGTATTCATTTTATTGTTGTTGTTTAAAGTAAATATTCTTATTTTTATAAACAAAAAGAAAAGGGTGCCCAAGTCCAGGTTTTTTTAAGACGTGGCATGAAATAAATTGTGACTTGGCGCAGGATTCAAAGTGGTTTTTAAACTATATTTCCATTGTGAAACAAGAGACTGCATAAAAACAGGCAATCAAAGCAGAAAGACTACTTTAGTCTGCATTTTACAACACAACGATGTTTGAGTTAAATTCACATGAAAAAGAGTGAAGAGAAATGGTGTATCAGCAGGAAAATAATGACATGTTTCTCAAGGAAAATAGGTACATAACCAAATAACAACAAAACATTTAAAAATAAATGTGATTTCTGAATCAAAAACACACTGTTCAAGGTTTCAAGGTTCTTTATTTAGTCCACATGTGTCAAACTCAAGGCCCGGGGGCCAGATCAGGCCCGTGGTGGATTTAATTTCGGCCCGCAGGATAATTTTTAATTCCTATTAGATCTGGCCCGCCGGTATATTGCACGCACACCTTCACTCCATCCTGAGGGTCTCCTCCGCTCAGAGCCTGAGCCCAAACATTGATGACCTTGCCCCCAAGATGAGATGCCAAGTATCTGAACTAGCATCACAGAGCAGCACACTGAGTTCAATGGATGTTTCCTTCTGCACTTTCTCTCTCACGACAACAGGGCATGTTTGGTTTGTTCTTTGAGGGGGATAGTTTTGTTGAAGCTGTTGTTGGCCTGTGGGAAAATGTACTCATAAGAAATGACTCTGGAAAAGCTGCAGATAGAGCCATAAGAAATGAATGCAACTGATTATTTAATGTTTAATGTTGTTTTTATAGGCAATCATTTAAGCTTTGTTAGTTCCAGGTTTAATATGTGCAATAAGTTCATTTCAATAAGTTCTGCAATAAACATTGAACCAGTCCGGCCCTCCACTAGTACCGGTTTTTTAATTTTGGCCCACCGTGTATTTGAGTTTGACACGCCTGCTTTAGTCATACGAACGTAGCTACAGTGTAGTTATGCCGATGAACATCTTAGGTCACAGGCTCCTCCAACCGAGCAACACAATAACACAGATAAACAGAAAAATATAGTGCAAGTAAATAGTAAATAGTAAGTTTCTCATTCCCTGCTGCAACAAGCATCTCAAATGTGCAGGAACATTTACTGGACTCAGAATATTAAGACAGTAAAATCAGCCCAAACTTGTCGTACATGTTTTTTTAAATCTATTTCTAGGTTATTGTTTTGTTGATTAAATTGTCACTTGTTAAAGTTTTTGTGTTTTCCCTCTGATAGGATGATAGGAGTCCTTGTCATACCGCTGATGTGTGCGTCAGCCATTGTTGCTCTCTGAGTTAATTCATGAGAAAAAGAGTGAAGAATAGCGGTGTATCAGCAGCAAAATAACGACATGTTTCTCAGGGAAAACAACCCAATAAGAAACATTCAAAACTATCCCTGATTTCTGAATCAAAAACACACTCTGTTCATCAATCCCTGCTGCAACAAGCATCTCACATTTCCAAACTTGTACGTGTTTTTAAATCTATTTCCAGGTTATTATTTCCTGGATTGAATTGTCACTTGTTGAAGTTGTGTTTTCCTCTGATAGGATGATAGGAGTCATGATTTGTGCGCCAGTCAGCGTCTCCGAGGCGTAGCTCTCTGAGCGGCTGCAGGCGTCTGATCTCTGAATGCTCCCATCAAACAGATTACAGACGGATTACAGACGCGCTGGCAGACAAAAGAGAGGCGAGGACGGAGGGAGACTCAGGCTGAAGACTTTATTTCCTGTGACACTCTGAACCAATATTGTAATTTGTATTAGTTTAATCATATTCTTGGTTGTTCTTTAGTGTTGAAGTGTCCCATGAAGGCCTCTACATCTTGAGAGAGGGTGTTTTTCTGGTGCAAATGTCAGTGGTGGGAGATGTAAGTAAAAGTACTAACACCACACTGAAAAAATACTCTGTTACAAGTCAAAGCCCTGCATTTAAAATGTCATTTAGGTAAAAGAAAGTAAGTATAATCAGCAACATGTAGTTAAAGCTTTAAACGTAAAAGCACCCAATGCAAAAAAGAACTAAAATAAAATGTAAAAAACACCAACAAAAATCTTCAAAATCATAAAAAATGACTCAAACAGATGCCAATCTTTAAATCTGTTAATTGATTAATTGACGACGAAGCTGGTCTTCTATAATAATAATAATAATAATTCCTTACATTTATTATAGCACTTTTCCAGATGCTCAAAGTACTTTACAAACTTTACACACATGTACTGTGGACAATACCCACAGAAGCTAATTCAGGTGAAGTGTCTTGCCCAAGGACATGACGGCTTTACAGACGCAGCAGCGGCGGCTTTCGAACTGGTGTTCCCAAAAGCACAGCCCACTGCGCCACTCCGCCCATCTTCACACCTCGAAGTCATCAAGGCGCTTTACAAGTACACATTACACACATATCATATCAAGCCATTTGGGTATTTATTCCATTTCCTTGATATCAGACAGCAGCTGCCTACACGAGTTGGCTCTTTGATTTCACTTGTTAGATATATGGACAAACTTCTGATGTTTTTGTTTTCCCTCTTTAAACTCTGGCTGAACTTTAAAGTCCGTTCAGGCTTCCTGTTGGACTTATCAGGAGGTCAGCAGGCCGTGACCTCTGACCCCGGGCTTCCTTGTTATTGTTCGTCTTTGTTTTGAAGTTGTTTGCTTCTGCTGCTGCTGCACACTAGGGCTGCACGATTTGGGGAAATAATCGAATTGCGATTTTTCTGACAGATATTGCGATTTGCGATATTTGTTTTTAAGCGACCCAACGGAAGTTTATTGTAAAATGCGGCCATAACTCCGGCTAGGAAGGTTGCATCAACGTACTCCCGTCTCTAGCACCCCTGCAGCCCGAGCTACGAGTGAAAGAACTAAACTTACATGAAACTTCCGTTGGGTTGCTTTAAAGTCAAGCTTCAGTTTAAGACTCACCCTGTAATAGAAACACGTGATGGAGCATTACTAACCTGACTCAGATGCTTTGTTTCACCAAACCATCTAGGAAAGCTCCATTGGAAGCCATTTGGAAAGGGCAGGCACTTTGAGAAGCACTTGGCAGGTGATTGGATCAATCAATCAATCAATCAATCAATCAATGTTTATTTATATAGCCCAATATCACAAATGTTACATCTGTCTCAGTGGACTTCACAGTTTGTACAGAATATCAGTATGACAATACGACACCCTCTGTCCTTAGACCCTCTGTCCTTAGACCCTCACATCGTACAAGGAAAAACTTCCAGAGAAAACCCACAGTTTAAAGGGAACATGGGAGAAACCTCAGGGAGAGCAACAGAGGAGGGATCCCTCTCCCAGGACGGACAGACGTGCAATAGATGCCGTGTGTAAATTGAAAAGATAATACATTTGCAACATAGGTATCCAAATGTTTGGAAATGCATGTGTGTATAATAGGAAGATGAATCCACGAGGATATCCATCCAGGACCTATGATCCAGGACCACAGCCACCACTCAAGATCCAGGGCTCGCGATCCAGGACACAGGACCGCAGGATCATCCATGACTCCGGATCCCGGCGTATATAGACACCAAAAAGAAAGAAATTTGGGGAAGCTGGGTTAATCGGAACATGAGAGTACACAGGTATAGACAGAGAGAAGGAAGAAGTAAGATGTCCCCCGACAAACTAAGCCTATATCAGCAAAACTAGGGGCTGAATCCAATCAGACCTAACTATAAGCTTTATCAAAAAGGAAGGTCTTAAGCACACTCTTAAAAACGGATAGGATCAATCTGTCTATCACCTTCTATCATGGGCCACTTCTGATTGGTTAACAATGGCCGGTACATGTGGAGCACAGCACTTCTGATTGGTGTGGATGACTGACACACAAGGACATTTAAAAAAAAATCGCAGGCTTTTGGGCTGAACGATTAATCGAATTAATATTAATCGTTCAGCCAACACATACATGTTGATTTGGCAACCTTTTAAATGATAAAACAGCATGTTTATTATGTTGTATGTTATTTATGTTTAAAGAAACAGAAGAACTGCATCGTTTGAACATTTCCTGAGAGTTTGCACCTTGCATGCAACTACTTATTAAACTCACAATAATAATGTGTTCAGAGATGCGTTCAATCATATGTCTTTTACATTTACAGAGAAGGATTTATTTTAGATGCATTGTGCTACAACTAATAAAGAAGTTAGATAATGCCTCTCAACACTTGTAATATATCCATATATATTTGTTCTCTGCAAATACTTATTCCAAAGTTTTCCCGACTTTAAGCAGTGTATCCTCTGCGTGGTATTGTTCCTCCACAGCAGCGTAGCACAGAGTCGCTGTTTTTAACTGAAAACTGTATATACTGTGACGTGAACTTGGTGTTACCGCACAAGTGTGTTGAAGTCGGACAGGTTGAGCAGAGCTACAGCAGGTGAGCTCTTGCTTTCACTGAGGACATTTTATCAAAACTAAAAGCCTTAAACAGACGCTTCACTCCACACCTGATATATTACCGTCACACCCAACAGGAGCGAGCAGCTAAAATATCAGAAGTCAAAATGTTAGAAAAACAAGAAGACATTAACCCACAGTGCAGACAGTGTCTTTCAACCCACACTAATGGGCTGTATGAATATACAAGTGCTCCTGCAGTATTTGAGGCATGGGGGCCGTGAATACCTTTCCTCAGATGTAATCCTCCTGCATGAGGGCGGTCTGTCTGTCTGTCAGTCTGTGTGTGTGTGTGTGTGTGTGTGTGTGTGTGTGTGTGTGTGTGTGTGTGTGTCTGTCTGTCTGTCTGTCTGTCTGTCTGTCTGTCTGTCTGTCTGTCTGTCTGTCTGTCTGTCTGTCTGTCTGTCTGTCTGTCTGTCTGTCTGTCTGTCTGTCTGTCTGTCTGTGTGTGTGTGTGTGTGTGTGTGTGTGTGTGTGTGTGTGTGTGTGTGTGTGTGTGTGTGTGTGTGTGTGTGTGTGTGTGTGTGTGTGTGTGTGTCTGGACCTTTTTCTTAAGAATTGGCAAACATTTGAATAGTAAAGCCAGGATAGTTAAATTGCACACGTCCTGACACTAACACACAGTTCTTGTTGTATTTTATTACTTGTAAGTTTTGTTGTTCTTGTTTTTCAGAGCTAAAGAAGTTGGAGTCCAGCCTCACGTAGATACTCTCTACAGGTTCATCTGAAAGTCTTTCTTCAGTTTCTGGATCACAGTCATGACAGCCAACAGTGAGGAGGTCAAAGGTCAGTGTGCTTGTTTTATTCATTGGTGCAGCCCAGTCTCAGGGTTTGTAACTTGGGAACAAAACCGATGTGAACGACTGAAGTCTGTCACACTTCCCAAAATAAATCAGACGCTCTGTCCGAGGCTTAAAGAATGATTTACCTAATATACACGTATACATTTTGATATGTAAGGGAAAGCTTTATTCTTTTACTTTTTTGTTTTTTTTATGTTTAATTTGAAACATAATGCCCTTATCCATCAGTAAACATGTTCAATTCTGACTCAGTAAAGATGCAATCATAAAATCTGTTTTGTTTTTTATAAGAAAGACATCACGTATCCTGAAACTCAGCAATAAAACGTGAAACATTTGAAAAATAACCCCTTAAAGAACTTCTAGTACTAGTTGCCTATCAGTGTATAGATGAGACGCATCCCGGTACTTTCCCTCTACGCAAGACCACGCCCCTTTTGGGTGAAAACCAGAGGTGGGAAGTAGCGGAGTACAAATACTTCGTTACTGTACTTAAGTACAATTCAGTACTTTACTCCACTACTTATTTTTCTGATGACTTTTTACTTTGACTTCTTACATTTTGAACACAAATACCTGTACTTTCTACTTCTTACATGTTGAACACAAATACCTGTACTTTCTACTTCTTACATTTTGAACACAAATACCTGAACTTTCTACTTAGTATTATTAGATCTCAGTGCTGCGTTTGACACTGTTGACCACAGCATATTACTAGACCGACTGGAAAACTGGGTGGGACTTTCGGAAACAGTTCTAAATTGGTTTGAATCCTACTTAAAGGACAGAAACAACTTTGTTTCTATAGGTAAATACACATCTGAGTTGACAAATATGACATGTGGGGTACCTCAAGGCTCCATCTTGGGGCCTCTTCTCTTTAACGTCTACATGCTACCACTGGCTCAGATAATGAAGAACAACAAAATAAGTTACCATAGCTATGCGGATGACACACAAATGTACGTAACAATTTCACCAGGAAACTATTCTCCAGTTAAAACACTGAGTAAGTGCATTGAACAAATCAATGACTGGATGTGTCAGAACTTTCTCCAATTAAACAAAGATAAAACTGAGGTAATGGTTTTTGGAGCCAAGGCAGAACGTATAAAAGTTAGCGCTGAGCTTCAGTCTGCAATGTTCAAAACAACAGATAAAGCCAGAAATCTAGGTGTAGTCATGGACTCTGACCTGAGTTTCAACAGTCACATTAAAACAGTTACTAAATCAGCCTACTATCACCTAAAGAACATATCTAGGATTAAAAGACTAATGTCACAGCAGGATTTGGAAAAACTTGTCCATGCTTTTATCTTCAGTAGACTCGACTACTGTAATGGTGTCTTCACAGGTCTCACTAAAAAATCTATTAGAAAGCTGCAGCTGATTCAGAACGCTGCTGCTCGAGTCCTCACTAACACTAAGAAAGTGGATCACATCACTCCTGTTCTGAAGTCTTTACACTGGCTTCCTGTGTGTCAAAGAATAGATTTCAAAATACTGCTGCTGGTTTATAAAGCACTGAATGGTTTAGGCCCAAAATACATTTCTGACCTCCTGCTAAATTATGAACCATCCAGATCTCTCAGGTCTTCAGGGACTGGTCAGCTTTCTGTCCCCAGAGTCAGAACTAAACATGGAGAAGCAGCGTTCAGTTATTATGCTCCAAATATCTGGAACAAACTCCCAGAAACCTGCAGGTCCGCTGCAACTCTTACTACTTTTAAATCCAGGCTGAAGACTTTTCTTTTTGTCGCTGCTTTTAATTGAACTATTCATATCTTAGACTGCACTGTAACTTTTATCCATGTATTTTTTCTTTTAATGTTTATTTTATTCGCTTTTCTTTTTAATGACTGATTTTAAATGCCATTTTCTTAATGTCTTTCATTTTTTGTAAAGCACTTTGTATTGCCTTGTGTTGAAAAGTGCTAGATAAATAAACTTGCCTTGCCTTGCCTTGCCTTGCCTTGCCTTGCCTTGCCTTGCCTTGCCTTGCCTTGCCTTGCCTTGCCTTGCCTTCTTACATGTTGAACACAAATACCTGTACTTTCTACTTCTTACATGTTGAACCCAAATACCTGTACTTTCTACTTCTTACATGTTGAACCCAAATACCTGTACTTTCTACTTCTTACATGTTGAACCCAAATACCTGTACTTTCTACTTCTTACATGTTGAACACAAATACCTGTACTTTCTACTTCTTACATGTTGAACCCAAATACCTGTACTTTCTACTTCTTACATGTTGAACACAAATACCTGTACTTTCTACTTCTTACATGTTGAACACAAATACCTGTACTTTCTACTTCTTACATGTTGAACACAAATACCTGTACTTTCTACTTCTTACATGTTGAACACAAATACCTGTACTTTCTACTTCTTACATGTTGAACCCAAATACCTGTACTTTCTACTTCTTACATGTTGAACCCAAATACCTGTACTTTCTACTTCTTACATGTTGAACACAAATACCTGTACTTTCTACTTCTTACATGTTGAACACAAATACCTGTACTTTCTACTTCTTACATGTTGAACACAAATACCTGTACTTTCTACTTCTTACATGTTGAACACAAATACCTGTACTTTCTACTTCTTACATGTTGAACACAAATACCTGTACTTTCTACTTCTTACATGTTGAACACAAATACCTGTACTTTCTACTTCTTACATGTTGAACACAAATACCTGTACTTTCTACTTCTTACATGTTGAACTCAAATACCTGTACTTTCTACTTCTCTCATTTTCCAAACAGCTGGTTCCTTTAGTCTGAATGTGTGTTTGGTGGCGTGATCATTATTCTTTAGAGTCATTGCGTGCCTATTGATTTGAACACGATCCGTGTATCCATCATTTCCTGGTCTTCTCTAAAGAAGAGGGACCAATGGAAACGTTGTCATGTTGCCGTTGTTCAGCATGGAAACATTCATTAGCTAACAATGACATTATTGTTCTATTAATATAAAGGGAGGTCAGGTACTCTTTAAAACAGCTGCTAGTTATGGGTACTTTTTACTGAAGTACATTTCAAAGCCCTCTTTACTTTTACTTGAGTAAAGAAGTTTAGTCAGTACTTCTACTTTCACCAGAGTATTTTTAAACACGAGTATCTGTACTTCTACTTGTGTAAAGGATGTGTACTTTTGCCATCTCTGGTGAAAACACTCGCTGTCATTTAAATGGCTGTAAATACAGATTCTGATTTCGGCAAACACATCAGAAAATGAATACCGCGCCTTTTTCAATCTACAAGGAGCCCAGTTATGACGGTCTGACCGGCAAACTATTAAACAAATTCTAATTCCAGACGAGGGAACAGGAAGTGTGTACAGGAGGAAACAAGGCTTACTTTATTGGTGCTTTTGGATTTTGCCATAATAATAATACATTTGATTTAAGGCGCCTTTCATGACACCCAAGGACACCGTACAATTTGTAAAATATTCTAAGGGGTAAAAGCAACAGAACATGATAAAAACACCAACCATCATGGAGAAGACAATTCAAGTAAGTAAGTCTCTTTGGATAAAAGCCTGAGCTAAATGTAATGTAATGAACCTTCAGACTCTTTAACATCAGCTACCCGTCTGCCGGTGGTTTAATACTCAGAAGAGCCCCCATGACAGGTCAATCTTCTCAATAACCTTTGGGGGAAATGGAAAACGAGGATTTACTGAGAACAGTTGGGTTCACGCCAAAACTTACCAGCATCTCTACCCCCCGCTGCTCTCTGATAATCATCTGATAGAGATTTAGCCTCACCTTCCACCTCAAATGTTCCCGTTTTTAAAGATTTTTCCATCCCTGCAACACATCAGGAAATGGAGCGTGCGTGCGTTCCTGTGGGGAACGGGCTTGGTCCAAACGCTCCATCACTCGTCAGCATGGGGGCTCAACATGTGGCTCCTGTCACTGCTGAGGTCTGATGGTTCTCATGTCCAGGACCTTCTACAAACTGCTGGTATGTTTCTGCAAGTATACTGTATTTACTTAAGTTATATTCCAAGGTACACAATTAAGTGTAATTGTACTTTACTTAAATATTTCCATTACTGGTTCTTTACTTTGCAGATTAAGATACTGTATCATAAAACACACCCCGTCCACACAGCGGTGTGTGCGTTGAAAGCTTCACCATTCACTTTGAATGGGGTGACGTCACTTTTCGCCGAACTGCATTGTGGGAAGCGAAGCGGAGCTTTGCTGGCGTGGCTCGCTGCAAAAGTTGAGCAATGTTCAACTTTTGAAGCCTCGGCAGAAGCGTCAGCCAATCGAATCATATGCCAGTACAAGCTCTAGCCAATCAAACCGCTGCTTGTGTGTCAGGGGCGGGAGATTCATGTGATTGGTTGTTGGTCGAGTTTCAGACACGCCCGCCGGCAAGCTTCAAAGCACGCCGCCGTGTGGACGGGCCGTAATGGCATAAAGCTAAATGATGATATCATAAGGTAACATTATGATGCCATAAAGCAACAAAAGGATAAAGCAACATCTGACACCCTAGTGCAAAACTATGAGACCTTAGAGCACATGTGTCAAACTCAAGGCCCGGGGACCAAATCAGGCCCTTGGTGGATTTAATTTCGGCCCGCAGGATAATTTCTAATTACTATTAGATCTGGCCCGCCGGTATATTGCACGCACACCTTCACTCCATCCTGAGGGTCTCCTCAGCTCAGAGCCTGAGCCCAAACATTGATGACCTTGCCCCCAAGATGAGATGCCAAGTATCTGAACTAGCATCACAGAGCAGCACACTGAGTTTAATGGATGTTTCCTTCTGCACTTTCTCTCTCACGACAACAGGGCATGTTTGCTTTGTTCTTTGAGGGAAATAGTTTTGTTGAAGCTGTTGTTGGCCTGTGGAAAAATGTACTCATAAGAAATGACTCTGGAAAAGCTGCAGATAGAGCCATAAGAAATGAATGCAGCTGATTATTTAATGTTGTTTTTATAGGCAATAATTTAAGCTTTGTTAGTTCCAGGTTTAATATGTGCAATAAGTTCATTTCAATAAGTTTTGCAATAAACATTGAACCAGTCCGGCCCTCGACTAGCACCCATTTTTTTATTTTGACCCCCTGCCTTAGAGCAACAATATGATACAAAAAGAAACATGGTGATGCCATAAAGCCTAAAAGACTTTTGGCGATTACTTAACCGTAAAATTAAGAGTTGCCAAAAATAATCACACACAACACTTTAAATCTTGTCATTTGATCATAGGTTTCTTGGA
>JAPTMU010000248.1:215000-242500 GCA_028583405.1 Pogonophryne albipinna
TAAGGATAAAAATGTCTTTCAGTAAACCCAAATGAAAATATGATTCTTAAAACCAGAACTTCCAAATAAACATGGCTGTGTTGGAAAAACATCTAGGTTCTCTTTAATACACATGTGTAGTAAAACCTGGACATTCTGGGCTAAAAAGCAGACTGTTTGTGAAACCTGCTAAATAATGAAACGATGTACAGGAATAGGTCAAAATAATGCATTACTGGAAATTAAATGTGAAAACTATTTTTCCCGTTTTCAGTTTACAAAACCAGTTGTCTTTCCTCTGAAACCTCGGTGTCGTTAACACGGTCACATGAAACATTGATATCGGTATTACTGTGCAGATTTTACTCCACATCCTTGCATATTTATCACTGCAGTTAAAAACCTCGTATCTCCATTTGTTGTTGTTGTTGTGCATTTTTTGGGACTCGTTTTTCAGCTTGGTGCAATAACAAAGTTAAAGTTAAAACAAATGTATCAGAGTAAATTTAAATAAATGAATGAAGTTGAGATTAGTTGTCTATTTTCAAAGCCAAGAATGATTTTTCATGCTTGATAAATTTGATTATCATTGATTATTATTATAATTATAATTATTATTATTAATTTACAGCAACAACATACAAAGTTTTGGAGATACGAGTTTTTCACCGGACAGCAGTTGTATGGATGTGTGTGTGGTTCAGGGCCTCAGGTTTTTTTTTGCAGCCGCTTCCCCAAAAAACTGCAGAATAAAAACACTTCCAGAGGCCTCCATCCTCCACCGGTCACTTTGAAAAAGTTTACCCGGAAACACTAGCAGGTTAGCGGGGCGTTACACCGGCACAGAAGCTGCTCAAATGTATGGTTTTAAGAACAAAAATAAGATTGTGTTTGTGCGGCGGGCCTTAGCGCACATGCGCAGGAGCTTTTACGCTCATTCAGGCCTGCACACACACATTAACACACACCCACACACACACACACACACACACACACACACACACACACACACACACACACACACACACACACACACACACATAAACCATGAACTGAAGTTATTAGGACAATCTGGGCTTTTATAATAACATATACATATATAAACTTGTGTTACAGCTGCATTGTTTTGCATAATATTGTACATGAAGAGTTCTATTCCAAAAACATTTATATCCATTTATTTAAAGGGGAAGTCAAAATGCCATTTTTAGCACTGAAGGCAGCAGTCAGGATATTTATAGCTTTACTACGGCTCTGCCATTTTGGGAATATTATTCTGGATATCATTATTTTGGAAGGAAACTCTTCACAGAGAGCAGTGTTATTGTTTTTATTGTGATTATTATTATTGTTAGGCCTGTCCGGGGTTAACCTGAGTAGAGATATGATTGTAGGCTTATTTTTTCCTCTCAAAACCCCTGATTGTTTCTGCTGATTTAAGGCTTTATTTACTCATTATTTACCTATTCAAACGTTTTTCCTGTCATAAAAAGAGAAAAGAAAAACGTTTTGATTGTCTGTTTTTCTCCTTGATTGTCTCAAAATTCATAAATAATTATTATTAACCCTGTATGTCTTATTTCACCCCCCTCCCCATCCCATAATCCTTAATACTGATACACTGACGAATAGAATTTAAATACATTGTACAATAAATACAAAACATAAATAAAAGACTCAAAGAAAGTACTGAAAATCTTTGTACAAGATATAAATAGCTTGAATTATTCTTAAAGCGTTACCTTTGGCAAGTCTAGTTTACAGTTGTACAACCCGCGGGTAACAAAAGTTTGTCCCTTTTTTCAAACAAGAAAATAAAATCATCAAAATAAACCCGATGCTCTTCGGGGCAAAATATGGCCAAAAAAACACTTCATATATATTTTTTGCGATCATTGTTTGATATTTACCACTTATTATTATGCCCTTAACATATTTTGTGCGTCCTCGTCCCAGGGTTAGAGGGGGGGGGGGGGGGGGGGGTCAGTTTAGGAAAGCGTTAGGGGTCACCCTCTTTTGATGGGACAGCACCCCGGGGAACCCCGCGGAAACGCCCGGGGAGAAGGAGCTGTTTCTCAGGGAGTCCGAGAGCAGGTGCTGCGGGGAGTTGCTGCTCGTCAGGCCGCCGTACCCCTGCTGGAGGTGCGGCGGGGGCGGCGGTCCTCCTCCGGGCTGCCCTGAGTGTCCGGTCCCTGAGACAAAGTACCCGGCAGTCTGTCCGGAGAGCAGCCCCACCGGAGAAGTGCTCATCCCGTAACTGTTCCCCAGGATGGAGCGCCCCAGGTCCCCGTTACCCAGCTGCTCCACGGCGGGCAGCAGCGACCCGTACCCGCCCGCCTGGTTCAAAAACCCGGGTGAGGATCCGTTGTAGTGCGGGTGGTGGTGGTGGTGATGGTGCAGGGAGAGAAACGGAGAGATCTGCCAGTACAGCGGGTTGTTTGCCCGCTCGTTAATCCCCAAGCCGAGAGGAGCGAAGCGCAGCCCGCGTTTCATCGCCAGTTTCCCCCGGGAGGTGGCGGAGCGCCGACGGAGCTTCCCGGTTGTCCCTCCGATGAAAACGTCATCGCTGCTCGGGTCCAACATCCAGTAGTTCCCCTTCCCCGGGTCGTCGTAGTGCCTGGGCACCTTCACGAAGCACTTATTGAGACTCAGGTTGTGACGGATGGAGTTCTGCCAGCCCTGCTTGTGCTCCCGGTAGTACGGGAAGTTCTTCATGATGAACTCGTAGATGCCGTTCAGCGTGAGCCGCTTCTCGGGGCTCTGTCGGATGGCCATCATGATCAGGGCGTTATAGCTGAACGGAGGCTTGTCATATTTCCCGTTTTTCACGGTACTATTACCGTTAGTGTTCGGTGTGGTCTTGGCGCCTCCTCCACCTTCCTCCTCCTGGTCCTCCTGCTTGTCCGGCTTCTCGGGGTCCAAAGCCACCTCCAGGGGGTCCAGAGACTTAGAGTCCACCTCCTCCAGAGACTTGTCAGATTCGGAGCCCGGAGAGGGAGAGAAGGTCCCGGGGATTCCCACCACTGCAGCGGCTACGGGGTCCGGTCTGTCGCACTTGGAGGGCAGCAGGAGGCTCTTGATACTGAAGGAGGAGGACCGGTGCACGGTCGGCGGGTCTTTTACATCCTCCATGCCCGGTGACGGGACTCCCGAAAAACGAGGAATAAATAATATTAATAATAAAAAAATAACAACAATAGCACTCCAAGCTCGTCCACCTCCGTTATCCTGGCTGGAAACGAAAGAGACAGAGAGGAGAGAGAAAGCAGGGTCAGGATGAGAGAGGCATGGATGGAGGAGTGGAGGGAGAGAAGCGAGACAGACAGAGAGAGAGGGGGGGAGGTAGAGAGAGAGAGAGGGGGAGAGAGAGAGAGAGAGAGAGGGAGAGAGAGAGAGAGAGAGAGAGAGAGGGGGAGAGAGAGATCGAGAGCGACCTTGGCTTTGATGTAGAGAAATTAGTAATTAAGGAGGTTCCGACTCTACATCACAGAGAGGAGGAGCTTCAAAAACTTGCTGATTTTGATAAACAAATCCTCTTTTCTTCCCTTCTGTCTCCAAACGGACGACCTTTAATGTCTCCAACAACACAAACTTGTCATTTATATCCCCTCCTCTCTTTTAATATCTCTCTCTCTCTCTCTCTTTCGGTATTCATGCGCGTGCACCTCTCCGTTAAATTCGTTGGTGTGACTGTGCCGTGCGTCGTGTGCATGTGTGCGTAAAATCCCATTCTGAGCTTGCGCGTAAAAGCGCACAGTATCCTCGGCTTTGTTTTCTCAACGACAATAGCTTGAATTCATGTCGGCAAACACAGCGCGTGCACGCTCCGTGTGTGTGTGTGTGTGCGCGCGCGTGTGTGTGTGTGTTTATGAGGGGAGAGAGGGGGGCTCGTCGCTATTGTCTACCAATAAAATCATTGTGGAAACACACACACACACACAGGGAGCGTGCACGCGCTGTGTTTGCCGACATGAATTCAAGCTATTGTCGTTGAGAAAACAAAGCCGAGGATACTGTGCGCTTTTACGCGCAAGCTCAGTATGGGATTTTACGCACACACGCACACACAGCCCAGAGGCGGCAGATCTGAAGCTGTGACCTGAGTGCCTCCTGTTGGTAATATCAAGTAGTGCAGCAGAAATCAATTGTCCAAGTGGTTCGACGTGTCTGAAGGATGGTAGTAAATAGACTGTTACAAATTACAATTATAATAATAATAATAATAATAATAATAATAATAATAATAATAATAATAATAATAGATAAGAGACTTCGTTTCTTAACCATTTTAAACCTGATTGTTCACTGAAATATTTCTTAAAATACGTTTTCCAGTTCATTACATTTCACATTTTCTCTATATCATCGTATTTCAAATATTAATTGAAGCCATTAAGGATACTAAGGTCATGTCCTTTATATTTGTACAGGTGATACTGTGATTTAATTACCTCTGGAAGACTTTAGATTGTACAGAAATGCCCAAATTACACTTTTTAAGGTCTGTTTTCATGCGAAATAAATGTGCTTGGTGGAAATAATATAACGGAAAGTATTCAAAGTACTACATCATGACTATGGGTAATTCTCATGTTATGTAAACTACAACCAAAAGTTATAGGAATTGTTTTTTCCAAGCTGGGGGCATTCAGACGCTTCACCTCAGGATTTATCAAAAATAATTGTACAACCCATCAGGCTTCACAATTTATGAAATGGTCAAATATATATGTATTTGTCTTGAATTCATCCTGACATATTTGGTGCTTTCAGATACTGTGATCTCCACCAGAATTGTAAATGTATGTTAGAATAATCTACGGTCAAATAAATAAATGTTTTTATTTTAAAGATGGGGCACTGGGGACCTTAACACTTTTACTACTGTGTACATTCCCTCATTTAATGCATTATTTAAAATGTAGCCTACATTTTGAATGTGGCGTGTGTTTTCATCTGTTGCAGTGTTTTCTGTGGAATCACACAGAAAATATAAGGAACTTTTACATACTTGTATTATCTGCAGGACGTCTGTGGATATTTTTGAAACAGCATCAGTAACTCTGTAGTTTTATGTGTGTCATCTCTCTGCAGGAAGTACAGAATACACTTTGTAACTCAGGTCATTGTGCTTTGTTTAATAGATTAATGCAACCGTTTTTAGTGAAATACTATCTCTGATAATAAGTATTATTCTTAACTAAAACCCTGCCCAAACAAGTGAGCTTTGCAGTGGAAAAATTTAGATTAGTGTTCCAGAAAGCAGGGAAATGAGCAACAAATTGTGTGTGTGCAGGGGCGCCATTTTGGGCCCCATGAAAAGATATCACATTAGTTACTTACATTTTTTTTTCTTAATGTTCTAAAATAGTTTGGGCCCCTGTTAGTCACGGGCCCTTAGAATCGTCCTCACTTTTCACCCCCTTACGGCGCCCCGTGCGTGTGTGTGTGTGTGTGTGTGTGTGTGTGTGTGTGTGTGTGTGTGTGTGTGTGTGCGTGTGTGTTGGCTGCATGGTGTTGTGTTTGTAAGGCTATCTGCCACGGTGCATTAGGTTGTAAATGTCTCTCTGCCTTAGGCTCTGTTATCTGACTGGTTGCATGTGTTTAATGAGGTTATTGTTTTCATGCAGGAATATAATTGATCGTAGTCCATCTATAAACCGTTTAACTCTGGGCTGTGTAGAGCTTTACTTTATATTAAATAGCTCCAGATTGATGTGTGTCCCTCACTGGAATAATGAAGGTGTTTGAACCGGACTTACTGAGGCTCTCTTTAGAACTGAGCTTAATGCTCTGTAATGATTAGGCAGCATCGCTCTGAAGGACTTTAAATACTTATATCACAAAATAATAATTTGTACTTGAATTGAACTTTTCTGGCATGCTTCCACATTCAACACAGAATCTAAAAACTGAGACAAATCTGGATGAATTGAAGTTAATAGGGGCTGCTTTTTAAAACAGCAGTTATTTGATTGTCTTATTTCACCTCGTAGGCATCAACAAAAAAAGCTAGTTGTTTAATATTTCCATATTTTCCATGAGATTGGAAATAAAAACAGAAACCAGAGATAACTCTTTCCTTTTCAGCAAAAACTGTTTTTTCTTATGTTTCACCATCTGAAAATCAATAAACATTTAAGAATAAAGTTCTTAATATTCTCCAACCAGTCCAAAAGGCCTCGATGGATTTATTCTATAAATAAATAGTTGTTTCTATATAGCCCAGTCAAAAAAGCTGATAATTACTATTACAGTGATCACTAGACTTGCTAGCTACAGCTAATCCTCTTAGAAAATGTGCTGCTTTTTAACAAATTAAATCAAAATGTATATTATATAATTTAAGTTTTTTTTAGTTAACAGGTTTTCTGAGCTGCACTAGTGCACTCAGTGACACGCTGAGCCCAGTGATTGCTGTTTGTCTACACTATCTGCAGATTCTGTATGAAAACAGAGCTGAAATCCAGATTACACACACACACACACACACACACACACACGCACACACACACAGGTCTTCCTCCTCCAATCTGCCGTATTAAATCTGCGCTGCGTTTTTGTGCCAGATGGTGCTTCTGTTCAACTGGAACTGAACCTCCAACAAAGGCAAAGGTTTGAGCTGTGTTCACAAGCTCGAAGTCAGAGGCTAACACACACACACACACACACACACACAGATTTACTTAACCATAATATGAACTAGCATTTTGGCTGGTCATTTTTCAGGGTAAAAAAACAAAAGTAAAACGTAACTCTAAAGACATCCTCAACAAAGCCAAGCCCCAAATGCTGCTTTACTGTATACTACTCAACATGCGCTAACATTAAAGTTAATGGGCTTAACCTCTTATGGAATAGTAAGGTAAGCTGTACTGTAAAGCTTGCAACGGAAGGAGAACTTACATCCATCTCAGTGACGCAGAACGCTGAGAGGCAGGGTCCACCTCCGGACAGGTCTCCGTTTCATTACAGGACTGACACATGAAGACAAACACATTAACCCCATCTGAGACACAAATGGAAAGGGAATGTTGCAGAAAAGGAGTTGTATCACCAACAAAAATGATGTAACAACTCTCGAGATTGCATGTTAAACAGCTGAAATGTGGTAAATGTTACAAAAGTAATCAACAAGGACTGTGCACTTGCACTCTTATGATTGATGAATGCCTGCTTTGCCCGATGACATCGTATTCCTGCGATTTCATGCAGAGCTAAAGTTTGTCTAATGCAGTCCTAAGGCCCAGAAACATCGAATTGACACCAAGAGGCGCTTTCACACCCGAGTACTTTTCCCTATATAGTTCTGATATAGTTCCGAAAATGTGCGTTCACACCAAAAAAATCCGGAACTAGAACTTAGTTCATGAGAACCTTTTCACCTCCTTTTCAGTCCCTGCTAGAGAGCAGGTACTTTCACGGGAGACAAAGGTTCCCATTTCTGATTGGCTGGGCGGATTGCAAACCACGCCCCGTAAAACTCCCAAAAAGTTTTGTGAAGCCGCCATTTTATTTTCCTCGCATTAGCATTATTAGCATTAGCCCCGTGTACAAACGCAGAGAGACTAACTTATGGCAACACAAAAGAAAACATGGGAGCGGTGGAGATGTGGAGATGAGGAGATGAGGAGGTGTCAGCGTTTCTGGCGATTTACTCTGAAGCCAGTCCCCAACTCCGGGGACTTCTGGCTGGGGACTTCGGGTGGCAGTATACGCCGTGAAGTTGTTTGCGGCCTGCCAGTAAACCCAAAGCAGAAGAAGAAGAAGTGACGTCAGCGGCTTCATTTGACTAATCCTCCCTCAGGGACTTATTCCGGTGAGAACGTGATCTGTACTTAGTTCATCAGAACTAAAGAGTTCTGATGAACTAAGTAAGGCAAAGTACTTGGTGTGAAAGCGCCTAATGATTTGTGGTAAATGTGCTAAATCTGAACAGCCAATCAGAATGATTCTCACCGAAGGCCTGAAATTGGCTGTTGGTGTGTCCTGGTCTTAGGGTGAAACTGAGTAAGGTTGAAGGATGTCCTGTGATCTTGATCTTAAATAATGTTGTGGTAAAAAGATCTATCAAAGAGGTAAATACTAGTCTGCAGACGTGCTAACTGCGCAGTGAAGCTTAATGCACCAGCATGCTCACAAAGACAACGGTTAGCAGGTTTAATGTTTACCATGGTCGCCACCTTAGCTTAGCATATGAGCAGTCTAACTTTTTAAATGGACACCAAACAAACATGGTACAGCTTAAGGCCCTGACACACCAACCCGATTTTGGGAGTCAGAGGCCGTCAGAGGCTGTCGGGCATTCGCGGCGCCGTAGTCAAGTTGGTGTGTCCCGCACCGTCTGCCGTGACACGCCTTATTTGGACTGCCTGACCCGATGCATGGCCGATTTAACATGTTGAATCGGCCATGCATCGGGTCAGGCAGTCGGACCAAGCAATCACTCTGATTGGCTGTTCAGCTAGCGAATCAGAAGCGAAACGGAAGTGAGGGACGTAAACAAACGATTTAAGAAGTCACACACAGACCAGTGTTGCCAACTTGGCGACTTTGTCGTTAAATTCGGCGGCTTTCCAAACCCTCCGGCTACTTATTTTTGTCAAAAACGACTGATCTAACGACTTGTAATGGTGTTATTAGGGACTTTTCTGGTGTTTGGAGACTCACGTATTGTTCTGCAGTTAACGAGCTGCCGTGAGCCCCTCAGTCCTCCCATAGTACTCACAGGCGCGCAGACTCACAGTTGCCTCCCGCAGCAGCTCAGCTGCAGTCAGAGCAGAGAGGAGACAGCCACACTCTCCCGTGTCGAGACAGCTTCAGTCACTTAATCACCTCGTCCACTGTGTGTGTGCCTCTCTGTGACAAGCTAAACATCCACGTAGGTCATCATGTCACAGTCTAAACTGTATTCACAAAAGTACAGAGAGGAGTGGGAACAGGCCCGGTTCTACGGGGGTGCATAAGGGTGCATTGCTGAGTCATTTTGTTCTGGAACCGGGCCTGAGTGGGAATCAAACCCTGAGTTTAAAGGATGGTTGAAGCCATTTATTGGAGATGACACACAGGCATACTATACTGCCTTTATTGTAAGGGAGATTTCTACTAAAAACTACTCAAACTATTTCTACTTTCTACTATAATACATGATAAAATATGTCTTGATTATATTTTGTAGTGTTCGGAATCTTCAAAGTTAACTGAAGTTATCAAATAAATGTAATGTAAAACTGAATCAAACCATAAACAAGGTGGCCTGTTGGGATTACTATATATATATATATATATATATATATCTGCATTATTTGATCCCACTTTATGCTTTGCTCTTGCTGCTTATTTCACACTGATTTTATATCTTATTTCTTACTGATGTAAAGCACTTCGAACTGCAATCCCCTGTATGAAAGGTGCGATACAAATAAAGTTATTATTATTATTCAGATGGATGTTTCTCTGTTCATTCTCCCATTATCCTCCTCAATCTGCCTAGAAGTATTTTAATGTTGTAGCTGTTACTATAACCAATACTAATGCTAGGGCTGCAACTGACAGTTATGTAGGCACATTGTTATTGTTTCTTCTCGCTAACCCTTCTTATGGCTGATAGCTCCAGTGCCGCACGAAACATGTTTTCGATGGACGAGAGGGAAATGGAACGCACATGCTATTTGTTGTTTGTTTATATCATGCAGTCTGTTCTTCTTCTCTGTCTTCCGGTTGTTGCCTCTTTTGAATGACGAATACACACTACCGCCGCCTGCTGGTAAGGAGAGTTATTGCCACTCATGCACTGAAGTCTTTGCGGTGTGTTCCCGTGCGACACATGGCCAAGACGCAGGAGAACACGGCGACGCAACAGTCGGCGTCGGCTTCGGCGAGTTCTCTGGTGTCTGCTTGGTGTGTCAGGGCCTTTAGACTGAAGGGATTGTCATGAGTTATTTTAGAGCTTGTTCATCCTCTTAAACATGAGGATTTGCTGAGTTTTTCTCTTTGTCATAGAAGTCGATATCCTGTATGTCTTTCGGCTACAATTAGGAGCTCCATTAAAGTGGACCTATCATGCTATATTTGAATAATATATTGTTGGGCCATACCTATATAAAACATGTCTGTGAAGTTTTTTTTTCAAAATACCAAACAGATCATGCATTTTAGCCATGCCTCATTTCGCTCTATTTGCTCTTTTTTAGCCCTGTTTTTGCAAGGGCTGATTCTGTGGCAAATGAGCTGCAGCTGACCACGCCCCCCTGCAAAGGAGGGGGGCGAGGCACGAGCGTCATGTTACCATGCTGTTACCATGCTGTTACCACGCCACGGCAACCCCCATTCCCCTGATAGGTGGAGAGTTGCCCATATAGGCGGAGCTCCTTGTTTCTGACGTCAGAGATATTTCAAATCTGGATCAGTCTGTATCAGATCCGTAGCAGCCCGTTTTTAGAGATTTGGGTACGGAGGAAAAGAGAGAGGGTTGTGTTTTATGACACTTGGTGAGTTCCCTGACACACCGGGACACATATTCATATATAAAAGACGTACAAAAGTGCATTTTGCATGAAAGGTAACTGCACAGCATCCGCGGCGATGAGCATCAAGCTGATCTGACGATCCGAAGGGTCACGGCACCAGTACAAAGTTGTCTTATGAAGGACTTCCTTACAAATCCAACGGTTCCTTTGGTTCTTGCTGTGCCTTGCAGGACTCTTTTCTTCCTCTTGTTTGCTCACTCAGTTTCAGTGGCGCTCCGTGGTGTCAGTTCTTCCCCTGGCCGCGCTGGCACCAGCTGCACAGATTACTGAACTGTTGCCAAAACAGCACGAGTAGTTATGAGCAGCTTTAAAGAGTTAGGTGATCATGACTCGGCTCTCACAAAACATGAACTTGGCTGACTCTCCGTTCACTCGCCGGCCATCATGAGCTCTCCTTTGAAGCGGAGAGCGGAGACCTGATGTTACCTCCAGCTTTCTTTCTACAGTACATCTCCTTCTGCAGCACATAAACTCCTGATTTTTAGGAAGAAGTGAATAACGTTAAAGGTCTTCATCAATTTTCACCTAGGGTCACTATGAGATAAGATCAAAGAGGAAGAATGATTGGAGCTGCAGCACTCCTTTCTACATTAGTGTTTGAGACACAAAACCATCTGCTCTATTTTTTGTATTTATTCCTAACTTCTCTGATTTAGCATTGAGTTGTTATTCTTTTTGTCATCCATGTTCCCCATTCTTCTAATGTCTAGAAGCAGAAACAATTCTCAGTACTGCTTTTTATAATGTGGCTACAACTTGTGCGTTTGAGCAGTGATACAGTAGCTAAGCCTGCTAGCTCTTGTTTTTTCTCTGCTACCTTTCTTGGTCACATGACTCTCACCTTATGAAGCATTTCCACTGCTTGAGTATGACTCGACTTGCAAAATGTGTTGTGTTGCCATCAGGAAAAGTTGTTGATAGAAGCTGGTACTTAGTATAAGTACCTTAGCTTAGGTTTAAAACAAGCCGAGTCCATAATAAAAATGTGTTCTCAAGATAGGCGGCTGTGGCTCAGTGAATAGTGTGCTGGACTTCGAATCAGGGGGTAGAATGTTCGAGTCCCACTGCAGTCAGCATGTCGTTGTGTCCCTGGGACACTTCACCCCAAATTGCTCCTGTGGGGATTGTCCACAGGACTGAATGTATGTAAGTCGCTTTGGATAAAAGCCAAATGACATGTAATGTAATGTAATACTACAGAACACTGATTGGTCTGAGAATCGTCAATTGGGCATCACATGATATCCTACAAGAAACCTGTCCATTTAGCGTATGATAGTTTGCTAAATGGACAGAAGTTCAACTCCTTTCATCTGTTTGCACCTGTTTACAGGATGCTTTCAAGAAGTGTCGCTAACACTTTTTGACAGGCGGTTTGTGTCCGCAGGAAGAGGACTTTCTCAAATGTGTTCGATCTTTATTTCTTAAGTGTTGCTAGATAGGGCAGCCGGTAGAAGTAGTTTTAGGTACATTGTCCTACTCTGTGTATCATTTGGAGTGTTTAACAATTGAGATTTGCAGGGTACTGAGTTGACGGGCACCCGATGACCATCACAACCAAATGATAGTTTATATCAACAACTTGAAACATATGGTAAAACTCCTTTAGACAAAAAACTACGGCTTCTTTAGGTTTTGAAAAACAAAACTATAAATTGTTTAGGTTTATAAAGAGATTGTAGAATGGGTTCAAGTAACTTATTTTGTCAAGTAAAAGATAGCATTGTGATCTTTATGATGGTTATCGAAAGTGAACACCTATCTCCTTGGGGAACATTAGCGTGTGTTTTGTGTCCCACCCATAAGCCCTGAGCTCCACCTTTTTATTGAGTCTTGGCTCTTTCAGCTTCTTCAATCAATCAATCAATCAATCAATATTTATTTGTATAGCCCAATATCACAAATGTTACATCTGTCTCAGTGGACTTCACAGTTTGTACAGAATATCAGTATGACAATACGACACCCTCTGTCCTTAGACCCTCACATCGTACAAGGAAACACTTCCAGAGAAAACCCACAGTTTAAAGGAGAACATGGGAGAAACCTCAGGGAGAGCAACAGAGGAGGGATCCCTCTCCCAGGACGGATAGACGTGCAATAGATGCCGTGTGTAAATCGAAGAGATAATACATTTACAACATAGGTAGTCCAAATGTTTGGAAATGCATGTGTCTTTAATAAGAATCAATAATCCTGTGGGAGCCATCAGGGAAGTAGTATGATGAGAGTCAGGCCCACAGTGACAGTGTAATTCCCTCGAAGCACAGGCAGACACAAGTGGCTTTCTCATTACGGGTTTATTCCTCTTCGAATCCACCGTGAAAACTACACCAACAAACAGTTGAAATGACAAATACAGTATCGTGTTAGACACACAATAACATGCACAGCAAAGTAATAAACGCAAAAGTAATACAAACACAACAACATACCTCTTTGGCTGCATGCTCTGAAAACAGAGGGAAGTATTCTTCAGTCCTTACAACTTATTGAATACACGAAGCTGTATCCGTGCATCTTACTCTCAGTTCCTTGTCTCGTTCTCGCTCTCTAACTCACGCGAGAACAGCATAACGAGACGTGAGTTTGGACTTCAAAATAAAAGACGAAATATTGCACGCATGAAATATTACAACATATCATAATTATTACACTTAGAAAATACATAGTACAGTTAAATTACGAACGTGTAAAGGCTGCACTTACAAACAGGTTCAACCACGACTCGAAGTCCAGGACTCAAATCCAGGACTTCACGTGACTAAAACTCATACAAATCTTATCACAGCATTTTCTAGAACTTGATGTTGTCTTTTTCTATTGTTTCTTTCGTTGCTCAACCTTGTGAATCTCTATGATAAAATCCTCTACTTTCTGTAGCAGTAGCTTTCGATTTAGAATAGAATAGAATTGGGAGGGATGAAACCATAGGCGGATTTTGGTGGGGGGGCAGGGGGGGCATTGCCCCCCCTAGTGGCTGAAATATGTTACAGCATTACTACGTCTAAAACTGTTCCAATACAAATATTTCGTATATCAATATTTATATAAGGTAGGACACTGGTTAATAATATTGTAGCATGTTCAAGTAACCAAGGGATATAGTAGTTATCAACTAAGTATAAGATGTGCACAGTTATGATAAGTTTTACAGTTATGTTATGCACTGTTGTTGGGGAGAGAGACCACCCCTTCCATATGAGTGTGTGTGTACGGCGGGCATTAGGCGTGCATGACGGGACGAGTTGTGTTCGTATGTGGAAAAGTCATACTCAGTGCGGTGAACGTTGGCTTTATTGCTACTGTATCCGGAGCACCCCACGCAATAGTTGGGACTGTGTACTGACGTCAGTAAAAAAGGTTTGCCCCCCCAAGCGCAAATGTCAAACGCCGCCTATGGATGAAACCCTCTTTTAATGGTCACACATGCAGAGCACACAACACACACAGTGAAATGTGGCCTCTGCATTTAACCCATCCTAGTACCAGGAGTCAGTGACAACGTATTTTTAATCTCTGATAAACATTAAACTGGCTTCATGACTTGTTCCTGATCTAACACTAAGTACAGGTCACATGTTCATACCAAGTGGAAACTGGGTTGATACAAATAGATCTGTACGATGTGTATGATTCTGTAGCTCCGGGATTAGCAATACTTACAATGAAACCAATTGAAATGTTTCAGCTGACTGATGAAAACTTGGTGGTTGCAAAATCTTAAAATCCGTAAGGTCTCGAGATGTGTGCTGTGTATTTCCGGTAAATCATTAATCCCCCATATTACAGTAGGGTAGGTAAGAATGGAGAAACCAGCTCGAGTGCGCTAGAATTTGAAAGTACGCAGCCGAAAAAAATCTTCCCCTTCCTTCAGTCTTCCTTACAGAGCCCCTCCTCCAACACACACGAACGCGCACATGACCAATGAGGGCACGAGATAAGTTTGTGCACAGATGGAAGGCTGACAGGCAGGTAGGCCATCCAGTTACTTTAGCCGGGCCGGCTCAGATGATTGGTCGTGCTTTTTACAGCGCCACGGCTTCCACAGATGACATGTGTTAATATATTTATTGTCAAAGCATTTAATGTATTCATTGCTATCGGGATGTTAAGAGCATTCCATGGAATATAACAAAAAGTGTTTCTGAAGTGAATTACCTACCGCACCTTTAAATAGTGATATTGCAGTATAAAATAATGATGTAACAAGCTCCCATGCACACATGTACTACATCGATGGCTACATGTTTAAATTGAGCTAAATGGGAAAAGCGAGGCATCAACACGGGCAGGATTACACATTCAGTTCCCAGCTGGTTCTTTAAGTGTCTGCAGCTTGGATATGTTTTGCCAGTTTGAATGAAATCGTCCAACAAACTGCATGCACATCATGTTCAGGACGTACACTGACATGTGTGTGTGTATTTCACCACAACCATACTGTGTTTAACCCTATACTGATCATTTTCTCTCAACACTTTAAAATACTTTACCCTCAAAACCTCAAATTATCTTTGACCGAAGCAAAGGCAATACTATTTGTAGTTCTCAATCAAAGACGAAACTACAACCTGGTGTTTTTAAAGGCGGCAGGCAATGATTTTTTATACTTTTATCACATTTTATGTAGGCTAAGTTCAGTCTTTATTATAAAATACAAAATATCACAAAGAGCTTTGTTCTGATCATAGTGTGTTCAGAAATCATAGAAACCTGAATACCCTCAGACCGCTTTACTGCTTCTTGAACCAGGAAAACTATGTCAAATTATTCATCGACAGTTTGTAGAGAACCATGATGGGATCCGACATTCTGTCAGTCAGTATGAAGGATCATCATCGTTGTTTTCAAGCATGAGTTATCGTCCGAACGCGACCACCGTAACCCTGACCTCTCTGACTGACCTCTGTCAGAGCTGTTTCGAGGGTTGCGTGGTCTTAGCCGCCGCTGTCGTCACCAAACAGATTTCCAAGCATTGCAAACGCTCTCGATGAATGTTTGACAAAGACCTCTCAACCTGATTTTTTCTTTTCAGGTACCTTCGCCCGCCTGTCATGCGCCCAAATTCAAACAAACTGTGACAGATATGACAGTATCGTCTGCGTACAGTTTAATATTTGCTCATCCGGTTTGACATGATCCTGCTAGAGATGGTTTAAAGTTTAAACTAAACTGCTTTACAAGGAAGAGGGGGGAGTCTCCGTGGAGAAATGAGGACAGTGGACGGGGACTTACTTCCTGTCAAAGCACGTTAGGAGCGAGGCGGCCCTACTGCGGCCGTACTTTTCCCACACCACACCGCTCCTCCACTCCCTTCACTGGCTTCCAGTAACTGCTAGAATCCACTTCAAAACAATGGTACTTGCGTACCATGCTGTGAATGGATCTGGCCCTTCCTACATCCAGGACATGGTTAAACCGTACACCCCAGCACGTGCACTCCGCTCTGCATCAGCCAAACGGCTCGCTGCACCCTCGCTGCGAAGGGGACCCAAGTTCCCATCAACAAAAACACGTGGGTTTGCTATCCTGGCTCCAAAATGGTGGAATGAGCTCCCCATTGAAATCAGGACAGCAGAAAGCTACACATCTTCCGGCGCAGACTGAAAACTCATCTCTTTCGACTCCACTTCGAGCGATAGAACTATTAACAAAGCACTTATATACTAATAAAGGACTGGCTTATCTAAAGCCAGTTGAGTAGCACTTGAAATGTTTGGCTCTATGAAACCTGATGTACTTATATGATTCTGTTTTCTTCAAATTTGTATCTTCTTGGTCGAATGCACTTATTGTAAGTCGCTTTGGATAAAAGCGTCAGCTAAATGCAATGTAATGTACCGCAGTGACTCCCTCTGGAGTACAGTGCAGCGAGTTGATGTGCCCGGGTCCTCGTGTTGCCGATATTATTACAGCCAGAGCCGCCAAATTAAATCAGGTTGAGTCGCCGGCAGCTTGGGGGTCATCTGAAGTTTTCGGCTATAAATAGCACCAGGCGTTGGAGTGGAAACACCCACCGAACACACACATATAGCTTCTTCCATACCATGACACACACACACCCACACACCCACACACACACACACACACACACACACACACACAATAGATGTATGTAGTAGCGCATTCATACATGCAACGCCCCATAGGCATTTCCCACACATACACACATTAAAGTGCAAGGAAGCATGTACACACTCGTCATTGAGAGAATGAGGAGGAGGAGGAGGAGGAGGAGGAGGAGGAGGAGGAGGAGGAGGAGGAAGGCCTGGCACAGACACAGTGTACCCATGTTGCCACGAGGCAGAGACAACGCTGCGTCCGTTACAAATCAAAACATTTGGTTGATTCATTCTGGGATGTTTTTCTTTCCCTCCCTCCCACCTTCTCCCTCCCTCCCTCCCTCCTTCCTTCCCCCCCCCCCCTCTCCCCCTCTGTTGTGTTTGGGATGCTCACACACTGACCTACATTGGCCAAACAGTGATGAAATCTAGGCTTGTGAGTTAGTGTGTGCTGTGCAGTGCCAGGTTGGTGAGTGTGTTTGTTCATGCATGCGTGCAGATGCGAGTATTTTAAAGAGGGAGTGTTTTAGGATTTGCAATATGCAGCATATGGTCACTAATTGGTGTTTGAAGGAAATTACTGCAGATTGAATCCAACCTGTTTGTTGCTGTGTAAACAATGCAGACATTTTTTATCAAACTGTATTAAAGGAATTGTTCTACTTTTTGAGATATATTCAGCATGGTTAGCTTAGCATAAGGATTGAAAGCAGGGAAATCACTGAACCTGGTTCTGTCTAAAGTTCAAATATGCATCTTTGGTAACACTTTACACAAATTAACCATTAACCATCAACTAGTTGTTAATTAACATGCATATTCGCAGTATATTGGCTCTTTATTAGTCATTATAAAACACTTATTAATGCCTTATTCTACATGACCATATTCTACAAGTAATAAGCCATTAGTTGAGAGTTTTTCCTCAATAACTCTCTAATTAGTGCTTATTTATTGCAAGTAAGGAAGTTGTTGTACATGAGTTTTGGTCGTAATATGCTCTGCTCAATATGGATATATGAATCAGCTTCCAGTTTGTGTTCGGGCGGCAGACACCCTATCCGTTTTTAAGAGTGCGCTTAAGACCTTCCTTTTTGATAAAGCTTATAGTTAGGGCTGATTAGATTCAGCCCCTAGTTTTGCTGATAGGCTTAGTTTGTCGGGGGACATCTTACTTCTTCCTTCTCTCTGTCTATACCTGTGTACTCTCATGTTCCGATTAACCCAGCTTCCCCAAATTTCTTTCTTTTTGGTGTCTATATACGCTGGGATCCGGAGTCATGGATGATCCTGCGGTCCTGTGTCCTGCATCGCGAGCCCTGGATCTTGAGTCGTGGCTGTGGTCCTGGATCATAGGTCCTGGATGGATATCCTCGTGGATTCATCTTCCTATTATACACACATGCATTTCCAAACATTTGGATACCTATGTTGCAAATGTATTATCTTTTCAATTTACACACGGCATCTATTGCACGTCTGTCCGTCCTGGGAGAGGGATCCCTCCTCTGTTGCTCTCCCTGAGGTTTCTCCCATTTTTCCCTTTAAAACTGTGGGTTTTCTTCGGAAGTTTTTCCTTGTACGATGTGAGGGTCTAAGGACAGAGGGTGTCGTATTGCCATACTGATATTTTGTACAAACTGTGAAGTCCACTGAGACAAATGTAACATTTGTGATATTGGGCTATATAAATAAACATTGATTGATTGATTGATTGATTGATTGATTGATTGATTGATTGATTGATTGATTGATTGATTGATTGATTGATTGATTGATATGGGCCTAATAAGGTAGTAGTACCACAAGAATAGTCATTCTCCCATAATAACACTTAACAAATATGATCTCTTCTTATGTAACAAGACATGTAACTATAAGTGTTAATTGTGTCTAAATAACTCAAAATGAGGTATTTCTATCAAGCGGCAAACTCTGGGGAAGAGCCGGGACGCTAATACGGAAGTGCCACACACTGCAGTTCATCTAGTGGCCAGTAGAAACAGGCTGCAGAAGGGAGCAATTTCCATAGACCCCCATGTTAAAATGCCCAACTTTACAGCCGAAATAAACATGTTTACATCGTGGTTCAAAAAACCATATTCTCTGTATACTTAGATTCCCCCTTCATGACTACTGTGTGGGGGGTGAATTTTTTCTCAACTCATCTGTTTAATTAATATTAAGCCTTAAAGCTTTTGCATAAATTAGGGTGTGGTCACTTTAATGGACATGTACAAGCCTCACTGTCAGCTAACAGCAACTTGTCCACTCTGCTAGGCTACAACCATAGAGGCTACAACGTTAGTTAGTCATAGTACTGTACTTGACCCTTTAGCTTTAATAATAATAATAATAATAATAGATTTAATTTGTTAGCGCTTTTACTGGTGCTCAAAGACGCTTTACAGATATAGTGAATGGAAAAGAAAAGGATGGAACAACAAATAAATATATAGTTAAAGTTAAAGTTAAAGTCAAAGAATACAAAAACAATCACACATTAAAAGCCAGATTGAAGAGGTGAGTTTTTGTGAGTTTTTTGAAGGTGGTGAGGTCAGTGCAGTCTCTGATGGGTTGGGGGAGTGAGTTCCAGAGGGAGGGGGCAGCGACGGAGAAGGCTCTTTCCCCCCAGGTCCGGTGATTGGTGCGGGTGGGGATGGATAGGAGGTTGGCTTCTGATGAGCGGAGGCAGCGGGAAGGGGCGTGGTGGTGCAGCAGGTCTGTGAGGTAGGGGGGGGCCTGATTGTTGAGGGCTTTGTGAGTAATGAGGAGGACTTTGAAGTTGATTCTTTGACGGACGGGGAGCCA
Organism: Pogonophryne albipinna; assembly: GCA_028583405.1. Classification (NCBI taxonomy): domain Eukaryota; kingdom Metazoa; phylum Chordata; class Actinopteri; order Perciformes; family Artedidraconidae; genus Pogonophryne; species Pogonophryne albipinna. Next base: position 234,385 of record JAPTMU010000248.1, read on the forward strand.
GTGGAGGTTCTGGAGGACGGGAGTGATGTGGTCTCGGGAGCGGGTGTGGGTGAGGAGGCGGGCAGCAGAGTTCTGGATATGTTGGAGTTTATTGATTAGGTTGGATGGTATGCCGTAGAGGATGCTATTGCAGTAGTCGAGTCGTGAAGTGATGAATGCATGAATCAGGGTTTCAGCAGCAGAGGAGGAGAGTGATGGGCGGAGACCGGCAATGTTTTTGAGGTGGAAAAAGGCGGTCCTGGTGATGTGATTTATGTGGTGGTTGAATTTGAGCTGACTGTCGAAGATGACTCCGAGGTTGTGGATGTGAGGGGGGGGGAGATAGAGTGTGGCTGTCAATGGTGAAGTTGAAATTCTGGATGTCTTTGATACGGGATGGGGGGCCGATGATGATGATGTCTGATTTGGCACTGTTCAGTTGGAGATAGTTTGTTTGCATCCATGCTTTTATTTCTGAGAGACAGTTGGTGAGAGTGGAGTGTGTTCTGGGGGTGATGGTTTTTGTTGAGATATAAAGTTGGATGTCATCGGCGTAGCAGTGAAATTGAAGGTTGTGGCGACGAATTATTTTGCCAAGGGGGAGCATGTAGAGGATGAAGAGGAGGGGGCCAAGCACCGAACCCTGGGGGACGCCTTGGGACAGAGGAGCAGTGGGGGAGGTGCAGTTGTTGATGTTGAAATGTTTAGCCGTGTTCGTGGTGATTGTGACTTTTAGGGAATATTGTTACAAATACCAGACAATTAAAATGTCGTGCTGTGCGCTTGAATGTACTAACAGAACTTCCAAGAAGTCTAAAATGATAATATTATACATGTTAACCCTGTTCGCAGGTGTTTGTGTGCTTGGTAGCTTAGCTTGCTACTTATTAGCCAGCTAAGGACGTAACCCTTTATACATACATATACATTTTAGTTTATGATTCAGCCTTGGGTAAGACTTTTATAGTCTATGGCTATGACACCCATAATGCTAAACGGGAGCAAATGTTAATAGGGGACCCAATTATCCCAGTGGTGGCCGCCGGAGCTAACGGAGCCGCAGGGGGCTAGCTCCAGCCGGCGTCCCGGAGCTAGCCCACTGCGGCTCCGTTAGCTCCGGGCGGTGGAGTCCGTCTTTTCTCAACGTGTGAATGACAAGCATTAAGAATAACAAAATATAGCTAATTCTCTTGCAGATTGTCTCATTTGATTATGAATGTAACGTTTATATAGGGGAACTACACTGTTAGCAGTAACTTGGTATGCATGTATTTCAATTTTCATGTTAGCTTAGCTTCTTAGCCTGAGCTAGCTCTGTTTACTTCCAGTTCGGAGGCAGCAGGTCCCGCCTCTTTGCGCTTATTTGGAGCAGGCGGGATTAGACTCTGACGTCACAGTCGAGCCGTTAGTGGCCGACTCCGCCTACTAAGGGCTTCACGGCAACTCTGCAGAATCCTATGGATGACGTCAAGGACACTACGTCCATTTATATATACAGTCTATGATTTCTATCTAAGAACATGTTCCCTATTTTAAAGTGAAGTCTTGTTCATAACCAATAAGCTAGTAATTTGACTCTAATTGACCTGAACAGGTTCCCTATTCTAAAGTTGCGGCCTCTTCACACTTTGTAAATACATTATAGCACACAACTACTGAAATTAACCTCAACAGCACATGAACAAAGTTGGCACACGTTGAAATATCTGTTTTATTAATGAACCACTAAAGAGGGGTTCAGACACATCCCAAAACATGTCAAGTTTCTCCAAGGCTGAGAACACATAATATGCAGTCTGTACCTTTTTAATAAAAACAGATTTTTAACAGATTGTATGTAGTTGTGATTATACTGTGTGACCTGCTTCTATGTAAGGCGGTGGTGGCTAAGTGCTACCGAGGTGTCCGTGAGCAAGGCACCGTTCCCTACACTGCTTCCCGGGCGCCGTTCAAAATGGCAGCACACTGCTCCTAACACTAGGATGGGTCAAATGCAGAGAAACAATTTCCCCACGAGGGATTAATAAAAGTCAGTCTTTTTTTTTTTTTTACTTACACAATAGGTGTACTGTTCTCTCTATGTGTTGTACTGTCTCAGTGTGAATTAAACAGCCAGCCAAACTCTTTTGAGAGGCAGGGAATGAGCAGCCATGCTCCTTTATTGAATTATTTGCAGTCCACTGACATTCAAACGGAGTGAAACTATAAAAAAAGAAGTTACAAGGCACTTAATGATCTCATACATGCAAGTGTAACATACACAGATTAACACATAGGACCGCTAAGTGTAAACAAGGTCAATATAGCTAATGCTAGCTGTGAAGCTTCAACGCACGCCGCCGTGTGTAGGGGCCGTTACGGCCCGTCCACACGGCGGCGTGCGTTGAAGCTTCAACGCTTCTGCCCATTCACTTTGAAGTGATTATGGGAGAATTACTTTTTGTGTGGTACTACTGTCTTATTAGGCCCATATTGAGCAGCGCATATTAAGACCAAAACTCATGTAGGCTACAACAACTTCCTTACTTGCAATAAATAAGCACTAATTAGAGGGTTATTGAGGAAAAACTCTCAACTAATGGCCTATTACTTGTAGAATATGGTCATGTAGAATAAGGCATTAATAAGTGTTTTATAATGACTAATAAAGAGCCAATATACTGCTAATATGCATGTTAATTAACAACTAGTTGATGGTGAATTTGTGTACCTTAATATAAAGTGTTACCACATCGGTAAACACCTTTTAATAAACATGAATTGATGATTATGACATGAATAATCTCATTTTCTTTAGTGCCAGTGACACAGGTATTCATCATCCAGCTGCAGAATTTCCCCACATTTATATACAACTTTCCAAAAAGTACAAAATGTACAAAAATGACCAAATTTAAAGAAAAAAATAAATCATGCATACAGTTCATGTCTCGACCTTTAAATATTTAGATAAATATAAAATATACATATAAAGTGATAATTAGAATTTCAAATATTCCCGTAAGTGTTCCTCCGGGCAAAGGCCATCTTTAATTGTATTGCACTGATTATTAAGTGTTTTTTCAGATGTTAGTTATTTTTGCATGGGACATGGGTAGAGTTAAACTAAAATAGCTGTTTAATCATGTGATCACGATTTCACTGGTTTCAATGGAAGGATATAATTACAGTTTATCCGATTTTGAGCAAATCTACTGTTATCCAGCTGTGTGTGTGTGTGTGTGTGTGTGTGTGTGTGTGTGTGTGTGTGTGTGTGTGTGTGTGTGTGTGTGTGTGTGTGTGTGTGTGTGTGTGTGTTTGGCATTACTATACTTGTGGGGACCTAAATCTGTTTACACAGTCACGTGTGGGGACTCGCCTCCCTTATGGGGACAAAATGGAGGTACCCATGAGGGGAATCATTAATTTTATGGTGAAGACTTGGTTAGGGTAAGGGTTAGGGTTAAGGGTTAGGCATGTGTTGGTTATGGTTAAGGTTAGGATAAGTCTCCAGGAAATGCATGTAAGTCAATGTAATGTCCCCTGAAGTGATGTATACATGGTGTGTGTGTGTGTGTGTGTGTGTGTGTGTGTGTGTGTGTGTGTGTGTGTGTGTGTGTGTGTGTGTGTGTGTGTGTGTGTGTGTGTGTGTGTGTGTGTGTGTGTGTGTGTGTGTGTGTGTGTGTGTGTGTGTATGTGTGTGTGTGTAGCCTGACATGCACGTGTTTGGTGATTAGCAGGTGTTTCTGCTGCTGTGGGTGTCCCTCATGGGCCACCATACAGGCTGCTTTACACCCAAAGTGGATTAATGGGTCAGTTTAGTGAAGTTCATCCAGGGTTCAAGTTACGGTTCAGATAGAGTTCAGCCGAGCAAGGAAGGAGGGGCGGGGGGGAGAGCCGGAGCCGCTCTGCTGGAAAACACAGAATAGATATACAAACATCATGGAAACACACACACATAAACACAAGATAATCATAAATACAACAGAGGTACAAACACAGAAACATAAATACAGAACCAAAATAGAAACACAAAATCATAAAAACAAAACAGTGTCATGTGAACTGAGAAAGAAACATGAGCACAGAAAGAAGATAGAAACAGAAATATTAAAGCACTTAACAAAGATATAAATGCAGAAATGTAAAAACACAGAAAAGATAGAAACACAAAAACTTAACATAGGTGAAAGACAGAAACAACAATGAAGTACAGAGGTAGAAACTAGAACATGTAAACAGAACAGATAAAAATACAGAATTATAAAAACTGATGGAAACACAGAAGCATCAGAACAGAAAAGAGATGCATAAAAGAACCATGAATCAAAGAAAACGAAGACAGAACGGACATTGAAATGTAAAAAAGAATAACAAGAGAACAGAGCTGCAGAACCATAACACAGGAAGGACTCGACCTCTAGTTAACGAAGACGTCGACAACAGACCAGAGATTCTCCCTTTGCATTACCTGTTGACCTGACAGTAAAGGCTAATGTTCTTTTTATTTACTCAAGACACAAATAATCTATTGATCCATGATACACAGACACCAAACCTTCTAAGGAAGCATTTTAACTTGAGCTTAATGGGAAATGGTGGATGTACAAGGTTACAGCCTGCAGTAATGTCAGCTCGTCACAGAAAAACCTGCAGTGTAGGATTTTGCTACATCAGGTTGCTTCAAGGCCAGTGGCGGACTGGCCATCGGGACGAATCCCGATGGGCCGGTACTGAAGTGGGCCGGTCGAATGATGTGGGCCGCCCCCGTCAACAATTTACTTGCGGTACCGAGGTGGGCCGGTCGGATAAGTCACTAGCACCCCCCGTTGACAATTTCCTGGCGGTATTTACTTGCGGTACTGAAGTGGGCCGGTCGAGAGTCCCGGGCTGATTTTTAGTCCCAGTCCGCCCTTGTTCAAGACGACGGGATCTTTCTGAGACGCTAAAAGAAATTCTGTTGGTTTGAACAATGGCCGTCATGTACTAACAGATTTGTTCTAATTCGTGTCACATACAAGTGTTTAAATGGTATTAGTCACATTTGTCTTTAATATGATCAAACTTCAGGAGGCGTCCAAGTCTATCGTAGAAAGTCATGCAAATTCCTACATTGAATGCTGTTTTTTAGAAATATCCTTTAGCAACGCAATAGTTGTTTGCAACACTGTTATTGCATTATTTGTATTTCTTTCCATGGAAATGTTATGCATTGTTGAAGTAGCCAAGGATTTGTATTTCCTAACAGGGTCGGCGTCATGGGGGGTCATTCGCGGGCCATGCCCCCCCAAATGAGTCACTGTGCCCCCCCAACGCAGGGTGGGCAAGCCTTGCCACTTTGCCGTTTTTTTTTTTTTTGTAATTATATAAGTGAAAACGTTTCCACTAAAGGTTTTTTGTGTGAAATACATCAGAAATAAAGAATACACATATAAAACACAGCCTGAGGTGTGCTCACTGCTGCTCTCTGATTGGTGTGTTGCTTGACCAATGACCCCCGACCTTTGTTTTCTTATCATTACGTGGCTGTGTGTTTTAGATGAAAGCCCAGTGGCGATCTGTTCATCTGTTACACTGATTATACAGTAAAGCCATCGAAAATAATATGATTTACAGTACAGTACAAGTAGCTTACTTCTTGGTCTCTGTGTTTCATTCAAGCTCGGCTCTGTGTGTGTTTGGCACGAGCGCATTTTGTGAGCGCGCGAGCGGTAACGTGGAATGTTGTTGTTAGCATCTGGTTAGCTAGCTATGCTAACGGATATAAAGAGCTGTTTCTACACCAAGGTGGAGGAGAGTCCTCTCCTGTCAGACTGAGAGGATCTCAGCTCAGTGAGGTAAGGACTCTCTCAGTGTTTAGATAGTTCACTTTAGTGTAGGTTATCTCAGTGGGTCTCAAACGTTTGGTCACCATTTATGTAAACAAGTATTTGCGAGGAACACCTTTATATGATCATCATTATAGTTATTAAAAAATAAGAGAATAAATGAAAAACGGGTATGAAATACTATAGGACAGTAACACAAGAATACAGTTTAAAAGGGGAGTGATTAGTAAAATATCCATAAAGAAAAAGTAAATCTGTGTACAGTTCTGTTTCATATGGATGCTGAGAGATGTAGGCTAACCATAGATCTCTTCATTTTGCTCTCAAAGTGCACCAGATTGATGCATTTAACTTCAATATTTAAAAAAAAATCTTCCCGGGGTAGCATGCCCCCGGACCCTCCTAGAGGAGATTAGGTCCACCCCCACCTAAAACATGTTCACATGGATAGGATACTAAATACATTTGCACACTTTTTGTAAGGTGGCCTATGTCCATATGTTTCTGTTTTGGTGGTCTTGCCACAACCGTGCATGTATGCACAAGTCATACAATAGCACTACATCCCTGCAATGTGTGTGAAAGACAACAGACTTTACAGCATGTTTTTTGAAATTGAAGTTGCGTTGGTGTTTGTGTGTTGGTTGTTGACGGCAGTGTGTGCCCCCCCTTGGTCAATGATTTCCCCCCCCATTCGATTTGTTCGAGAGCCGACCCTGTTTCCTAAACTACCCTGTATGAAACTTTGAGTGACATATTTTCCACAGCTACTAATCCTGATAAAAACATGCACATTTGCAGTTTTTTCTGCGTACATTCTCTCTGTGTAAAAGCAAAGTGGACAGAAGGAGATAACCGCTTCAATCTGCAGCCAAGCGTTTGTTTGAAGCCTCCTCTGAAATATAGATTATGGACGTGGTGAATTATGTATCGCAGTGTGATCGTTTGTGCCGTCGCTGCCGGGACCTGAAACATCTGACTTATTGATGGCGGTGCAGCTGCAGCTCAGCTTTAGCTCCTTGACCCTCAGCTCAGGACTTAGCTCAGGACTTAAGGAGGGCAGGAGGTCCCGGTGAGGGGGAGGTCAGGTGAGAAGGTGCTGACATATTGTACCAGCAAATTAGTGGGTCTGACAACAAGAGAAAAGACCTTCTGTTCCGAATCACTCACAGCTAATCTGTTAAAATGATTACCAGAGCGATAATTACAACTTTGTGTCTGTTGGCACGGTGGGAAAAGACCAGTACAGTCAATTGTTGAGCACCATACAAAAAAAATGACAAACTAAAGATGGTCAATTTGAACGGAACATACTAAATAAACTATATCTAGCAGCGCACTCAACGACAGCTTTATTTCAAAGTATTGTTTTTAGGGCAATTGCATCGCCAAACAACTAGTTATTACTGTTAAAGCTCGCGATTCATCTGGAAACCTTAACGCAAACATTTTACCCATAGATTCTCCCGTGACACCGGCACCGAGGTTTAGGCCTGTCATGATTGCTTGGCCGTGAAGAGAAAAAGAAAGCAGAGGAATCGGCACTAGAGACATTCATTGCATCCACTTTAAACCACTGGACATCAGTAGGAAGCAAAACTACCTCGGTGTAACGACATCACCACACTGAAAATGGAGGAAAGGCATTTTGCTCTAGCGTGTGGTAGCAAGTTTCTTGAAGTTGCACATGAGTTTCACAGGAGTGGGAGATAGTGGATAGGCACCGCTGTACGGTAGGAGCAGATAGTGCTGGCAGTATGATGGCTCCAGAGATAATAGGCCTGTGGCACACACTACAAAAAGGGGAATCACTTTGGCTCTCCAAGTGTAAGAAAATGGTCAGACTTCATGCCAATAATTCAGAAATCATGTTATAGGCTTAAAAACCCCTCAGATTTCTCTTACCTGTCATACTTTTATTTATTACAATAGTACATGTGTTTTAGTTTTTTTCTCACCCCTATCTTTTTCCTGTTTGCTTCCTGTTCAGTCTGGGATACGGTCAGCCTGCACAGACTCTGAATATGACTCTGAGCTACACAACTAAACTGGATTCCAATGGGCTTGTTTATAATGAGATAAGCTAACCTCATCCTATTCTAACACACACACACACACACACACACACACACACACACACACACACACACACACACACACACACACACATACACACACACACACACACACACGCACACCCTCACACACACACACACACTCCGGACTCTGAGGAGTCAGACACCAACTGACCGGACAAATGTTCTTTTGCTTTTTCTCTCAAACACTGCCGCTGGCTAACACTCACTGTGTGTGTGTGTGTGTGTGTGTGT
>JAPTMU010000248.1:247500-336906 GCA_028583405.1 Pogonophryne albipinna
CCACAAAGAAGCGTCAGGCATTCACCAGTGGGGCATTTACTGATGTATTTTATGTCGTAGTACATAGCAAATTCTTTAAAAAAATATTTCAATAACCTTGATTCTGGTTAAATGCTAGGGAACAGGAAGCCAAAATGCTGACTCATGTAAGGATTTAGTCCTGCGTTAAATCAGAGTTGGAGCAGAAATGTGAGCAGTGTTGGATTTACAGCCTCCTGGTGTTTGTTTTGACACTCACAAAGATTAGACCCCTGTTACATTACGTGTGTGTGTGTGTGTGTGTGTGTGTGTGTGTGTGTGTGTGTGTGTGTGTGTGTGTGTGTGTGTGTGTGTGTGTGTGTGTGTGTGTGTGTGTGTGTGTGTGTGTGTGTGTGTGAGAGATTACAGTGTGTACGGTATTAAAAAGGCTTAACTAGAGATGTGATGGTCTGATCGCAGAGTTCCTAGATGGTCAACAAACACACACTCGCATTTGGTTCAGTTTTTCCATACATTAAATACTATTTCAAATGTATTAATGTTAGGATTTAGGGTTATTGCAACTCATCCCACCTTTTCATCTTGTGTGTGTGTGCGCGCGCGTTTGTGCGGGCGTGTGTGTGAATGTGTGTGACTACAAAGCTGCTGTAATCTATTAGGTTTTACTGACACCTAGTGTGCATTTCGAGTACTTTTTTGAACTGTTTTTTTCCCCATGCTGACAGAAAATATATTACATTACATGTCATTTGTTAGACGCTTTTATCCAAAGGGTAACGACATGCTGACTGCAGTGGGACTCAAATTTGCTATTTGCTACCTATATAAAAACCTCTTTTTGTTGTTGTGGTTTTTTATATTTGTGTCTCTTCATAGTTTTTTTCTTCTCCCTTGTCGTTGTTTTGATCCTTTTCATTGTTGTTAGGTTGTCTTTGTAGCTTTTTGCAACCCATTTTGCATCTTTTTGGAGACTTTTTGCTTGTCTTTACAGTTATTTTGTGTGTTTTTTTTCTCTTTATGATCAATTTCTAGTTCTTTGGGTTTTCTTGTAGTCTTTTTTTGTCACATTCAATTCTGTTTGTGTATCTTGATGGTCATTATGAGTCTCTTCCTGGTTGGTATCTAGCTCTTTAAAGGGGACCTATCATGCAAAACGCACTTTTTGACGTCTTTTATACATCAAGATGTGTCCCCGGTGCGTCAGGGAACTCACGCAGCGTCAGAAAATAAAACCCTCTCTCTTTTCCTCCGTACCCAGATCTCTAAAAACGGGGCGACAACGATTTTTTTTAAAAGCTTTATCCCCCAAATCATCACTTTTGAAACAGGAAGTGAAATAGAGGGATATGAGGCTAGAATGAATGATCTGTTTGGTATTTGGAACAAAACACTTCATAGACATGTTTTTTATATATTTTTATATATCTGAGACCTATGCTATTGCCTAAAAATAGCATGATAGGTGCCCTTTAAATTAAATAAGAATTTAAGAAACTAAATAATAAAAAAAATACTTTTTTCAAAATTTGACATTTGTTTTGTTTTACAACAAAATGATAAAACAAACTTGAACATTATTTTTGGAAGAATTTGACAGTTAAAAAAAAAAAGTAGCAATTTTTTTTCCACTAAAACTAAAAAGTAAATGGATAACAATTTAAAATAGTGTAGGTTTTAAAAAAGGATGCTTTTTATAAAACTTGAGCTTTATTTAAGAAGTGATTTCATATATTGGTTTTATCATTTTTCTGTGTTTCACATAGAAGTCTTATGCTGCGTTCACACCGGACGCGATGGGAATATTCGCTTCGCTCTAAACGCTCGAGTTTCACCGCGGCTTGCAGTTTGATTTCCATCTTTACAACTGATCAGCAGCAGGACGTCAGAGGGACGTCAGAGGGAATCCCAACGCTGATTGGCTTTCGCGAGAACGCGTCACGTGAATTTGACTGCTCGAGTTGAAAAAATGGAACTCTCGCGTTTGACGCGGCCCCCTTCAATCGCCACAATCACGTGATTTGCGCCGCGTCCACCGCTTCATGCGCGCCGTCAGAGCGAATTTGTGTCTGTCCACGTCTCTGCATTGACTTTACATGTAATCGCGCCCCCCCCCAAAAATCGCATCGCGTCCGGTGTGAACGCAGCATTATGGTGCGTTCACACCGGACGCGATGCGATGTGGACGGAGCATATACAGCTGGTCGATCCGATCCTCATTCAGAAAACACGCATTTTAAAAGGTGTTTCGCCTGCCGTCTGTCTGCAGACTTGTCAAAGCATTAATTTATGATTTTTACTAACCGGTATCAATGTTGTTACTTCGGCATCATTTAGAAACGTGTATTACAATTTACAGTAATCACGGTCACATATGTTCATTGTGTTGTAGTTGTAGCCCCAGAGCCAGCACGTCTTGTTTGAATGATGCGAGTAAACACAGCTGACAGCCACGGTGAAACTCGAGCGTTTGCGCAATGCAATAAGAGCAATTAGAGCGAACCGAATATTCACATAGAGTCCGGTGTGAACCCAGCATTATAGCTCAGTGGTAACTTGTAAGAGCTGACAACCGCCAACCAGTGTTGCTGTGGGGATGACAACATGTTGCTGTGGGAATGACAACATGTTGCTGTGGGGATGTTGGTTCGAATCCTGAGCATGGTAGATAGTTTCACTCTGTATCTCCACTAAAATCTGGCCTAACCCATATGGTTAGCTATAACATTTATTCAAATTATAATAAAAATAATCAAATAAAAATATATAAAATACATTTATAATAAAAATAAATACGTGGTGGACGTGAAAAAAACATGGGTAAACTATTAAATACAAATAAAAATAATAATAGAATACTAATAATAAATACAATTTAAATTATAAATATATATATAAAATAATAATTAATACAATAATAAATAAAATAATAATAAATAAATGACAAGTAAAATACAATGAATTAATACAATAAATAAAAAAATGATATCAATACATAAACAATGAATAATTAAATAATAATTCATATTGATAACATATTTAAATAAATAATAACAAAAACAATAATAATAATACATAAACTTATAATAAAAAAAGAAATAATACATTGCAATAAATGCATAAAAAATGTATTTATTGCAATTTTTAAACCAGTGTTCTTGTTTATTATATTTCTTTATGCACACTATTTTTCAGAACATTTATAAGTTATACTTATAAATAATAATAATAATAATAATAATAAATATAATTTTGTCAGTGGTGGGGACAAAATTGGCGCCTATGGTTATAATTAAAAACTGTTTCTAGTCAAATGTCGCCACACAGTGGAAACAGTCTGTTATTTATTCTACACTGTAACTTCCCGTGATGCTCCGCGCCAAAGCGGTCACGTGTTTCCTTGCGACCAATGGTGTCGTGGTTTTGGCCATTACTATCCTCTTATTGGTTCAGCAACATTTACTGTTTGAAATACTTTTCTTGTCAGAGGTTAAAGAGCGCCAGATAGGGCAGAGAAAGAGTTGTCAGAGAAGAAGACGTTGGATTTATAATAAACACAAATCATATTTCCTGGGGATAAAGCGGATTATTCATAAAAGGAGAGGAAGATAAGCCGGTGAGTTGCTATGGAGTAACGGCAATTTGAATTGAGCTACCTAGAATGCTATTTTCCACTTAGCTAACCGCTTCTGACTTTAAATAGTAATCTGTGTTTTGTGCTCGGCAGCTATCATGTTTTTAAAGGTTTAATATCGTCTCTGCATTGTTGAATTGTTTGTATGTTCATTTAAGGTGTGTAACTGTTACTTTCAAACCTATTTTTAGAGAAAAGAGTGCCACCATGGCTTCACACAACGTGAGCGGATTGAAACGGGATGAGAAGGGGAGTAACATCCAGGTCGTAGTCAGATGCAGGTATGGACAGAAAACCAGGGGTGAATGAAGTGTTTTGACCTTTTTTAATCAAGCTAAAATAAGCAGTATTATGGTGTAAAATAAAAACAAAGAAGTGCATGTTCCCAGCTCAACTTCCTCTTTATGTGACACTGTGATACAAGAGATAAATGTGCTTTGTTCATACCAAATTAAGCAGAAATATTGACAAATGATTACGGCACTGCCCATAGATTAATTTAGATAAACTGCAAATACAGATCAAAAGTAGAAAGACTTGTCCTTTTTTAAAAGATGTATAGAACATTATTATATACATTGAAGTTTGCACTTGTTTTTTCAATTGCAACTCAAATGATATGGAAAGACAAAACAATCTTTTTCCTATGTATTGTCAAATTGGAGAGTTGAAATACCTTTTTGTGAACAGTGTGGACTAAAATTACCTTGCAGCATTTCAAGTCTAATTTTCAACAATTTTTAGGAGGTTTAAAAAGAAAGGTATTCATAACATTTTGCTGCATTACCTACTTCTCCTACCCTTTATGCATAAAGTACATATTATTGTATGTATTTAGCTATGTGTTGATAACTTCACCTGCATACAATCCACCTGATAATGTCCCTAATCCCACATTAGATTTATCGTTGAGATGTTGTTCAGAGAAGTCACTTTGTGTTATTTTGTCAGACCCTTTAACACAGTGGAGCGAAAGTCCTCCTACGGGGTGATGGACTGCGACTCCAACAGGAAGGAAGTGGTCGTGAGGACAGGAGGGATGAACGACAAGGCGTCACGAAAAACCTACACTTTTGACATGGTGAGTGGACGCATGCTGTCTTTACACACTTCAGTATGTAAGGGTGGCACCGGTCAGTATAGGTGCTGATCAGAGCATATTTTACAAGATCTGTATCGGCAGTAATACATCTGATAAACAGTTAATATCTTTCTTCACGGGACTCTACTGTGTTGTGTTGAGCTCGCTCAAAAGGAAATTGAAACATAGAATTGGAGGATGAAAGGATGAAACATGGTGCTGCTCTGGTTAAAGTGCAAGCAGATCAAATGTCCAACCTTCTGTATTCTCAAAGTGTGGGAGTGATATGCTAATCTCTCATTCATCACATCACATGACCTCATTCCCCCAGTTAATCTATCATACATGTCATATCTCTGTGATAATTAACTTTATTCGTTTTTACATATGAAGCTTATAATGAGCGTTTGAAATGAAGCTTTTTCTCTATTACCTCATTCACACCAACGCAACTCCGGTTCAAGCTCCGTGCTAGAGCTTTTCAGGTTCAGAACCGGCTCTTCGGTTTAGCTCCGGCTCTTTTCACACCGCCCAGAGTCCGACTGGTGCTGCGTCTTTGCGTCATCGTTTGCGTCATGACGTAACCGTTTGTGTGCCTGCGTCATAAAGCCAAACCGCGCCGAAACCCCTCACAGCTGACACCGACAACAACAACAATGGCCGATTGTGCTCCAGCTTCCTCTGTACCTCTTCGGAAGACCAGATTCCCAGTAGGTAGCTGGTCTCTTCAGTGGACCACTGCTGCTTGTTAAGTTTCTCCATCGTTGTGTACAAACTAGATTAAACGCGGGCTTGTTGTTGTTGTCCAGGAGTTGATCCCGCCCCTGCCCCCGCCTCGACGTAAGCGTGACGTATGCGGTGCTTTTGCTCTGGCCGGACAATTTTTTTGGTGCTTGAAACGAACCGGATTCCGGAGCTAAGAGGCTGCTTGCTGCGGTGTGAACAGGAAAAGCCGGTGCTTTTCAAGCTCCAGCTCCGAACCGGCCCCGAAACACCGTTGGTGTGAATGAGGTATCAGTTGTGGTATTTTATGACGTCACCCAAAACGCAATAAATAAAATCCTCAATTTGAATTAAAGGTCCCATGACATGGCCTGTTCTACTGATCATAATTTCATTGTTGAAGTCTACTAGAATAGATTTACATTGTTCAATGTTCCAAACTCACATTGGTTTCTCATACAGCATCTCTGTATAGTATGTGTATTCACTCTCTGTCCTAAACGGCTTGTTGGATCTCCTGCCCCCCCGCCCCCGAGTTCCCGTTAGAATATTTTTCCGCCGGTCAAAATTTCCGTTAAAGTTTAAATCTTCCGGACAAAATTTGAAAAGTGCCGGTCAAAGGTCTTCTTTGTTATTTATTGAGCTTTAAAACAAATTGATGATTCGATATTAAACAAACTAATTATAGTAGATTAACTATTCAAACGTGTACAGTAACTTACAATAATAAACGGAGCGCTCTCTCCCTCTCCTGACAGCCCGTCAGTATCATGCAGCTCGCGGATCAGTAATGAGTGACCCGACAGTGAAACTAAACATATCTATAACTAGTTACGGTAGTTTGAGAGGTAATTAAAATAACTACGTGTGATATTCTAACCTGAAGTGTGTTTTGTCCGCTCACCGCTGCATGTGATCATGCAGAGCTGTGTGTCGACTCGTCAGCAGCTGCTGATCTCTCTCTCCCGTCAGATTAGACTTTACTCGCGTTTATGTCCATATCGATCAGATCCAGCTAGTTCTAGCTAATGATAGGACTACCTGCTTATTAAAATACACCTAAACAACAAGCGTCGCTATGCAACCGGGTGAGGCCGCAAAGTATAGCGGAGCATTATGCATTTGTTTACATGCCCACCGGAACCCCGAGGCATTACCAACAGATCAACGCACAATCAACCCATACTGGACATCTCTTTCTCCACATTACGTGTTAGACATTAGAGTTGACTATTCTTGTCTGTCACATAAGTTGCGCAACTGATGTGGTATTGCGCTAAGGGGAAATTATTTTGACCGGAGAGATTTAGATTTGCCGGTCTTCAGCATATTTTACCGGTCAGAGTCCGCTAACGGGAACCCCCCCCCCTCCCTATGAGCCCACTGTGCTCTGATTGGTCAGCTCGCCCACTCTGTTCTGATGAGTCCACCACCCTTACAGCGGAACATCAGTGTTTCTGTGTTACAATGGCGTTTGTTAGCAACCAGAAAATGACACCAGTAATGACGGACAGATGAGAATGCTGCGTGGGGTCTGGGTGCCGTGTTGGCGGGATTTTGCGCGGCTCGCTGCTATGAGGAGCGGACCGTGTGAGCTGGGTTCATTTCCTGCTTGCTGCGTGGGGTCTGCGAGACAGCGCGAATGGACGCGGGATGAGGGCGGTGCTGAGGGGGCTGCAGCACCCCCAAACGCGGCGCACCTACAGTGTAAGCGCGCCACAGTTTCGCCGCTGCGAGAGTGTGTGTGTGTGTGAGGAGCTCCACGGATTGGTCCATTTGGGCATGGGCACGTCACTGTACCCAGGAAGAAAAAGCGAAATCTCCAACGAGGCGTTCTGGGGCAGCACAGACAGGTCTTCTCTGTGTTAGAGTTTTACTCGCTACAGGGTGTACTTTGAGGGTTTGTGACTCTGCAGACTGTTTACATGCAGAACAACCTTCATAACAACAAGGGGACGGGTGATAACCAGAAAAGCATGACATGGGACCTTTAAGATTAAATGACATAGCCTTTTTCTTAACAAGCCAACTTTCTTTATTAAATATTACTCAGCACTGCGTTCCGCCATTCATGTTATTTGCCGACACGTGTTTAATCAACATTCATGTACATTAAAAACAGACATCGCCCGTCTGTCGCTCCAGATGATGAACGTAATGGAGATTTTATTTGAGATGTTTACTGGAGCTTAATTTCCCCTTTTTTATCTGTTAATAAAAAAATATAATTACCTTTCTCTTCAGGTTTTTGGTCCAGCAGCAAAGCAGCTTGACGTCTACAGGAGCGTCGTCTTCCCCATTCTGGATGAAGTCATTATGGGATACAACTGCACTGTTTTTGCGTGAGCAACTTTTATTTTAAAATCTATAATAATAATAATAATTTCTGTTTTGAACTGCACTGTAATTATGTGTTCAATTGCATTATTGTTATAGAAAATAAATGAAACCGTGTGTTTGTGCTGTGTTGTTCAGTTACGGGCAGACGGGGACAGGAAAGACGTTCACTATGGAGGGAGAGAGGACTCCAGGCGAGCAGTTCACCTGGGAGGAGGTGAGGCAGGAGCACCTACAACGTGTTTATCTTTGTGTTTGCATAATCAAATCGACACCTTCTGTATGGAGTGGTGCAGGAATGAGTCAGCAGCTAGCACTTCCTCTTTCCTCACCTGGAGGTCATGTGTTTGTGGTTAGAAGTCTGAAATAAGGTCTATGGTTACCACAAGCTTTATGTCATGAAATACGTCAGTAAATACCGCACTGGTGAATTCAAACACAAAGGTTTCCAACAAGTGTCAATAGGAGACCCCTAAATGTCATCACTCCAAACGTTAGCCCACTTTAGCTTGTGTAGATCCGTCATAGCCTAACATTAGCTTTTTACTGATGACAATTGCCTTTTTAATGTGAATAAATGGGATTAACCCAATGGGAAAATGTCATTGGCTTTTTGTTGAGGGAACCAGGGAGATGCTTACTTACATCCGACAGTCTGACACAATCACCACATTCAAGTCCCTCCTTAAAACCCACCTGTTCAGATCAGCCTACTCACTGTAGTGCCCCATGTCCCCTGTTTCCCTACATGTCCCGTGTTACGGTCCTTTTGTACTGTCTTAAACCTTTCCTTCGAATATATTATGAATTGGCTTTGGAAGGCGCCTCTGAATAGACTGAATTATTATTACTTCAAGGTCGGTTTACAGAGATACTGTTCATCATCCCTGCACACCACTTCTATTAACTGATAAAACCGTTGTTTCTGATTTTAGGACCCTCTGGCCGGCGTCATCCCCAGAACGCTGCACCAGATCTTCGAGAAGCTTTCGGAGAACGGCACAGAGTTCTCCGTCAAAGTGTCTCTGCTGGAGATCTACAACGAGGAGCTGTTCGACCTGCTGAGCACCGGGTACGACGTCACCGAGCGGCTGCAGCTCTTCGACGACCCGCGGAACAAGGTAACATATTAAATATAGAAACTTAAACAATTTTGACTAATCCATTAATAGACTTGTTTCTCTAAGCCTCTGCCTCATTAGTATGTATGAGAAGAGGATGTCTTTTTTTCCTTAAATGCACTTTTAAGCCTGGGAAACCTTTTTTTTAATGCATTCCACCCTCTATAAAACGATCTGCTATTGGTATAGCCTATGTGCAGCATGTGTGTGTATATGTATACAGTAGATTTGTACGAATATATGTAGTTGTTCTATTATATGCATATATTCATCTAACAATGTTCCTGATGAATAATCATGTGTATGAGGCTCACTGGCAGTGAATGTAGGGATTACTTTAGTCGTTGTTATTGTTTGTTTGTGTTCTGTCTAGGGCTGCACGATATTGGAAAAAACTGACATTGAATACAGGAATTGACGAAAAGACAGTTTTTTTTTTGTCCGCAAACCATCCTTTCTTGAATTTTAATGCTATACAATTGGTATTTTTCTCACTATATTTAACCGGATGAAGGATTTTAGTCACGGACGTCTGGATCTTAAGTTATCAGAGCAACAAGCTGAGCTAGCTCGGTTAGCAGCGCCAAACTGCCCTGGAGAAACACATGAAACCACTTTATTCAGTGCTTTTACCTTTGATCACCGGGTCCCTTAGCTTTGGAGATTTGATTGTGATTGGTGGTTTGCTGTCACTCACTCAAGTACCCCTGACATGAGAGCCGCGCAAGTTTTCCTTTTGTAGCAAGCAGCAAAAGAATTGTAACATGACGTTTGAGTTAATTTGCCTACTTAATCGCACGTCCGCATTCACATATCGCGATTATCGTCTCGACGAGATATATCGTGCAGCCCTAGTTCTGTCATTATTTTTTTTCTCTTTGTACATACAATCAGTACAGACCACTGTCTCATTTGTATGCCTATATTTGAGAAGAAAATAACGGTTTACGATTGCTCATACAGATCAATTAAAATACACAAATGGTTCCTGCTAATTCAATCTTCTGTGACTTCTCGTGTGTGTTTCAGCGCGGCGTGGTGGTGAAGGGTCTGGAGGAGGTGACGGTTCACAACAAAGACGAAGTGTATCAGATCCTGGAGAGAGGGTCAGCCAAGAGGAGGACGGCCTCCACGCTCATGAACGCTTACTCCAGGTAATAACAGAGAGAAAACTGTACCACACACCTTCAGACATTTCTGTATAAACGTGTATATACCCAATATTTAGTGCCTTGGAAGATTTGTATTTACCTTTCCCCCCCTTGTGTCTGCTCAGTCGCTCCCACTCGGTGTTCTCGGTCACCATTCACATGAAGGAGATCACTATGGACGGAGAGGAGCTGGTGAAGATCGGAAAACTCAATCTGGTAAATGTCCTTCGTCTTTAATATGGGCAGTGTAAAGTCATGTATCCTCTTGTGAGATTTCTAAAGGATAAACACCAGTCTTTGAGGTAGGGCTGTCCCGAATACCATTTTTCGGGCTCCGGATATTCGGTAGTAATCCGCAGCGAATATTCGGCCCGTGCAGGGGGGGGGGATGCGTAGTAATCAGCAGCGAACCGCTTCAACACGAGTATTTCGGTTTATTCACGGCATTCATTTTGTTATTCTACAGTATTGTTGTTTTATAGTTATTTGTTAATGTAACCCAATTTGTGTTCTTTGAAATTGAAAAGGATATGGCTATGTGTTTGTTACTTTCGTTGCAGTTATGTCTTAAGTGTAATTTGGCTTGGCTTTCCTATTTTTTATGGACATGCTTTTATTTTGAAGGAGAGTTATTGCTGTTGACAGGAAGTTGTTGTTGCTATGGAAACAACGTGGCGGAGATTAACGGAGAAAAAGTAATATCTACATATAAAGACGGAGAAAGTAAACAATAACATTTATGGTTAAGTGTTAGATATTATATGACTTCCCCTTTTTTAAATGTCACTTAAGTTATTCGTCTCTATTCCCCTCCAGGTGGATCTCGCCGGCAGTGAGAACATCGGGCGTTCAGGAGCGGTGGATAAACGAGCTCGAGAGGCGGGGAACATTAACCAATCTCTGCTGACGCTCGGCCGCGTAATCACGGCGCTGGTCGAGAAACGCCCCCACATCCCCTACAGGTAGAGACACTCGGCCAATCAGGGAGATGGATAGGATAGGATATCATTTTTTTGCAAATGCACGAACCCTTCTCATGATGTTTCCCCATGAATGAACTTTTTTAATTTAATTTATTCTACTATTTCAACAATTAGACAGTTTATACATCCGCAAAACAAACAAAAGTAGTAGAGGGAAGAATGCATATCTTAGTTGTTAGTCATCCAGTTGCAGGATAAAAAGATAATTCTGTAATTAAATACTCACACAGATAAATATAAGGAAAACACAGACACTCATCACCGAGGTCACAATATCAATCGATCCAGCAGAGCAATAGCCTATAGGCAAAACCCAGAAGATCAACTAAATATATGACATAAAATGAACTTCTATCGTCTCCTCTTCACAACTACACTTTTCGCGGCACACGTACTTACTAGCCAATCAGCTCTCTGAATTATGAGATGACGTTTGGTAGGTATGTCAGCACAGTGCCCCCACTGGTAATTATTTTTTTGCCGCACACATTGAATAGAAAAAGACTGAGCATGCGCAGTGTAGTTTTTACAGCACCCATTCACTTTGACAGTGAGAGGGAGGGGCTAGATCGGGGCTTGCCCCACATCGCTCAAAACGGCTCAATAGGCACACTGTAGACACTAATTAGAAGAACACAGACTAAAACAGCAATGTACAGACGAATCAGATGACTAAACATGATCTTAAAATATATAATAATTGGAGGGATGAAACCCCTCTTTAAGGGTCACACATGCAGAGCACACAGCACACACGTGTTCTCTGCTTTTAACCCATCCTAGTACCAGGAGTCTAGTACTAGGAGCAGTGGGCAGCTATTGCACAGCGCCCGGGGAGCAATGGGAGTGAGGGGTGAAGGGGGGTGTCCGGTGCCTTGCTCAAGGGCACCACGGCAGGGCAGGAGGTGAACTGGGACCTCTCCAAGTAGCAGTCCACACTCCATATTTAGGTCTGGTCGGGGACTTGAACCGGCAACCCTACAGCTCCCAGTCCAAGCCCCTACTGACTGAGCCGCTGCCGGACAATATATTGTTTATAGTTATTATTATCATTTTTGTGATTTAGTTGTAACTTAGATAAATGATCTGCTGTTCCCGCAGAGAGTCTAAGCTGACCCGCATCCTGCAGGATTCTCTGGGAGGACGAACAAAAACCTCCATCATCGCCACCGTGTCGCCGTCCTCCAGCAACCTGGAGGTACGTCCTGTCGTCTCTGTGCATCCCTGCTTTGAGATGGATACTTTTTATTCTGTGGATGTTCATTGTGCTTGTACTCTTGTTCTGTCCGTCTGTGCAGGAGACTCTGAGCACGCTGGAGTACGCCAGCAGAGCCAAAAACATCATGAACAAACCCGAGGTCAACCAGAAACTCACCAAGAAGACGCTCATCAAGGTAGATTTCATAATAATGGAAATTACAGCAGAGAATCTAAGAGTCTGTAATTATTTAAATAACATTTATAGCAACAATCAAGAGTTTTCCAAATAAGTAAAATGATTTTAAAATCTATCCTAAAAGATACTTGGAGGCAGTGAAGGTCATATCAACGGATTGTTATATGAAAACCGGTAACCGAATCAAATGATAACGTTTTTAGGCATTTTGCTATGATAGAAATTAGGGGTGCAACAACTAATCGATTAAAATCGACTACTGAATTAGTTGCCAACTAATTCAGTCGTCGATTCGTTGGTGACGTCATCACGTGTGTTTTACGCGCCGTTAAGCTCCAACGTTATCGGTCTTTTTATCGGTGCTGGAGACGAATGCGCGGCAAAAATCTGAATTGCGTAACGTCACTTGTGTCACTGCGCGCCTTTGCGTACCTCAAAACACATATTTCGTCTACACGTGTTCCTTGTCAACAGTCAATGGAGTAAACTACGAGACATTTAAAAAAAACAAAGACATTAAGCAGCTACGTTGCCGTTTCGCTCCCTGCAAAAACTCTTCGGACTTTCTGTGACTGACTGAACTGGGTGCTGGGCGAGCCGCGCAGGACATAACCGACGGACCTGTGAAGCTTACAGGAGGCAGAGGCTTAGATCACCGGACGACCGAGTTGGTCGCCGTGTGCACAGACGGGGTTAACGTCGGTATGAACAACAGAATTGTGCCAAAACTCCGCGAACTGGCTGCAGTGGGAGACTCCCCCTGTGCACATTCTGTGCCCCGCGCACACACTGGAGAACTGCGCAGAATCAGCTGATCACAACGTGCACGCTCTGTGGTCAAGCTGCTGCAGTTTGATTTACAACAAAGTGCAGTGAAACACACAGCTGCAAACGTACTCAGGGTGTTATGGAAGAGTTTGAAATCAGACAGAGGTGGAAGAAGTACTCAGATCTTGTACTTGAGTAAAAGTAGAAGTACCAGAGTGTTACTCTGTTACAATAAAAGTCCTGCATTCAAAATGTTACTCAAATAAAATTAGAAAAGTATTCTCATCAAAATATAGTTAAAGTAAAAGTAGTCATTGTACAGATTGGTCCATTTCAGAATAATATATGATGTGTTTTATAATGATTGATCATTAAAGTGTTCTCAAAGCTGGTAAAGGAGCAGCTAGTTTTACAAATTAGATAAAGTCAAAGTAAAGTACAAATATCTCAAAATTGTACTTAAGTGGAGTACTTGAAGAAGTGTACTTAGTAACTTCCCACATCTGAAATCAGATATGACTTGAAGTCATGTGATAATTTCTTAGTATTTGATCCTTCAACTTGGCCTCAGGAAATGCAAGGACTTCACAGTTTTGGCAACAAGTTTTGGAGAAAGCAAATCGGAGGCTTAAAAAGAGACAGGGAGGTGCATCTTCATCATCATCTTCATCATCTATCATGCAAGAAGTGTAAATAGAGGACAGTGAAGGAGACACTAAAGAGGACCGCGCTTCATGTGGGGTGAGTACCAAACGTTGTCTCCTGGTACTCATCTGATTAACTGACTAAAAAAGTTATGTGCACCCCTGATTATTGCTACAAAAACATTATATCGCAGTCTAATGGCGCATTTCCACTGCAGCAGGTAGCCCCGTTTAAGCGTCCTTAATCGTCCTCAAGCGGCCAGGCCAGTTTTTGGTGGCCTTTCCATATAGCGTAGCACCGGCTAGCGGGTACTTTTTCCGGCCCCATAAAATCGTGGTTCTATCAGGCCAGGGCTGAACTAGTGACGTCAACACTCTCGACTGCTGATTGGTCGGAGAGAATCGTCACAAGATCGTGCGCGAGATCATCCCTAGCGTCGCATATATTTAGAAGCAAGCTTGCAGCATTTTTGTAAACGGAGGAGCTACAAAAATGGCAATGTCAAAGAAAAGCACACCGTGGTCGACGGAGGAGGTGACGACGTTCCTACATCTCATTGGGGATGATAAAATCCAGCGGGAGCTCGACGGAACAACAAAGCCGATCGCCCCGCCTACACTGCGTTGCTACCCCAGGTCCTAAACTGTAATGGAAATGCACCACGGCCTCGGACGGCCAGCGAGGCAGCCCGAGGCCTGAGCGAGGGACGCTTAAACGGGGCTACCCCGCTGCAGTGGAAATGTGCCATTAGTGTCGCCAACTCGTTTTCTAACATGCAAAAACACAAAAAAATGCGTCTATGATGTATTTTCGACCTTTCCAATCCAGACGAGAGATCTCTCCCCCCATCTGTGTGCGAGGGGGCGGGGCAGTGTACACACATGCAGCACACACACACACGGCTGAGAGAACGCGCTCCAAGGTGTGGTTAAACTTTACCCGTCTCGATGTGGACAATGCTCGTTACCAAAAGTGCAATCAGAGTTTAGCATGTCAGGGTGGTAACACGAGCAATTTGTCTAAACATTTAGTAAAAGTGCTCCACATTCAGACGGAGAAATGCACCGGGTTCGACTGTCTTTCTAGTAGCTCTGTAGCCCCATCCACGAGTAACGCTTCCACGTCAGGTGTTATGTATGCTAGCAGCAACACACGGAGTTAACTCCATTATACAAACATGGGTTAATGATTAGAGGAAACTGAGTTATTTAGTTTGTTAAAGTTTCAGCTATTCTGTTTACAGTTCTGTCATCACATTATTTAATAGGATTTGTTAAAACACTGTTGTTTCTTTTGATGTGAAATATTATTTATTTAATTTAAATAAAAAGCAATGTTAGTTTTGTTCACAATTTGTTAAGTTAATTTAATAATATATGTCTTTTTGAATCAAGTATTAATCTTTATTGTCTTGTTAGTTTCCACATGCCTAAAACAACCTCAAGCTAAATCTAAAAGTTGATGGCTAAATAAGAGCGTTTGAGAAATTGTGCACGGCATAATAGTCGATTAATCGTTTCATTAATCGATAGATTCATCGATTATCAAAGAGGGCTGATTTTGGGAACAAATATAATTGTGATTTTTCTGAAAAATATTGCGATTTGCGATATTTGTTTTACCCAACGGAAGTTTATTGTAAAATGCGGCCATATCTCCGGCTAGGAAGGTCGTATCAACGTACTACCGTCTCTAGCACCCCGCAGCCCGAGCTACGAGTGAAAGAACTAACTTACATGAAACTTCCTTTGGGTTGCTTTAAAGTCAAGCTTCAGTTTAAGATTCACCCTGTAATTAGAAAACATGTGATGGAGCATTACTAACCTGACTCAGATGGTTCACCAAAGCATCTAGGAAAGCTCCATTGGAAGCCATTTGGAAAGGGCAGGCACTTTCAAAAATACTTGGCAGGTGATTGGATCAATCTGTCTATCACCTTCTATCATGGGCCACTTCTGATTGGTTAACAATGGCTGGTACATGTGGAGCACAGCACTTCTGATTGGTGTGGATGACTGACACACAAGAAGAACAAACAAACAAGCAAGCCAATTTCCTTTTCCAGAAATGTCTTGGATGTACATTTTAAACAGCTTTTTAAGGAATATACTGACTTGTGTTTCTGTCCCTTCAGGAATATACGGAGGAGATTGAGCGTCTGAAGCGAGATCTGGCTGCGACTCGAGACAAGAACGGAGTCTATCTGTCTTCAGAGAACTACGAGTAGGTCAACTTGACAAAACACCAGTTCATTTGTTTGGCATTGTCCTTTAGATAATATGATATGTTGATGCTAGCTGTATGTTAACTGTGTGTGTGTTTCAGGTCTATGATGATTCAGATCAACTCTCATGTGGAGCACTCGGTCGAGTACATCGACCGGATTGCTGCCATGGAGGAGGAGATCAAGAAGGTACGTGAGACTGGGATTAACCTCTTAAGCCCTGAGCCTGTTTTTCAGGTTTCAGGCTCGAAAATGCCACTAACACAACAAAGACTATATCTTCACTTCTAAAAGGGGTACATTAATAATCTTTTCTCTCAAAGCAAGGTTACATCTGTGAGTTGGATGTAGAAGTGTCAGAATCAATATAGATGTTTTATTTTAAAGTAAATTCAGATGGAACATAGTAAAAACATGTAAATTCTAATGTCCGCCTAAAAAATACCCATTACTTATAGTAAAAACCACCCTTGAATGATGGGTTAGTAGACTAAAAGCTTTAGGAATCCAAACTATAACATATAATAAGTACCCTGTATCAAGATTGATGCAAAACAAGTTAAATTTGACCTTTTTAGAGAGGTTTAGAAAAATAAAGTCCAGGCGGACTCACCTCTGGGTAATTTGGGAACCATCAGTTCCATTTGAACTTTTTCACTGTAAAAATCATTTTATTACTTTGAATTTTCACTATAGGTATTCATTCCATCCAAATACAACTGTTGTGAAAAAAATAAAAATAAAATATAAGAACATACTCTGTTATCCTCTTAGGCAAGGCAAGGCAAGTTTATTTATATAGCACTTATAGGCCCCACGGACCGAAATCGCATCATTTGCAGGAAACAACGTCTAAGGAACCTTACTATTTAATAAACTATGAATATTTTATATCCATATAACGGGAAAAAACTAATTTAACTGATCTTTTCATTTATTTTTTCAAAAAAAACACAATGCTAACAGTGAGCATCTGAATTAGCCCCGAGCGAAAAATGCTAACCTATTACTGCACCGAAAATCACTCCTAGCTCCCTTATTACTTATCCTAGCTCCCTTATTACTTATCCTAGCTGCACATCCAACACATCGTTTTTGATCGTAAAGACACAGAATCTAACGGTGCCCACCTCAACACTGAAAGATACAAACTTGCGACGTTATCAACAAAAACGTACATCAAAACAAGTGGAGTTAGGTACTAGCATGCGCTAGGCCAGCGGTCGGGAACCTATGGCTCGCGAGCCATATATGGCTCTTCCGGTGACAGCATATGGCTCCCAGACAATTTTGAGTTGAAAAAAAAAAAAAAAAATCAGTTTGGAACTGATTTTAAAATACTTGTGATATTTCTTAATAATACTGTGTCATTTTAAAGTAAACAGAAATTAGTTTTGAAGATAAATTTCACGGGTCACCCGTGGGTCGGGTCGGGAACCAATGGCTCGCGAGCATGTCCGGGTCATTGTAAAGGTGAAGAAATCAAGTTTATCCGCTTCAACCCTAGTAACGGAACAGATGGCGAAAAGAAAAAAAGACGATGATTACCGTGCATTCCAGGCTGCGTGGACAGAGGAATTTGCATTTGTGGAGAGAGCAGGATCTGCGGTATGTCTAATATGCAATGATAAAATTGCATCGATGAAACGGTCAAATATAAAGCGGCACTTCGATACGCACCATGCTTAATTTGCATCTAAATATCCAGCGGGGGACAGCAGGAAAAGGGCATGTGAGGAGCTACAGCGGAGAGTGCAGACGAGTCAGCAGCAACTACGTGTGTGGACCAAGCAAGGTGACGGGAATTCCGCTAGCTTTGCGGGTGCTTTGGCAATAGTAAGGAATGGAAAGCCATTCACAGATGGCGAGTATGCCAAAACATTCATGCTTGATGTGGCCAATGAACTGTTTGATGACTTCCCAAATAAAGACAAGATAATCAAACGAATAAAAGACATGCCCCTGTCAGCAAGAACTGTGCACGATCGTAGCATCATGATGGCAAATCAAGTCGAGGAAACACAAATTAAGGACATAAACGCCGGGACATACTTTTCTCTCGCGTTAGATGAGTCAACAGACGTTAGCCATCTATCTCAGTGCAGTATAATTGCCAGGTATGCTGCAGGTGACACACTGCGTGAGGAAAGCTTGGCTGTTTTGCCAATGAAAGGGACAACAAGAGGAGAGGATTTATTCACGTCTTTTATGGAGTTTGCTAAAGAAAAAAAACTACCGATGGATAAACTTATTTCTGTCTGTACTGATGGTGCACCCTGTATGTTGGGGAAGAACAAAGGATTTGTAGCGCTTCTCCGTGAACATGAAAAGAGAGCCATCCTAAGTTTTCATTGCATCCTGCACCAGGAGGCGCTTTGCGCTCAGACGTGTGGCCAGGAGTTTGGTGAGGTGATGTCGCTGGTCATTCGAGTGGTCAACTTTATTGTTGCCCGAGATTTAAATGATCGCCAGTTTAAAGCTCTGTTAGAAGAAGTTGGGAATCATTATCCCGGTCTGCTTTTACACAGCAACGTGCGTTGGTTGTCAAGGGGGAAGGTGCTCAGCCGTTTTGCAGCTTGCCTGAGTGAAATCCGGACTTTTCTTGAAATGAAAGGCGTCAAGCATCCTGAGCTAGACAACACTGACTGGCTCCTGCAGTTTCACTATCTCGTGGACATAACTGGCCATCTGAACCAGCTCAATGTGAAAATGCAAGGTATTGGAAATACAATCTCATCCCTTCAACAAGCAGTGTTTGCATTTGAAAGCAAGCTGGAAGTCTTTCTCAGGGACATTGAAACAGGTCGTCTTCTGCACTTTGAAAGACTGCAACAATTTAGAGATGCATGCTTAGCAAGTGACTCCACTCAACATCTGGATCTCCTGCAGCTAGCTGGCTTTACGTCCAATCTCCTGCAGTCATTCAAAGCACGTTTTGGAGAATTTCGTGCGCGCACTGGTCTTTTCAAGTTCATCACTCATCCACATGAGTGTGCAGTGGACAAAATCGACCTGACATGCATCCCCTGGGTCTCTATCGGAGACTTTGAGCTGGAAGTTGCTGACCTGAAGGCATCAGACATGTGGATGAGTAAATTCAAGTCACTTAATGGAGAGTTGGAAAGTCTTACGCGACAGCGAGCAGAGCTGGCGAGGGAACACAAGTGGACAGAAATGACAAATCTTCAACCTGAAGACCAGCTAATTCTTAAAACTTGGAACGAGCTTCCTGTGACATACCACACAATGCAGCGTGTGAGTATTGCCGTATTGACCATGTTTGGCTCTACATATGCATGTGAGCAGTCATTCTCGCATATGAGGAACATTAAGACCAACCTACGCTCACGTTTAACTGATGGAAGCCTCAACGCCTGCATGAAGCTCAACCTCACCACGTATGAACCAGACTACAAGGCCATCAGCAAAACCATGCAGCACCAGAAGTTGCATTAAAAGTAAGACATATTTAATTTATTATACGTTAAAAATACTATATGGCTCTCAATGAAATATATTTAGAAATATTTGGCTTTTATGGCTCTCCCAGTCAAAAAGGTTCCTGACCCCTGCGCTAGGCTAATGGCTTACCTTCCTCTTTGCCTGGTCTAAACTGGTCTTCAATGGCATTAAAACGATAAAAACGATGATGTAGTTAATCCATAGGTTAATATCCAATGTGGCTGTGTCCCCTTTGAAATGTTCTGATAATCTATAAGCAATAAAACTGCAATTCCGTTATCTGCTGTCCGCTCTGGGCTCCGTGTGTTCTGGGTTCTGCTGTAATGCCTGCTGTGAGTAGTAAACAATAAATGAAGCCGCCTGCGTAAAGTACTTAAACTGGCTGGCATTCTTTATACTTTACGCAGGACCATATCTCTGGAACCCATTGGTCGATTCGTGTGATTTACACCTTTTTCTTAACCATCAGAACCAATAGAATCGATGGGCAGTTCCCAAATCAACGTAAACATTACCATAGCGGACGTAATAGAGAAACGGACAAAGCATATCTAAAAGTGCACGCCTGGACGGTGAAACTTTATACCCAGTATATTGCCCATAAATATGATGAAGGATTATCAGTCAAAATTTCTACGTGACACAAAGACATTGGATTAACCTTGAGCGGCGTTTTTATTCCGGTGAACACAACTTTTGATCACAAATCAAAAAAGGTAAGACGAAATTATTGTAATATTTTTGAAACCGGATGTTGTTTACTTTCTCTTTTCTGGCTGATAGCTCCGCAATTCGGGGTCCTACAGTGATGATATTATATGTGTGGAATCTGTGGAGTCTCAGCTTTAAATCGTATATCTTGTTTGTGCAGTTACGATAAGTAATAAGGGCATTTCTACCGTGAGTGCTGTGCAAAATCCGTTAGCATTAGTTAGCATTTTTTCGCTCCATGCTAATTCAAAGGCTTGGTATTACTCTTGTGTTTCTTTTAGCTAAAAATGGTTCACATTGTCAGTTAGCGGAGTTTCTTAGCGTTAAAAGGGTATGGAACATTAATAGTTTCATAAATGTTAAGAAGCCCTGAGACATAGTCTCATAAAAAAACGGTGGGAGGGGTCCCCTGGGGGGACCCTCAGGCTTAAGAGGTTAACAACATTTCAACAACAGTAAAAACGTTTAATGATGTCCGTTATGTATTCGTTTGGTTCCTGTCTGCAGGTGAATGAGCTGTTTGTTGACAGTAAAACAAAGCTGGAGCAGTGCAGCGTCGACCTGGATGAGAAGCAGCAGAGGTGACTGATCCTGCTAGATTATGAATGATTGCGCAGTAGATATTTTCTTTATTTTTAACATGATAATTGTTGTTGTTTTCAGGCTGGAGGAGACGAGTAAAGATCTTCTGCAGACCCAAGAGAAGCTGACTGAGGAGGAGTTTATCAGCTCCGAGCGCAGCGCGGCGCAGGAGTCCCTGTACAACACAGCTGGACAGGTACACACTACTTAAAGTGCACCTATTTGTAGGCAATAGCATAGGTCTCAGATATATACAAATATATAAAAAACATGTCTATGAAGTGTTTTGCTCAAAATACCAAACAGATCACCCATTCTAGCCATGCCTCATATCCCTCTATTTCACTTCCTGTTTCAAAAGTGATGATTTGGGGATAAAGCTTTAAAAAAAGAAAAGAAAGATTGATAAATAAAATAAAAAAGGAGGGGTCTGAGCTCATGCGGGACCCGGCAGCTACTGTCTAAACTAAATGCTGCCGTGATGAAACGCCATATCATGGATTATCAAGGATCTGAAACAGTATGGAGCTCAAAGGCTTTCTCTCTTGCCGGTTATACCACAAGGTGAGTTCCTTTTTATTTCCTGCTTCTTCACACACATGCTCTCCAGTACAGGTTAGCTCTGAGTGTTAGCGATGCTAATGTAAACACCGACCATATTACGTCCAAAACAGTCGGGCATTGTTTCTGATAGCAGCTTTCTGATTGGGCCGTGGGTCCACATTTCAGATATTACGTCATATCGGACGCAAATCTGGATCAGCTCCGTTGTAGCCCCGTTTTTAGAGATTTGGGTACGGAGGAAAAGAGAGAGGGTTTTATTTTCTGACGCTGCGTGAGTTCCCTGACACACCGGGGACACATGTTTATGTATAAAAGACATAAAAAGTGCATTTTGCATGATGGGACCCCTTTAAGGGAGTACTTACCCCAAAGTTTTAATTGAAAATGTTTCGTATCATCTTCCAGCTGCTGAGTACAGTGGACGCCAGCACCAGCGACGTTTCGGGTCTGCATGAAAAGCTGGACAGGAAGAAAAAGGTCAAATATTTTTCCTTCAATGTGTAGAGTCTATCTGATCAATGACTGAAAAGTTTGCTACTTTCAATCAGGAACTAACGCACGTGCTTTGTTCTGCAGGTGGAGCAGCACAACGGTGAGATCCAGCAGAGCTTCTCTCAGCGCATGGAGGGGGCGTTCAGCAGCATGCAGCGCTGCGTTCAGGAGCACGGAGACAAACAGCAGCACATGCTGAGCGGCTACTCTCAGGCCATCGGTGAGAGCACAGAGCAGCAGGGGGTCCAACAGAGAGACAGTCCTTGTGTGGCGTTATTCCCACATTTAAAATGACATTTCAATCCAAAAGTGTTCTTAGGAGCAGGTGCTCAAAATGTTTGAAGGCAATCCTGCATATTCAGAGTCCTAAATGTATGTCTGCTTGTCAAGGACACTGTTGGTACATTTTATTTCTCTTTTTAATTAAGTACAAATATATGTGTAGCCAGAGGAGAAACAGGGACACATAGAAAAGACATTTGGTACATTGACAGGAACCAGTTAGTGTTCCTATCGGTGTTCAAAGCTACTAGTGTTCTGCTTAGTCTCTACTATTGTACAGAGTTCCCGTTAGAATATTTTTTTGCCGTTCAACATGTCCGTTAAAGTTTAAATCTTCCGGACAAAATGAGAAAAGTGCCGGCCAAAGGTCTTCTTTGTTACTTATTGAGCTTTAAAACAAATTGATGATTCGATATTAAACAAACTAATTGGATTAACTACATTATTCAAAAGTGAACAGTAACTTATAATAACACGGGGTTAATAAACGGAGCGCTCTCTCTCTCCTGACAGCCCGTCAGTATCATGCAGCTCGCGGATCAGTAATGAGTGACCCGACAGTAAATCTAAACGTATCTATAACTAGTTACGGTAGTTTGAGAGGTAATTAAAATAGCTACGTGTGATATTCTAACCTGAAGTGTGTTTTGTCCGCTCACCGCTGCAGGTGATCATGCAGAGCTGCGTGTCGACTCGTCAGCAGCAGCTGATCTCTCTCTCCCGTCAGATTAGACTTCACTCGCGTTTATGTCCATATCGATCTGATCCAGCTAGTTCTAGCTAATGATAGGACTACCTGCTTATTAAAAGACACCTAAACAATAAGCGTCGCTATGCAACCGGGTGAGGCCACAAAGTATAGCACAGCATTATGCATTTGTTTACATGCCCACCGGAACCCCCAGGCATTACCAACAGATCAACGCACAATCAACCCATACAGGACATCTCTTTCTCCACATTACGTGTTAGACATTGGAGTTGACTATTCTTGTCTGTCACATACTCTTCTGTCTGTCACATACTCTTCTGTCTGTCACATAAGTGGCGCAACTGATGTGGTATTGCGCTAAGGGGAAATTATTTTTGACTGGACATTTTGACAGGCGAGATTTAGATTTGCCGATCTTCAGCATATTTTACCGGTCATAGTCCGGTAATTAACGGCTAACGGGAACTCTGCTATTGTGCATCAATTGACAATCCATACATAGTTGACCTTCACTTGAAGGCGTACAATACTTAAACCACAATTATAACCAACAACAGACTAACAGGAGAAAAGAGAATTTAATAAAGTTGAGGAAATCTAACAAAATACTAAAACTGACCAATAATACAGTCGTGTGGTTTTAGTTATAATGACATGTTTCTGTCTTTCTGTCCAGACGGCGTGGTGGTGATGAACGAGGCGGCGCTAAAAGGCGCTCTGACCACCGTGGAGTCGTTCGTGGGGGGGGTCGGGCAGCTGGTGTCTGAGGGCGTGAGTCGCTGTCAGGACAAAGTGAAGCAGCAGGAGGCGCTGTGTCTGCAGGACAAGGAGAGCCTGCTGCAGCTGCTGGTGAGTTCAGGGCCCTCTCCGCTGTTTGGTACACAGGAGGGGTCTTTAAGGATTATGCATGTGGTGTGAAGCTGCAGTTTTGTTATGGGGTTATACATTTCTGCAGGAATACGTTTTAAAATTGAGAATAAGGCAGCTTTTGTAGCACTCCCGGCTTCCTTGTCTCAAACAAGGGAGAGCTTAAAGATAAGGTTTGGTTCTTTAAAGATTCGTCTGGGATAACGTTCTGTTTTTAGAAAAGGGGTTGCTTATAAGTAGCTGAATGAGTCTGCCTCTACAAGCGTTTTTAATGGCTTTTTGTTGAGGGAACCGGAGAGCAAACACTCGGGCATCAAAACTAAATGCATCAAACCTTTTTAATGCTATTTTATTTCTATTTCTGAAATATATTGGACTGTTTATTTCTGTGTCTTAGTTTCTCTTATTTACATTGCCTTGTGTTTTTGTTACTGCTGCAACCCAAACATTTCCCATCTATCTATAAATATTGTTAAATGAATTCAGATAAGGTAAATGTTCCTCAGACTTTTACTCTTATCGGTGTGGGTAATCATTTCGAGCTGGCAGGTGGATCAAAGACAAACATGTTTCTCTACTTCTCTGTGTGCAGGAGGAGCACCGGCAGGACATGGAGGAGGTGCTGGTGACTCGCACTCTGATGGGTGTGTCGGCTGTGAAGGAGCTCAGCGACACTCTGAGGGTTACCGTGGAGACGCAGCGAGATCTGGCTGACAAGGTGAGTCCAAATTTGTGTAAAATTTGGATGAAATGTGGTTCTGTCAAGATTCCTCAACTCCTCCTCCACATCCAAAACACACCGCTGTGCTCCACAAAAAGCTCTGATGAAGGAATGTTGCTGTTTTACTTTTCGTCTTTGTTATCATCTTCTTACACAAGCTTCCTTTCAATAGATACAAATTAAGTAGTTTTTTTAAGCTTTAAGGGCTGTTCCAAATAGTTTGAAGCACTATTTGTAAAGTTGAAACATTGAAAACGTACTTAGTCCCATTTATCGCTTTTCTTTGGTGGCGATTAGTTTTTTAAATTTGAAGAAAGGCCTTTTTTATATTTCTTTTTAAAAACGAAATTAATTGAAAGATATCAGTTAGAAATCTGGTTTGTTTTTCGCCTATTGTCTGTCTGATTGAAGCTCTTCGTAAACATCTTGCATGCAGGTTTATTGCAAGTATGTTTGAGAAATTTCATTTTATGCGGCCCCACAAGAGCTTGCAAAGAACGGTTACAGGCTGATTTACAGAAGCACACAAACTACATGTCCCACAATCAGGGGTAGACATTAAGGGTAAAAAGCCACTGGCCCTCCGGGCCGGTGGAATTGTATTGTCACTGGCCCCACCATTGTAACCACTGGCCCGGAGCATTCGTCCAATTTTTTTTTTACTAATAATGAAGAAAATTAACACATTTGTTGCAATAGTAATTTATGCACTAACTACATTACTACTTGTACTACAACATTTGAACAATCAGTTCTTCCTCGTTTTCCTCAATTGTTCATATTTGGTTTATTAAAATAATGATATTGTGGTCATTGTTAAAAAATGTCTGCTATTATTATGTATAATGCACTTTCTGCCTTCCTGTCATTAGGAGTTAGAAATGTAATGGCTATAGATTAGATTAGATCCTTCATTATCCTAAACTGCTGGGACATTTCCCTATAGCCAATACCTTTATATGTTCTACTCTTCACTTACTTGTCAGCATAGGTCGGCATTGATGTACAGAGCCGACAGAAGACCTTGTTTATATTGGCATCATATTGAGAGGTGCAGTGACGTGTCCTAAAACCAGGAAGTAAGCTGCTGGTTCCCTCGACAAAAAACAATGGGATTTCTCCACAGGGTTTTGGAAAATAGCTGGAAATAAGGTCTGTGGAAAACAAACCTGTTTGATAAATGCACGTTTTCTTCAGCCGGATAATCTCCACATGTCTACCCTACTTTTATAATTTTCGAATCATAAATCTAATCAATAGATTATAAAAGGGTTTTAGGACGCGTCACTGCACCAAGAAGCCAACTCCATCGATCAAGCTGGCTGAAACGTTCTCTCCCTCTTCTTCTCATGCTCCCTGTCACTCTTCTTTAACTCCTCCGGTGACTTTCTTTTATTTGAAGATAGTTTTTTGCCCGGCGCTTGGCCGGTTACCGGTGGTATTAAAAACATTTTTGGCGAATGGTTAGGTGGCGCGATAGTCTGTAGTGAAGGAGCGCGCTCCCGCTCACCGGAGCCTGCTCGCGCTGCGCTCATAGGCTGCGCTCCGCAGCAAACAGCTGTTTGCTTTTCACCCAACAAAGACAAGCAACTCACGAAACTCTATGTTGTAGCGTTAATAAACGAAACAATTTAACAAAATTGCTAGTCAAAATACCAATACCACAGGAAACATTTTTTTTTAAACAATATTTTTAGTGGCCCGAGCGGGCAAGTGGAAAGTACGTTATGCTGGCCCGGGGTGTCTAAATAGTACTTCCGGGCCAGCGGGCCATTTATAATGTCGAGCCCTGCCACAATGCATCTCTCATTTGACTTTTTTCTCAGAATTAGACTTTTATTTCAAGATTTCACTTTTTTTGAAGAGACTTGCAATTATTTTCCCTAGACTTCTGCTTTCAGACGTAGTTAATTATGAAGTTATTACCCTATCCGATAATAATCCAATGCAGAGGCAATAACATTATTTTATATATATATATATAACATATTTATATATGTATTTTTATATAGTCTT
Organism: Pogonophryne albipinna; assembly: GCA_028583405.1. Lineage (NCBI taxonomy): Eukaryota > Metazoa > Chordata > Actinopteri > Perciformes > Artedidraconidae > Pogonophryne > Pogonophryne albipinna. The sequence continues at coordinate 273,949 of JAPTMU010000248.1, forward strand.
AAAGTTACAACCGGCCCTTTAAGTGCAACCATAATGCTGATGTGGCCCGTGGTGAAATTGAGTTTGACACCCCTGCTATAAACGAACTACAGCCGAGTACCAGCGTTTCCGCCAGGGGGGGGCGTCTTGCCGTCATTTGAAGCTCTTGTTCAGCTCGGAACGCCCTGAACTCGAGCCGAGGACGTCCCAAAAAATGTAATAATTTGAGAGAAGATCGAGAGTTTTTATCGCTTGAAATGACAAAAAAGGACATCCCTCTGTTGGAGGGGCAAAGGAGTCTGGTGGGATTATTTTTTCCGCCAGCAAAGCGTGTTCCGGTGACGGAAAAAACAAAAACACCGCTGCATCTTCCAAGGACCATGCCAGGAGGGGTGTCCCTGTCGGCAGGGAGACGTTAAGAGATAGTATAAGGGACGGCTCAATTCAAAATTCAAGTCACACGACGTGACGTCAGCGTCAGAGCAGAAGTTGAGTTGCCCCTTAAGCCCCGCCCCGAGCTCCCACTCTCAGATGCGCGTTCATAAAGCCGAGGAAAATAACTCAGAATAACGTTATTAGCACATTAAACAACTTGAGGACCGAATTTTTTTAATAAGGGGTATACAAATGTTCATACTGGGTAGTTTATTTAGTTAAAACAAATATCCAAGGATTTACACAGGTCTCTTTCCCAATGTTAGTCAGTGGGAAAAAGTGTTTCCGGGCCCAGGGACCGATACGGAAGTGTAGTACCGCCGTTTGGCCACAACTAATGTTTTCCTCAGAGCCCGGCGCACTTCCTGGGGGCTTGACCGGAATTGGTAAAATGCTAACTCACTTCCTGGTTTTAGGACTCATTCCTGCACCACTCTATTCATGACTTTTCTCCACTTAGTATCTCACGTGCACTGTTCTCTGTCCCCCGCTCTCAGGTGGAGGCGATGAAGGAGCTGGCGGTGGTCTTCAGCGGGCTGGTGGGGCAGCTGGGGGGGGTGAGAGAGGAGGCGCTGCAGAGTCTCAGCTCGCTGCAGGACGAACACAACAAGCTGCAGGAGGAGATCAGAGCGGCGCAGGACAAACACCAGGCGGTGAGACACCTTCACTCAGAAGCTCCTGATTTGATTTTTAGATGCTTTGGATTTTTAGACTTGGATTTAGTTTCAACTTTATTGTCATTGTACAACGAAATGCAGTTTGCAACCAACCAGAAAGTGCATGAGGTTTCAACAAATTCACATATAGGATCAATGTTCATAAGTGTGTAAATAAGAATACATGTTTTTGGATAATATACATACAAGTTGCCGTTTTTGATATGACTTTTAAGATGCTTTAAAACATGATAAGAAATAATTGTATACATGCAAACAGACATGTTTACTCATAGATGCAAGGATCATTTTCTTTGTGACCATACATAACAAGTTGTGATCAAATATATTTATTTATACAGCTCCTTTCAACACAAGGCCATTCAAAGTGCTTTATAAAATGAAAGACATTAAGAGCTTTATCAGGGGGTCCGCGGGGTCTTAAAAGTATTAAACGGCATTTTCCAAGGTATTACATTTTGTAGCTTGTCTTCAATAAGTATATAAAGTGTCCAAAGAGGTTGTATTCTACAGTCTGCCTGAATGTAATCATTGCGTAGGTGTGTAGTGTGATTCTGTGTAGTTTATTGATGGCACCCCGTTGGATTTGAAGTCATCTGAACAGGACATCGCACGCTCACTGTTTGATAGCGCGCAAAGGTCCGTTTACGCCGGTTGTTAAACAACATCGTTATGGGGAAATGCAAGTTTGCGTCCAAATGGTTGGAAGATAAGGAGGAAGGACAATCAATACTGTATATAGTCAATGTGAGGTAAAGTGTGTCGCCAAGGTAACCGGTTAGAACTCAAAGTGGCGATGAGGTCTTAAAATGTGTGGAAAGGGTCTTAAAAAAGGTCTTGAAAGGTATTACATTTGACTTCAGGATTCCTGCAGATACCCTGATTAAGAAACATTAAAAACACTGATTTAAAAGCAAAGATAATAAAACATGAATAACAAAGGTACATGAATTCAAGTTACAGTGCAGTGTGAGATACACACGTCTGAAATGTTTTGGTCTGGCTCATTGCTAACCTTTTAGCAAATAACTGTAAATAAACAAATGATTTTGCTAACATCACCATGGTCCTGCCTCTCTCAGGGTATGAAGCAGACCATGCAGTTCCTACAGGATCAGCAGAGCTACTTCAGCGGGCTGCACTCGTCCTCCAGCGCTCTGCAGAGACCCCTGACCCTCCTGCACGACAACATCAGCAGGTGGGACGCACACTAACACCAGGGAGATTCTGTTATTCTACCAGGGTTACTATTCAAAACTACAAAGAAAGTGAGCAACTGTTAACACAAAAATATATATAAATAAAACAAGATTGTTACGCCCAGGCCTAGGGGAACCTAGGCGAAGCACAAAATTCACACACCCACTCAGACACAAACTCAGACACACACACACACACACACACACACTCAGACACACACAGACACACACAGACACACACACACTCAGACACACACACACACACACTCAGACACACACACACACTCAGACACATGCACACACACACACACACAGGAGGAGGGGAAAATATCCGCAAAGACCCAGGGTCAAAACAAGATTAAAGTAAAAAACAATGATTTTCCTCTTTTTATATCCACTTGTTTGACATTGCACCGTGTAATGTGTGTAAATATATAACAAATGTAAAAGAACACATTAACAAATACTATATGTTCGACTATAACTTTTACCAGGGTTATTATTAAGACCACAAAGAAAGTAAGCAGTAAAAATAACCGTTAACTAAATAAAACAAGATTAAAGTAACAACAACAATTATTTTCTCTTTTTATCCACTTGTTCTGCGCTGGCACCATGTGTAAATAAATAGACACAAATAAAAATTGTTCAGTGCAATATATAATAATACTATAGAGGCGAAGTCCCACCAATCTACTTCCGCCCCATGGGACCTTATTCGGAAAAAGTATGTATTGAAGTCAATGGGGAGAGAAAGATTATATTTCGATCCCGTTTGAATTGTGCCACGAATTACACATATGATGTTTGTCACTTAAATAATCATTTCCATCTCAAAAAAGTCACAGTTCGTCGCAAAACTGCTGAAATATAAGACTATGAAAAATATGCAACTAGAAAGACTACAAGTCCCAGAATCCCGGTCCCGCATGCTGGCTCTCACTGAACCGACTAAGGCGGCGTGCGTTGAAGCTTGTGGCAGGCGTGTCTGAAGCAACCAACCAATCGCATGAATCTCCCGCCCCGGACACACAAGCACGCGGTTTGATTGGCTGGAGCTTTTACTGGCATATGATTTGATTGGCTGACGCTTCCATCGAAGCTTCAAAAGTTGAACATTGCTGTGACGTCACCCCATTCAAAGTGAATGGGCAGAATCTTCGCGGCCGTGTGGACGGGCCGTTACTCCCCTTGTGTGTATGCACAGCTCTCAACGTGCCCAGACTTGGAGTGATTTTCACCTCTTTTAATACTTTCCGCCTCATTCTGAAAGAAAGAAGTGAAACGTGACGGCCGTCTTGGTGTGTGGAGCGAGACGGGAGATGTAGGTCATTGAGCGGTTTCACAAACAAAGTGTTCCTTCACAGTTTTACGACACATTTTTACTTTCTTGACTTACAAAATTATCTTTTAAATTGACAAACATCATATGTGTAATTCGTGGCACAATTCAAACGGGATCCAAAGATAATCTTTCTCTCTCCATTGACTTAAATACTTTTTCCGAAATAAGGTCCCATGGAGCTCCACCGGAAGGGGAGGGACTTCGCCTCTCTATGACAAAAATAAAAAGTTGTAAATTAAAAACGTATAAAACAATTTATCTAATATATCATATTCCAATTACTTGTATATAGACTATTCTTGCACTATTTCTATTATATTCTCTTTTATTTGTATTTACTTGCACTATTATCTCTAGTATTGTTTTGCACTGTGGGAGGAGCCTGTGACCTCAGATGTTAATCGTCATAACTACACTGTAGCTATGTTCCCATGACAATAAAAGCCTCGACTCACCTGTTCTGTGTGTCCTGTCCAGCGGCTGCGGTGCGGTGGAGCTGCAGGCCTCGGCTCAGGCGGACCTCCTCTCCTCCGCCTCCTCCTCGCTCTCCTCCGCTCTGCGTCTGAACGCCCAGGAGAAGCACGTGGCGCTGCAGGAGCTGACGGGCTACTGCTCGCACCTCCACGGCTCCGTGTCCGGTACGCCACGCATAATTTAGACCTTTTTTTAAATCACATCTTGGCAGTTGGCATGGTTACTGATGGCGTCACTTCCTGTCTGCAGGTCTGGTGCAGCGGGACCTCCAGTGGAGCTCCAGAGTCGGGGAGCACGCAGAGACGCAAGCCCAGGAACACCTGTCGCTGCTGGGGGAGACTTCCAGTGAAGCGCACACCCTCCAACAGGTACATGGGTTCTCTTTCACCTTTTTCTGTTTTTATTTGTTAATCGGCAAAAGGCTTTCTGTGCCTGATTGACTTGAGTTGAGTTGCAGACTATTTTCTTTATTTAATGCATGTTTTTTAAAATGTATTTAACATTAGTGTATGTTTTTATAAAAGTTTCAATGATGCTTAATTTGAACTGTTGTGTTTTCAAGGTTAGGAATGTTATTATATTCAAAGTAAAGCTAAATAAATGAAAAATCGAAATGCATGAAAGACTCAAACTAAATGTTTAATATAGTTAAATATAATAACTCAAAATGGGTTTTCAAAAATACACTACATCTGTCTCTGTCAAATGCACTTTTAAATGAAAAGGAAATCAGATGCACTTGGTTGGTCTTTAGGCTTTATTTTGTAATATTTAATACATTTATTATTTATAATACATTTGATATAAAATGTGAAATTTAGATTTTTTTTTTATACCAAAGTAAAAAAAACGTTCAGAACAAAAGCTTCACCTGAATGTATAATGTGGGAAAAAGATAAACTAAATGAATAAAAACTTAAGGCAAAAATATATGTTTAAAATCTTAAAGGTCCCATGTCATGGCCATTTCCACTTATCATAATTCCATTGTTGAGGTCTACTAGAATAGATTTATACTGTGCAATTTTCCAAACTCACATTGGTTTCTCAAACAGCATCTCTGTAAACTGTGTATTCACTCTCTCCACTAAACGGCTCGTTGCAGCTCTTGCCCCCCCCTCCCTGTGAGCCCAGTGTGCTCCGATTGGTCGGGACGTTGTGAATCGCGCTGAGCTCCGTGGAGGTGTGATTTCCTTGTTTAGCGATACACAGCGAAACTCAGCCAAACTCAACCTGAACACACAAAGTCACGGCCGAAGTAAAAACAATAAGTGTGGCTTGATATTGATTAAGAAAAAGGTTGATAAACGCTGTGAGAATGGGTCTGCAGAGAGAATTTCGCCGCAATCCCAACTGTCTGTTATCAGCCTGCAGCCAGGGAGGAGAGATCAGCAGAGCTGCCTGCACTGAGTGTGTGAGGAAGTCCGCTGATTGGTCAATTTGGACCAATCAGTGGGGGCTTAACGTAACGGCTCCGCGGACGTAACGTAACAGCTCCACGGATTGGTCCATTTCGTTCCGGGGACCACATGACCTCATGATGTACCCGGAAGAATCAAATGGACAGTGACGTATCTCCAACGAGGTGTTTTGGGGAGGTATTTTCTGTTTTAGAGTTTTACTCGCTACATGGTGTACTTTGAGGGTTTTGACTCTGCACACCGTTTACATGCATAAAATCGGTCGCGTGAAGCTTGGGAAGAAGTTGCAAACAAACATTGTTTGATCATAAAATTGACACATTTTTAACACAACCGGCAGTTAAAAGAAAAGTAGACGAGCCCACGACAAGTCTTTCAGCTATAATGCCAAAATCAACAAAAGTATGATGAGGCATATATCTCCCTTGACATCTAACGTGTTCGGTGCGGAGATCTCTCTCTCTCGTCTGTGTGCGGGGGGCGGGGCATCTCGCTAACAGACTGCAGCGCCGTGCACACAGAGATCTGCCGGTGGAGAACATAGCGTTCAAAAGTGACAATCTAATCTACAGCGCTCGATGTGGTCAATGCTCGTTTGTCTTTTTGCGGAAACAAGAGCAATCTGTCCATCAGCTGGCCAAAAGGCATCATATTCATACGGAGAAATGCACCGTTTTCAACTTCCTTAACTCGGAGTTCTGTTGCCCGAATTACGTGTAAGGTGGGAGAAGTACTCAGATCAAGTACTTAAGTAAAAGCGGTAGACTGCAGGGTAGCTTGTGAATTTACTCCAGGTGGAACTAAAGTCTGATTTAAGAGTTGATTATATTTCACATCATTCATCCAGATCCGTAAAGTAACTAAAGGTATTGCATAACTGTAGTGGAGTACAAGTACACCATTTACCTCTGAATTGTAGTGGAGTCGAAGTACACAGAAGCAAAAGTGGAAATACTTAAGTACCTCATAAGTACAGTACTTGAGTAAATCTACTTCCTTCTGTGCTAGCTGCCCATAATCCACACTATACATAACATTAATCAATGTGAATTCTGCTTCTAGTTTGTTTAGTTTTTCCCCTAAAAAACAACCTATAAAAATACTGTTAAAGAACCGGATCGATAAGCAGTACTTGTAATCGTTTCAATTAGGCCTCATTATTTCACAGTGGCACAGGATCATCTGCCAATACAAGCACTTTGGTTCATGTTCAATCCATAATAATATATACAATTAGAGTTGGATCTTTGTGTCTTGTTATTATTAGCAGAGGTAATGTTTGTTCAACTATATATAATTAATTCTACCAATCTGGGTGGGAACCGGATTAGGGGGGGGGGGGGGGCTCGAAAATATTTCCAATTACACAAGGGGGGCCTGACTGAAAAAGGTTGGTAACCACTGCTGTAAGGGATGTCTTCTAACGTGCGCCTTGTCTCCTCTCCTGCAGAGCGTGGAGACTCGCTGTGCGGACCAGCTGCGCTCGGCTCAGGAGGATCTGACGAGTCGGCAGGCGGGGGTGCAGCGCGCTCTGGAGGCGGTGCAGGAGCAGACCTGCAGGGACCGGGACGTCCTGGGCCAGCAGCAGAAGGAACTGAGGGGGGGTGTGGAGACGGGCCAGCAGCTGGTGACCGGCTTCCTGCAGGAGGAGCTGCAGAAGGACGTCCCCACCGGTACTTACATTTCAATCAGGAGAGACAGTTTTGATGTAACAATATGTATTTATTGCCGGGAAAACACAGATGCATGTAATGGTGTTTGGTGATTAGACCCCGTTGTGCTGGACTATCATTCGGGAGGGGAAAACCGAACCGATGAATCCCCCCCCTGGGGTCTAGACGCTGGTGGTGGTGGAGGCATGAAGGGATTGATGGAGGTCGGTCTGAAGAGTAGTGGTTTAAGCTTGACTTTGAAAGAAAGGAAGGTGGAGGAGGGCTGCGTTGAGTCGCCTGAAATGACAACTGTGAGGAAGGGGAGAGAGCAGATTGAAAGGTTTAGCAATGCGCTATGATAGGCTTGTGGGAATAGAGCGAAGTGATAGGTTTAGCTGGGGAGTGATGCCCCTGATCACTGATTGAGAGGAGAGAGTAGTAAACTGGGAATATGTGAATGAATGAGTAAAGACGGGCTTCCTGGTTGAACTTGCGCTGAGCTTTATTAACCCGGACGCCTTTTTCTGTTTTAAAACGTCCTTACATTTGAATACTCAACTTCTGTGTTCAGTACTGACATTAGGGGTTTATTACATGGTCTCTTTGTGTTTTAAAGGGGACCTATCATGCAAAATGCACTTTTTTATGTCTTTTCTACATCAATGTGTGTCAGGGAACTCACGCAGCGTCAGAAAATAAAACCCTCTCTCTTTTCCTCCGTACCCAAATCTCTAAAAACGGGGGAACAACGGAGCTGATCCAGATTTGCGTCCGATATGGCGTAATATCTGAAATGTGGACCCACGGCCCAATCAGAAAGTTGCTATCAGAAACAATGCCCGACTGTTTTGGACGTAATATGGTCGGTGTTTACATTAGCATCGCTAACACTCAGAGCTAACCTGTACTGGAGAGCATGTGTGTGAAGAAGCAGGAAGTAAAAAGGAACTCACCTTGTGGTATAACCGGCAAGAGAGAAAGCCTTTGAGCTCCATACTGTTTCAGAGAGAATCCTTGATAATCCATGATATGGCGTTTCATCACGGCAGTATTTAGTTTAGACAGTAGCTGCCGGGTCCCGCATGAGCTCAGTCCCTCCTTTTTTCTTTATTTATTTAAAGCTTTATCCCCAAATCAGCACTTTTGAAACAGGAAGTGAAACAGAGGGATATGAGGCATGGCTAGAATGGGTGATCTGTTTGGTATTTTGAGCAAAACACTTCATAGACATGTTTTTTTTAATATATTTTTATATATCTGAGACCTATGCTATTGCCTAAAAATAGCACGATAGGTGACCTTGGAATACAGTCGTTCAAAGGGAAATTTTTAATTATGGAGCTGTTGGTTACAGCTAATATAACTATTTTATTTCATTTATTTTATTTTAGAGATGACGTTGTTTTTAAAGTGTGCTATATAAATGAAATACATTATTATTATAACTAGGGATGTCCCGATCACATTTCTTTGCTCCCGATCCGATTCCGATCATTTGATTTTGACAATCTGCCGATACCGATTTTTCCCGATCCGATCTTTATGCAATGCATTAAGAGAAAAAAAAGGTAACAGATAACGGCTGGTCATCCAACGCGATGAGTTCAGCTATCTTGGCTGTTATTTGTTTGGCCTTTTCACTGTTCTGGGGCAGTTTCTCTTTCCTTTTAAAAGTCTCTGAAAGTGTCGGTTGTTTCAGTGCCGTTACCTGAGTGGCCGCTGTGTACTCGTCCTGTTGTTGTTGGTGTTTGTTTCTCAGGTGGCGTATTAGATTGGTCGTGTTGAACGTAGCTCTGTTCTTTCCACCACGCGGAACCTCCGCCTTGTAAACATTGCATCTGGCTGTTACACTGCCTTCGGTTTCAATTTTATAATACTTCCAAACTCCTGACATTTTCTCCGTCCCGACTCCCGAGTCACCAGCTGAACGTAGCCTCTCGTTAGCTTACTGCTAGACACTGCGCGCCCACTCTGTTGCCAGCTTTGAGAGAAATAAGCAACCAGGTCTGAAAACAAGCCCAAAAGAAGCAACACATACATGATGTTGTGTCATTTCAAACCAAAACTAAGGCCTCAGGATGACTTTAAGACGTGAACATGGTCATTTTTGTTTTGTAACATTAAATAAAAGGAAAAAAATTATTAAAAAAAATAAATAAATCCGATCCCCGATTTTTTTTTCTCCCGATTTTTGAAAATCACGTGATCGGCTCCGATCCCCGATCACGTGATCGGATCGGGAAATCCCTAATTATAACTTATAATAAAAGTTACATTTTCCAAGATTAAAATTGTACATTTATGAGAAAAACATGTCCATGCTTTCAAAATGTAATTTGCCCATCTACAAGTAAAGTACTCTGCTACAGAAAAAGAACACTGAGATAATGAATTTGTAAAAAGACCTTGGAAATTGTTCAAAGTAAAGCCATTTGTTTGTAGAATGGTGATATGGAGAGAGTCTCGTGTTTCCATGTCCTTGAATCCAGTCACTACGAATCCAGCCTGCAGTGAGATATCGTTCTTACAGTGCAGACGCTTTTCTGCTTGCTCTTGCCTCTGCTTACTACTTATGCTGATTTTCCTATTCTTATTCTCTGAAAACTTCGAGCAGCGGCTCCTGGACATTAACTTATCACTGGGACAGTTCATCTTCGTAAATAGACGGAGGGTTTCAGCCATATTTCAACATTTTTACGACGACCTCAGTCTTACAGTAGCGTGGCCTAGCAACAGCTAAAGCCTGGTAGGCTACTGCATGCTATTTAGCTTAAGCTAGTTGGTAGCAAAATGCCTCCGTTCTCTACAGATGACTTCCAAAAACTTATACAGAAGATGTCTGTGTTGGAAATGAAAATGCAACGGTTGGAAGTTAACGTGGAAGTGAATGGACTATGTCGTGGGAATGACACCACTTTACCAGTGTTGCAAAAATAATGGAAAAGGGTATGCTAACTCACAGCTAGTTAGCAGCTACAAGGATTCCAAGGAACAGGAGGGCTGTGTACTGGGTAATACATCTACAAGTGGTAGTCCTCCCTGGAACTCTCTGGGTGCAAGGCCGAAGAGTAAATCATTTCCATGGGATTTGGGAGGACGGATAATAGGCAGAGCCCAGCGCTCTGAAATCTGTGTGCGACCGGCTGGCCTGCATTGTTATCACCCAGGAAGAGCGCCTCTTCAACCCCTATTCATACTAGGAGACAGCCGTGGACAGCTGCATAAAGGGAGAATTACAAACAATCCTCCTAAACCACCAAGTGTGCCAATCCAGAACAGATACGCTCCGCTGACCGAGAACCGGAGATCTCTTTCTGATGACCTGGATAACCTGTCCTCTTCACACAGCAGGGTAAGGACCAATAGCTACTCCAAAAGTAAAAGGCTAGAGGGAAAGCTAACGACTGGGCCTGAAACTCTGATTGTGGGTGACTCTGCTGTAAGAGATGTAAAAGGTCTGTGTAGTAAGAACAACACCAAAGTACTCTGTTTTCCCAAGGATGTGGTATCTGACTTGGCTGAGAAGATCCTGCATATTGGGGCTGAACATCCGACTGTGAAGAATGTGGTACTGCACATTGGAACAAATGATGTTGTGAAACAAGAGTCAGAAGTGCTGAAAGAAGACTTTAATGTTTGTTGGAAACTGTCAGCTCTCTAAATGCAGAGGTGTTCATCAGTGGCCCTCTACCACCAGTCAGAAGAGGAGTGGAGAGATTCAGCAGATTGTTTGCACTGAACACCTGGCTTTCAACTGCCTGTACTGACCATTCTGTCCATTTTTATTGACAATTTTAACTTTTTCTGGGATCACAGACATCTTTTCAAGGCAAATGGAGTTTGCCTGAACAAGTCAGGAGTGAAATTGTTTATCTAACATATTCAACTGCCTGCGTCATCAATCTGTTCCCTCTGCCAAGGACAAGCGGCAAGAGGAATCAAAACAGGAGAAAGACACAACACATCGCGCAGAAAACCCTGAAGAAGTATCACTGCACCCGCCTGAGGAATGTTCTGATTATGGGAGACCTATGACACAAATGGAGGAGTCTCCACTGCCCGTCACCCTCCCTGTCAACGCCTTTGAGGATACTCTTCATTCATCCCCCAGCTCTCTCTACTCTCCGCTCACCCTTTCACCCTCGCCCACCCCCCTGGAGTTCGATGACCACATGAAGGCGACACGCAGGGCTGGCAGCATGTCCTTTACCCCCGCCCCTCAACGACGCCCACCAAAATCACCGAAGCAGAGATGCGCACCATCTCCCCCGGCTTACAGTGTAGCCCTCACCCTGCCATCCTATGATGAGAGGAGCAGGGTGGTGGGTCCTCCCTCCCCTTCAAAGCCTGATAGGGATGTGTGTGTACAAAATGCTGCAAACTGATATCTGCTGGGTCCAGGCTCAAGGGCATATGGCACTCTCAACTCTTTTCAGGACATGCCGGGGCCCTGCCTGCCTATAGCTTTGCCGATATCTGTGTTGATAGGTAATAGATTAAGAGCGGTGAATCATCTTAGATACAGGAAGCGCTCAAACGTTTGTGTGAGTTTATCTAATTTAGCAGTGATTCCATGTCAGCCACAGCTTGTTACAAAAAACCTGACTGATAGTGTGTTTAACGAACTTAAACTAGCTTTATTAAATGTCAGGTCTTTGGCAGGAAAAACATTTTTAATCAATGATTTTATCACTGAGCACAATCTCGATTTTATGTTTTTAACAGAAACTTGGATTGAACAAAATAACAGTGCAGCTGTTCTTATCGAATCAACCCCTCCCAACTTTAGTTTTATGAGTCAGGAAAGAATGCATAAGAAAGGGGGTGGAGTTGCTATTCTGTTCAATGATTCCCTTCAATGCAGGAAGACATCTTATGGGAACTTTGCTTCTTTTGAATATGTGGCCCTTCAGCTGAAATGCTCCTCTCGAGCTCTGTTCCTAAATATCTATAGACCACCCAAATACTGTGCAAGCTTTTTTGATGATTTTACTGAACTGCTGTCTATAGTGTGTATTGACTTTGACCGTCTAGTCATTGTTGGTGATTTTAACATCCATGTTGACAACCCCCAGGACAGAGGGTCTAAAGAACTGTTTTGTGTTCTTGATAGCTATGGACTGACTCAGCATGTGACGGAGCCCACGCACAATAAGGGGCACACTCTGGACTTAATTATCTCAAAGGGTCTGAATATCTCTAAGGTTGTGGTGACTGATGTTGCACTCTCTGACCATTCCTGTGTTTTCTTTGAGAGCTCTATTTTTGTTCACAAAAATGTTCAGAAAGAGGTAACCACAAAGCGATATTTAACTGAAAATACTAGGGAAAGGTTTACTCAGAATTTTTCTTCCACACTTGGCCCTGCTAACATCTCAGTAAATGAGCTAGTAGATCATTTTAATTCAAAAATTAAAAATGTTATAGATGCCATTGCTCCAACTAAGGTAAAGGAAGTGTCTGGCAAGAAAATATCTCCATGGAGAAAGGCCATGACCGTGAAAAAAGAGAATGTCGAAAAGCTGAACGCAGGTGGCGAAAAACAAATCTCCAGGTTCACTTTGAAATCTATAGAGAGACTTGGCCTTTATAATTGAAAAACGCACGACAATCGTTCTTCTCTGACATCATTACCAAAAACAACGCACGTGCCTTGTTTGCTACCGTCTACAGACTAACTAACCCCCCAGTGTCAGTAGCCTCTGAATTTCTATCCACCAGGGCGTGCAATGATTTTGCCTTCTTCACTGACAACATTCAGAAAATCAGACAAGCAGTCAGTGCCTCTGCATCAGGAACAGCAAATGTGTTGTCTCTGTGTCCACCTAAAATCAATTCAAACACCATGACACTATTCCATCAGATTAATGATAAAAACCTAGAGGACATTATTCAACTTCTGAAATCCTCCTCCTGCTGCCTTGATATTATTCCAACAGGATTTTTCAAAGATGTTTTGCCTTGCATGGCCTCAGATCTACTTCATATAGTAAACAAATCTCTTCACTCAGGTATTTTTCCACAGGCCCTGAAAACTGCAGTCATTAAACCGCTCTTAAAAAAGAATAATCTAGATGCTTCAGTAATGAACAATTACAGGCCCATATCAAACCTCCCATTTCTAGGTAAAATCATTGAAAAAGTTGTTTTTCAACAGTTGAGTAATTTCTTGCATTTAAATAGCTGTTTAGATGTGTTCCAGTCAGGCTTTCGTCCAAACCACAGCACTGAGACTGCTCTTGTAAAGGTCTTTAATGACATCCACTTAAACACAGACAGTGGCAGAACTTCAGTGTTAGTATTATTAGATCTCAGTGCTGCGTTTGACACTGTTGACCACAGCATATTACTAGACCGACTGGAAAACTGGGTGGGACTTTCGGAAACAGTTCTAAATTGGTTTGAATCCTACTTAAAGGACAGAAACAACTTTGTTTCTATAGGTAAATACACATCTGAGTTGACAAATATGACATGTGGGGTACCTCAAGGCTCCATCTTGGGGCCTCTTCTCTTTAACGTCTACATGCTACCACTGGCTCAGATAATGAAGAACAACAAAATAAGTTACCATAGCTATGTGGATGACACACAAATTTACGTAACAATTTCACCAGGAGACTATGCTCCAATTCAAACACTGAGTAAGTGCATTGAACAAATCAATGACTGGATGTGTCAGAACTTTCTCCAATTAAACAAAGATAAAACTGAGGTAATGGTTTTTGGAGCCAAGGCAGAACGTATAAAAGTTAGCGCTGAGCTTCAGTCTGCAATGTTCAAAACAACAGATAAAGCCAGAAATCTAGGTGTAGTCATGGACTCTGACCTGAGTTTCAACAGTCACATTAAAACAGTTACTAAATCAGCCTACTATCACCTAAAGAACATATCTAGGATTAAAAGACTAATGTCACAGCAGGATTTGGAAAAACTTGTCCATGCTTTTATCTTCAGTAGACTCGACTACTGCAATGGTGTCTTCACAGGTCTCACTAAAAAATCTATTAGAAAGCTGCAGCTGATTCAGAACGCCGCTGCTCGAGTCCTCACTAACACTAAGAAAGTGGATCACATCACTCCTGTTCTGAAGTCTTTACACTGGCTTCCTGTGTGTCAAAGAATAGATTTCAAAATACTGCTGCTGGTTTATAAAGCTTTGAATGGTTTAGGCCAGGGGTGCCCAACCTTTTTTGAACCGAGAGCTACTTTTAAAGTTCCCAGTCTGCCGAGATCTACCAGTCCAAATAGAGAGGCGTAGCCATTACTGACAGCCTACTACCAGGTAAATACACACTTCTACTTCGTATAAAACTGACCTTTGTACGATTAATACTTCATAAAATACTGCAGATCCTTTATCTCACCTCTTTCTAATCTACACACATACAAGTATTTAACTGAAGTGACACAACAGTGTTGTTGATACAGAGTTGGAGTTTATTCACACGTCACACTACAGTGGGTAATGTTTTCAAGAAACATTGAACAGTGCTGCCACATATGACACAGGAAAAAAGAAAATACTCTGAACCCTTTCTTTGCCATTATATAAAAATAGTGTTGCTACAAAAGTATACATTTGGCTTACTAATAAGACAACTCAGATCTGAAGCTAGATAGAATCAAACTCTTTTTTTGTTTCATTTTAGTAGAGTATAAAAAGAAATGCCTTTAAAATAGGATGCACGCAACACTAGCTTCTTAACCTGAATTGATAATAGACTATAATCAATTTAAGTTTGCATTCTTATACCATTTTGTACAATAATTATAATGAATAAGTTCAAACAAAGTAAAACTTACAGCTGATTAATAACGGTATCTAACTTGAGTTTTTATTATATCAAAAACCTGTTGAAATGCTACTGTTATTTTTACTGTCCCCAAAAAGCGCGTCGGCAGCCTCCAGGAATGCTTCTTACACAACTTCGCCGTCTTTGAAAGACTTCATGTGTTTCTCAAGAACGTGACTGACACGATAAGATGCTCTGGTAGCAGCCTTGCTCTTGTTGTTGGGCCTGGTGAAAATGGACTGCTGTGCATTTAGCTGTCCTTTCAGGCCCCTCCCCTTTTGGGAGCGTAGGGCAGAATTAGGAGGGAATTCCGTCTCGTAGCGTTTGTGCACGGTTTTGAAATGCCGCTCCTAAATTACCCTTCTTCGATAAAGCCACGCTCGCATTGCAGATGAGAGACAGATGGACTTTGAATTGGAATAGATACAAAAATAATCATCCTCCCACTCGGAGTGAAAATTATATATGTTTTGCTTCTGCCATAATTGCGGTCTTGTTTGTGTGCGGACTGTCACTCCTGTTGTTGACACGGACAACGTTAGCGAATTAGTGCACTGCCCACTAGCCACGCCCCGACACATGGGGTCACGCCGGCCAATCACAAAGCTTTGATGCGTCAAGTGCATTATTCTGGCACAGGAAGATTATGTTATAGGACATTAACGATAAAACAGAATATTGTTGTTCTATTTTTAGACACATCTCGCGATCGACTGGTTGGGCACCCCTGGTTTAGGCCCAAAATACATTTCTGACCTCCTTCTAAATTATGAACCATCCAGATCTCTCAGGTCTTCAGGGACTGGTCAGCTTTCTGTCCCCAGAGTCAGAACTAAACATGGAGAAGCAGCGTTCAGTTATTATGCTCCAAATATCTGGAACAAACTCCCAGAAACCTGCAGGTCCGCTGCAACTCTGACTACTTTTAAATCCAGCAAGAAGACTTTTCTTTTTGTCGCTGCTTTTAATTGAACTATTCACATCTTAGACTGCACTGTAACTTTTATCCATGTATTTTTTCTTTTAATGTTTCTTTTATTCGCTTTTCTTTTTAATGACTGATTTCAAATGCCATTTTCTTAATGTCTTTCGTTTTTTGTAAAGCACTTTGAATTGCCTTGTGTTGAAAAGTGCTATATAAATAAACTTGCCTTGCCTTGAACGTGTCCCGGTCACTCACACAGTTGTTCTGCTGTTGCCTTCAGGTGCCACCCCTCAGCGTCGGGAGTTTGTGTATCCCCGGCGGCTGGAGAGGTCGAGGAGCCGCGCGGCGCTGCTGGAGAGCCTGAGGCGGCAGCAGGAGGAGCTGCAGGCCGCCATCAAGGAGGAGGAGGAGGAGGAGGAGGAAGAGGAGGAGAAACAACACAGCCTGGTTGATCACGTACGTTTCATTTTCGGTTTTCTACTGGGAATTCCTTCACACCCTTCCACAATTTCAATTTAATTCAGACTAAGTATTAAAAAGCTGTTGGAACCCGGGTTGTTAGATTTAATTTAACAGAAAACAATTCTGCATTTCTCAAACCAAATCTATAAAATGGCTGGAGAACTGCTTTTATTGTAAATAATAGAACAAATAAAATAAACTCTTAATTCTGCTGCGTCTCCCTTGCAGGACTCTCTGGAGGATCTGAGCACGTTCAACGAGAGTCTGGCCACCGAGCCGTCCTTCATCGACGAGAACCTCGTCTTCAACGAGAGCAAACGCGTTCCCTTCTTCAAGGTGAGCACTTTATTTGTTTTGTTTTTAACACTAGAAACGCCAATCGGGTCAATTTGACCCAGAGCTGTTTTTTGATTGTATGTAACTTTTTTTCAATAAAATATTAAAGTCTCCCAGTCCGTGACTTTTCCTGAAAGTGTGTTATGTAGCACCCTATGTTGTTAAAAATTGTCAATATGAAGTCAGATTGAAGAAATCCACCCAAAAAATTGCCATTTATACCTATTTCCGCCCAGCGGGTCATATTGACCCCACCCCTTTTCGCGCTATTGATTTCCGCGTGTAAACAAACATGAAACACGTGTTGCTATAGCAACGCCTTCTGTCTACTGCGGTTCCTTATAGATTGAGAGATAGATAGATAGATTGATTGATAGCGACAGTCTGTAGTGAAGGAGTGCGCTCACGGGAGACTGCTCGAGCTGCGCTCCGCAGCAAACAGCTGTTTGCTTTTCACCCAACAACCCGCCTCACGAAACGCTATGTTGTAGCGTTAATAAACGAAACAATTTAACAAAATTGCTTGTCAAAATACCAATACCACAGGACCATTTTTCTTTTTAAAGCAATACTTTTACCTTGAAAATCAATGCATTCTAATACCGGGTCAATTTGACCCCGGTGGTGGTTTTAGGTATAAAAAGTCTCTGGCGGTGCTAGTGTTAAGAAGTAGTGTTAATTTCGTCAGCTATTTTTTTTATTTAGTTTTAGTCTTAGTCCTGTGTTAAATGTTCTTTTTAGTTTTAGTCATATTTAGTCACCTTCATCCTGTTTTTATTTAGTCAAGTTTTAGTCGACTAAAAGTCTGAGCATTTTAGTCAAAGAAAACTAATTATTTTAGTCTACTTTTTGTCAATGAAAACTGTTGAGTGTTTTTTAGTCATCAGATTATATAGAACATTTCAGTCAAACTAGTCTAGCCAAAACCAATAATTTGTCATTTTAGTATATATAAATAAGATTATATCTTGTCCTTATTTGATGAAAAACACAGGTTGAATGATTAAGAAGCTTTGCAGAGAGTATCTGGTCAGGTTTGTGGTGTTTTTACCAGCTGTGTTATGGCCACATTGCTTCCCTTCTGATAAAACAATGCATTCGCTTTTTTTCTCTGCCTCATTGTAGCGAAAATGGGCCCAAATATCACATCGTTTCTTTCTCCCAAGCAGTGGTGGCTTTAGACTTTTTCGTTGTCAGTCATTTTGACGGATCGTAACATTTCCGTCATAATCCATTATTATCCGTCGAGTGCACAATTTATCACTCGCGCTGACGGGGGGGGTATTCGGTTAACACGAGTGCGACCACTGCTCCCAAGCCCTGTTGTTGCCATTTTATTTTCTGTTAAATAAGGTTAGTTAGACCATGAGTTAGACCCGAGTCTTCCTGACAGTTCACAGTGTGCCGCTGCCCGGTGTAATTCAAATCTACCACCACGCGCAGCACAGACACACAGCTGCTGCCCTGCCGCAGCACCGGAAATGGAACTGCTGGGAGAAAAACTGACTATCAGAAATGTAACGTTATCTTTGATAATATTTCGTCTTCCTCATTTTTCGTCAACGAAAGTAAAGAGAGATTTTGGCATAGTTTTTATTTAGTAAACTACATTTTCGTCTCGTCACTTTTCGTCAACGATATTGCATGATGATTTCGTTACAGTTATTGTTTACTGCCGTCGGTGCGGTCTCGTCATCGTCTCGTTTTCGTCATGGAAAAAAAGGTCGTTGACGAACATATTTCGTCATAGTTTTAGTCAACGAAATTAACACTATTAAGAAGAAAGAAAAAAAATATATATATGTTAATAATTTAGTTTTTGGGAGAAGGTGTGGGATTAAATACTTCTTCCCACCCCTTTTCGGGTGTGTAATTAAGTAGATTATTTGTTTATATATCATTTAGAGTCAGTAACATTTTTGTTTATCAATTTGGCACTGCTTAAGTTTGTATAGTATAATAATTCCAGGGTTTCCCACACATAGACTTTACTGGTGCGGGCCGCCCAGGTACATTAACGTCCGCCAAAGTATATTTCGCGACCCATTTAGTTTTATTCTTATCCGTCCGCGAGCACGACGCCATCTGCGATCGATTAACTACCCCTCCTGTACCTGTTCGCTCTGCTATCGCGTGAAGGGTCTGCTTTATGCGCTCTGCTGTAACTCCGCTGCGAGGCTCCGGTGAACAGTTCATGAGCGAGCTCCATTTCAGGGTGTCCGCTGGGTCTTTAAAAAGTATTAAAAGTTGATAAATAAATTTAGCGAAAATGAAGACTATTAAAAAGTATTAAAGGACATTTTCCAAGGTATTACATTTTGTAGCTTGTTTTCAATAAGTATATCAATCGTCCAAAGAGGTTGTATTCTACAGTGTGCCTGAATGTAATCATTGCGTAGGTGTGTAGTGTGATTCTGTGTAGTTTATTGATGGCATCCCGTTGGATTTGACGTCATCTGAACAGGACATCGCACGCTCACTGCTTGATAGCGCGCGAAGGTCCGTTTACGCCGGTTGTTAAACAACATCGTTATGGGGAAATGCAAGTCTGCGTCCAAATGGTTGGAAGATAAGGAGGAAGGACAATCAATACTGTATATAGTCAATGTGAGGTAAAGTGTGTCGCCAATGTAACCGGTTTGAACTTGAAGTGGCGATGAGGTCTTAAAATGTATGGAAAGGGTCTTAAAAAAGGTCTTGCATTTGACTTCAGGATTCCTGCATATACCCTGCACTCCCCGTTCTCGGATACCACCACAAGTATATTTCAGATCTGTGGGAAACACTGAGTTCTCATGTTTCATTATTATAAAAAAATGTCTGTTATTGTTTTACACATTCAAAAATCAAAACAATAAAAGGGTATTTTTGTTTCACAGCACAAGAAAGGCACTAAGAAGGAAATGAAGATCCCCCCGAAGCAAAAAGTGCCAGAAAACGAATCAACGCCGCAGAAATCCAGACTGCCCCTCCGCTCTCAGAACTAAAACATTTAAAATATCTTCTTCTTAATCCATATTATCATCGTCTTTCCTATGTTGGTTTTATGTTTGTATTTTTGTCTTCTAAATATGAATTTGTTGTTTTGTTGTTTGAGTAGCGTAGTTGTCTCGACATTTCCAAGTAGCTTGTAGAATTAAAGAGATTTTATACTTGTTTTTATACTTTTGTGATTTATTAAAGGTGGGGTAGGTAATTCACTTCAGAAACATTATATTCCATGGAATGCTCTTAACATCCCGATAGCAATGAATATATTAAATGCTTTGACAATAAATATATAAAAAAATATCATCTGTGGAAGCCGTGGCGCTGTAAAAAGCACGACCAATCATCTGACCGGCCCGGCGAAAGTAACTGGATGGCCTACCTGCCTGTCAGCCTTCCATCTGTGCACAAACTTATCTCGTGCCCTCATTGGTCATGTGCGCGTTCGTGTTTTGCCGAAACTTTTTGGAAAGCGAAGCAACAGGATCTTTCCAAATACCTACATTGCAGGTTCCTCAACCGTGCAATTTACAAGACATAAAATAATAAATATGAAACACAACAACAACACAAATATTGCAAATTTGGTCAGGATTCTCTCTATGGTGCACCGGTCTAAGAGGTAGCTCTTAAATAGGACAGACATGTTTGTTTCCTTTCTCAGAGTACCAATAAAAAAGATGCTTTTCAGGAATTCTTGTATAGAGTGAAAGCACTTGAATCATGAATTTATAGTACATACATTAGTGTTTGTGAACAAGTTAATCAGTGAACCATTGGTGAGATTTGCTAGGTGTATTTCTACACTTTGAACAAAGTTGGGCCAGTTCTCCAAATGTTTAGGACAGGGCTATTCAATTAGTTTGGAATGGGGCCGGTTGATGAAAATGATCCAAAGCAAGGGCCTGGGAAAAAGATGGCTTGAAATATGAGCAATCATATTGAGAGCTTCAGATACAGTAAATACTACAACAGCATAGTGGAGTGCATGCATTGTGTTCAGTGTTGGGACTAACGCGTTACTGTAACGCAACTACTTCTTGCGGTAACTACGTTACTAGTTACCTATTCCCATTATGTAACGCCGTTATAGTTACTGTGATTGAAATGGGTGCGTTACATTATGTGATGGAACTGAACCGAATCTCTGCGGATGTAACTTACAGGCGAATACAGCGATGTCCTCTCACAGTACCATGGAAAAGTGAAAGTAACCAGAGAGGAGTGATGATTGGTTATCGTGGGGTAACATTTCAGGGTAAGCCAATCAGAGACAGAGTTGGGCCAGAAGAGGGGACACATGTTGATGTAGAAGAGACATGAAGAAGAGGGGACACGTGTTGATGTAGAAGAGACATGAAGAAGAGGGGACACGTGTTGATGTAGAAGAGACATGAAGAAGAGGGGACACGTGTTGATGTAGAAGAGACATGAAGAAGAGGGGACACATGTTGATGTAGAAGAGACATGAAGAAGAGGGGACACATGTTGATGTAGAAGAGACATGAAGAAGAGGGGACACATGTTGATGTAGAAGAGACATGAAGAAGAGGGGACACATGTTGATGTAGAAGAGACATGAAGAAGAGGAGACACATGTTGATGTAGAAGAGACATGAAGAAGAGGGGACACATGTTGATGTAAAGAGACATGGAGAAGAGGGGACACATGTTGATGTAGAAGAGACATGAAGAAGAGGGGACACGTGTTGATGTAGAAGAGACATGAAGAAGAGGGGACACGTGTTGATGTAGAAGAGACATGAAGAAGAGGGGACACGTGTTGATGTAGAAGAGACATGAAGAAGAGGGGACACATGTTGATGTAGAAGAGACATGAAGAAGAGGGGACACATGTTGATGTAGAAGAGACATGAAGAAGAGGGGACACATGTTGATGTAGAAGAGACATGAAGAAGAGGGGACACATGTTGATGTAGAAGAGACATGAAGAAGAGGGGACACGTGTTGATGTAGAAGAGACATGAAGAAGAGGGGACACGTGTTGATGTAGAAGAGACATGAAGAAGAGGGAACACATGTTGATGTAGAAGAGACATGAAGAAGAGGGGACACGTGTTGATGTAGAAGAGACATGAAGAAGAGGGGACACGTGTTGATGTAGAAGAGACATGAAGAAGAGGGGACACATGTTGATGTAGAAGAGACATGAAGAAGAGGGGACACATGTTGATGTAGAAGAGACATGAAGAAGAGGGGACACGTGTTGATGTAGAAGAGACATGAAGAAGAGGGGACACGTGTTGATGTAGAAGAGACATGAAGAAGAGGGGACACGTGTTGATGTAGAAGAGACATGAAGAAGAGGGGACACGTGTTGATGTAGAAGAGACATGAAGAAGAGGGGACACGTGTTGATGTAGAAGAGACATGAAGAAGAGGGGACACGTGTTGATGCAGAAGAGACATGAAGAAGAGGGGACACGTGTTGATGCAGAAGAGACATGAAGAAGAGGGGACACGTGTTGATGTAGAAGAGACATGAAGAAGAGGCGACACGTGTTGATGTAGAAGAGACATGAAGAAGAGGGGACACGTGTTGATGTAGAAGAGACATGAAGAAGAGGGGACACATGTTGATGTAGAAGAGACATGAAGAAGAGGGGACACATGTTGATGTAGAAGAGACATGAAGAAGAGGGGACACATGTTGATGTAGAAGAGACATGAAGAAGAGGGGACACATGTTGATGTAGAAGAGACATGAAGAAGAGGAGACACATGTTGATGTAGAAGAGACATGAAGAAGAGGGGACACATGTTGATGTAAAGAGACATGGAGAAGAGGGGACACATGTTGATGTAGAAGAGACATGAAGAAGAGGGGACACGTGTTGATGTAGAAGAGACATGAAGAAGAGGGGACACGTGTTGATGTAGAAGAGACATGAAGAAGAGGGGACACGTGTTGATGTAGAAGAGACATGAAGAAGAGGGGACACGTGTTGATGTAGAAGAGACATGGAGAAGAGGGGACACATGTTGATGTAGAAGAGACATGGAGAAGAGGGGACACATGTTGATGTAGAAGAGACATGAAGAAGAGGGGACACATGTTGATGTAGAAGAGACATGAAGAAGAGGGGACACATGTTGATGTAGAAGAGATATGAAGAAGAGGGGACACATGTTGATGCAGAAGAGACATGAAGAAGAGGCGACACATGTTGATGCAGAAGAGACATGAAGAAGAGGGGACACGTGTTGATGTAGAAGAGACATGAAGAAGAGGGGACACGTGTTGATGTAGAAGAGACATGAAGAAGAGGGGACACGTGTTGATGTAGAAGAGACATGAAGAAGAGGGGACACGTGTTGATGTAGAAGAGACATGAAGAAGAGGGGACACGTGTTGATGTAGAAGAGACATGAAGAAGAGGGGACACGTGTTGATGCAGAAGAGACATGAAGAAGAGGGGACACGTGTTGATGCAGAAGAGACATGAAGAAGAAGGGACACGTGTTGATGCAGAAGAGACATGAAGAAGAGGGGACACGTGTTGATGTAGAAGAGACATGAAGAAGAGGGGACACATGTTGATGTAGAAGAGACATGAAGAAGAGGGGACACGTGTTGATGTAGAAGAGACATGAAGAAGAGGGGACACATGTTGATGTAGAAGAGACATGAAGAAGAGGGGACACATGTTGATGTAGAAGAGACATGAAGAAGAGGGGACACATGTTGATGTAGAAGAGACATGAAGAAGAGGGGACACATGTTGATGTAGAAGAGACATGAAGAAGATGTAGAAGAGACATGAAGAAGAGGGGACACATGTTGATGTAGAAGAGACATGAAGAAGAGGGGACACATGTTGATGTAGAAGAGACATGAAGAAGAGGGGACACATGTTGATGCAGAAGAGACATGAAGAAGAGGGGACACATGTTGATGTAGAAGAGACATGAAGAAGAGGGGACATATGTTGATGTAGAAGAGACATGAAGAAGAGGGGACACATGTTGATGCAGAAGAGACATGAAGGAGAGGGGACACATGTTGATGTAGAAGAGACATGAAGAAGAGGGGACACATGTTGATGCAGAAGAGACATGAAGGAGAGGGGACACATGTTGATGTAGAAGAGACATGAAGAAGAGGGGACACATGTTGAAGCAGAAGAGACATGAAGGCTGCATCTCAGGTCGATTATTTTCATTTCCTCGCTCCTCGGTCCTCGGTCTCACCGGAAGTTGATTTGTCTGCGCCATCTTGAGTAGCGTCCCCATGGCTCTTATTTTTGCCGGAGGACCGAGGAGCTATAACCGAGGAACCACCAGACCATCCTCCGATGAAATCCTCAGACACTCGCCCCGCCCCCTTACTGTGTATCGCTCACTGATTGGACGATGCAGCGCATGCACTGATCTGATGCTTCTTGACATGAGAGCAGTTTCCCAGCGGAGTGAAGAAAACACATGAACCTCACGGGAGTCACTCCTCAGTTTAAACCGTGTTTTGTTTCAATTAATGTATAATTTAGTTACAAATATGTGATATATCTGAACAACAAAGTGGTCAAAAATCATTTTATTCATTTTTTGGAAACATTTTCATGATCACTTTTTTTGTTTTAGATTTTCATTTATTGTCATTTCCATTCAGTCGGTCATTAAGTGCTATTAAAATGTGAATGTGCTACATATCCACACAAACAAACAAAGTGTGCTAATGAATGTTAATCTAACTGGGTTTTGATAGATAACATATCTCTTTTTCTTCTCTCAATTATTTTATTTATATTGTGCACTCTAATCAATATTAATCAAACTATTGTTCGTTTATACATTTTAAGAATGGCGTTTATCTTTTTTGAGAATGAGTTCTTATTTGATTTATTTATTGGGGTCTACAACAGATGATACAAATGTTTGTGTCAGTAAATGTGTGGCGGGGGTGTGTGTGGAAATAACGGGGACAGAGCTGCTATCAGACGATCAGCTGTGCAGCGTCATCACAAACGGACGTCGCTTCACGTGACGCTCCGGAGGAAAGGACGTCCCATTGCTCTTAAAACTCATTTCCCTGCTTCTCGTGGTTTCCTTGC
Organism: Pogonophryne albipinna; assembly: GCA_028583405.1. NCBI lineage: Eukaryota > Metazoa > Chordata > Actinopteri > Perciformes > Artedidraconidae > Pogonophryne > Pogonophryne albipinna. Next base: position 298,710 of record JAPTMU010000248.1, read on the forward strand.
GTCTCTCCATGCTTCCCTGGTGGGAGGGACTAGAGGCAGGGAAACGACGCAAGTGAGGGACGCAAGGAATCCATTTAACCGACCTGAGACGGGGCCGAAGAAGTGGATTTTGCATAGGTGACCTTTAACATATATAACACTGCTATCATCACTTTGTTAGAAAAAGTAGTTGGGACAATTTCTTCAGATTTAAAACAACGAACGCCCAACTAAAGATGATGTGATTTTGAGTGAATTTGTACCTTTATGCAAACATATATGGAGGACAGAACATGACATAAGTAAAAAAATAAAGAAATGCATAAATACAGGAATATAAAAATAAAAGTATAAAGACAGTAAATGTGGAATTGAATACAGGAATAAAAAAACACAAGAAAAAAATAAAAAATAAATATGGAATCGTTTCAATTAAAAAAAGTAATTACAATGATTAAAGGGGACCTAATGCAAAATGCACTTTTCTATGTCTTTTATACATCAAGATGTGTCCCCGGTGCGTCGGGGAACTCACGCAGCGTCAGAAAATAAAACCCTTTCTCTTTTCCTCCGTACCCAAATCTTTTATAAACGAGCGGATACAGATTTGCTGCCGATATGACGTCAAATCTGCAGCGGACCCAGAGAAAGTTGCTATCAGAAACAATGCCTGACGTGTTTTGGACGTAATCTCGTCTTTGTTTACATTAGCAAGTCTCGCTAACACTCAGAGCTAACCTGTACTGTAGAGCACGTGTTTTAAAAAGCAGGAAATAAAAAAAGAACTCACCTTGTGATAAACCTGCAAGAGAAAAAGTATTTGAGCTCCATACTGTTTCAGAAATAATCCTTGATGTGGTTTAGAACAGGATGGCGTTTTATCACAGCAGAATTTAACTTTATCTCCGGTAGAATTCTGATCAGGCATTAGCTCCGCCTCCTCTTTCTTTCTTTTTCAAGCTAAGGACCCAAAATCCGTGTTTCTCTAACAGGGCTGCAAAAGAGGTGTATGAGCAGTATGAGGCATGGCTACAATGGGGGAACTGTTTGGTATTTTAAGCCAAAACTTCACAGACATGTTTTGCATAGGTATGACCCTACAATATATGTTTCCAATATAGCATGATAGGTCCACTTTAAGTTTAATGACGTATTTTATTTAATAAAAAACCTTTAAATCTCTTCAGCTTGTGTTACCCACAGACCTTATTTCAGGCTTCTCGCCTAAACCCGATTGACTTCCAGATGAGGGAACAGAAAGTGCTTAAATGCTCACTCATCCAAGTTTAGGACTCCTTCCTGCACCTTACTGTCGTAGCATAGTATTTGTAGTTGTTGTAGTTTTAATGGACTACAGATACCATGAGCGTCCTCTCTGGTGAGATATTCCTGGAGGAGTGAGCATGTGCTCGCAGAGGGTCCTCACAGCGGGGGTTTTCTCTCTCTCGACCCTCCTCCTCCTCTGTGTCACTCTCTGTCTCAGGATGGGTGAAGCAGGAGGAATCAAACTGACCTCTGTGGACTTTGAGATCTTCGGAAACGTTCAGGGTCTGTGTGTTTCAATCTGCTCTTCTGGTTTCTGCTCTGTGAGCTCAGGCTGTAAAATGATCTGATGCTTAATTTAGGACGGAGGAACTCACTGCACTCTCACTGCAGCCTCAGGGTTATTATTGTGTTTAATATGAATTCACCTGACAAGATAGCGAGCTGCTTGTTTTCACGAGTCGAAATAAGAAGTATAAAACTGTCTGTTGCAGTAAAATATTTGCTTATTACATGTTTTAAGTCACTTTCTCTTTGTTTTTGTTTTGGTAGGAGTCTGTTTCAGAATGGTGAGTTTCTGTTTACTTCAGTAATAATACTACAGTATAGGAAAACTCTGACGGTGCTAACAGCGTGGATATTTCGAATCATTTGCTGGTTAGTTGTGAACTTGTGATGATTCAAAAAAGGAATTGGTTGCACATTACTTCAAATAACTGATTTGTTTTTGTAAGTATTTTATAGTCAAAAGTCATGTGACCTCTGCTTCACGCGGTGCTAGATCAGTGACTTTTCCTGATGTAATATAGCATTTTTAAGCTCAGGAAACTCAATTGTTCCCTTATGTACAACGTTAACTCCTCTGTCTCCCCTCTCCTTGCAGTATACGGAGAAGCAGGGTCTGCACCTGGGTCTGGTGGGCTGGGTGAAGAACACCCACGGTGGGACGGTGGTGGGACAGGTGCAGGGTCCCGCTCACAAGGTGGAGGAAATGTGAGTTCACACTGTTATCATTTGTTTATGTAACAGACCTTCTGCACACCTGAATGTGAAACAGGTTTTTTGGAGGGAAGAAGATCTTGATGAAGAGATACAAATAGACAAAGGATAAAAACCCTAGATTTGTATTTGGGATGTTTTCTTCCCATTAGTCTGAAAAAAAATGTGTCAATCTCAAAACGAGTGTATGAAAAGGTAGGCAGTGTTTCTCCTTAAATGATCGGCAGCATGATCTGAGTGTTTTCGCATTCAAGTCTTATCGTGCTGTGATGTTACTTATTCAGCCACTAGATGGCGGTATTTACCTTCACAACATAACAGATTCAAATTCAAACATTTTTATTGTCATATGCACAAAGCTACAGTATAGAAATGGCAATGACATTCTTCTGACCTGAGCTCCTCGTTCTGTCACATTTTTATATTTTGTACCAATACTAATAAAAGTGGTCTTTTAACCGAATAACCTGATAATAAAGCAGTACTTAAACACATCCCTTCATGATCACATCTCCCCCCTCACTGTTCTCTCTCTCTCTCCCCCTCTCACTCTGAAGTAATGACAGTAAGCACCACTTCATTATGAAGCTGGAGCTCACTTTGTTTTGATGACCTCTCTGTCCAGAGGGAGTGATGTCACCAGGGTGTGGACGTCTCATTTGGATGACATCACTGCGACACACACACACACACACACACACACACACACACACACACACAATATGATATAATCCTTAGTGTGTGTTTTCACCTCCTTGCTGCAGCAGGCGGGTGGAGTGACAGAAGCAGAGCTGCGGAGAATTTTTTCTGAATAATTAGATAGAAATATGTTTTGACTTTATATATTTAAATGAAGTAATTAGATTTTATACAATTAAATTAAGGAAATAAAATCTTGATTATGTTTACTTTAACAGCAAACAAATCACAAATCATTTTAACCTCCTTGTGACTTTAATACACATTGAAGAACGCTCCCTTTCATTGAATGGATTACACACACACACACACACACACACACACACACCATGTATACATCACTTCAGGGGACATTACATTGACATGCATTTCCTGGAGACTTATCCTAACCTTAACCATAACCAACACATGTCTAACCCTAACCAAGTCTTCACCCTAAAATTAGTGATGATTCCCCTCATGGGGACCTCCATGTTGTCCCCATAAGGGAGGTGACTCCCCACATGTTACTGTGTAAACAGATTTAGGTCCCCACAAGGATACTAATGATAGGCCACACACACACACACACTACTATTTCCTCCCGTCCTATCAGAGGTGTTTTCCGTGTCATCGTGCTCACTCTCTCTGCTTCCTGTCTGCTCCACTTTCACCACGACCCCAGTTCCTGCAGGTCCTGGGAAACAGGGTCAGCTGTTCCTATGGGCCGAGGGGGGGGGGGGTGAGGGAGGGGCAACTCATAATAAGAACAATACTTTTAATAATGGCAAGAGGAAGGGAGGAGGCCGGGAGAGGAATGTAGGGAGGGGGGTCAGGAGAAGTTGAAGTACAACAATTAGAAAAATTCTAAAAGAGGAGGAAGGAGAAAATGGAGGAAGGAAAGGAGAGTGGTGGAAGTGGAGAAATGGTAATAATGGAGAGGAAGAGAGAGTGAGAGTAGGAGGTGAACGAGTGGGTGGTTTCCTCTGAGAAGAAAAATCCTAAAGAGCCGAGCAGCTTGAAAACAAGAAAAAGTGAGGAATGGAGAGAAAGGAGGGATTGGTGAAAGGAAGAAGAAACTGAAACAATCTCCCTATCCTGGAATTTGTGGGAGTGAAGTCGAGGGGTATAAAACAAGACAAGTCCATTATTTATATACCCCAATATACTTAATCACACATTTGCAATCGGAGTCTTTACAACAATTCAGATAAGAAAGAAATGTAGGACATTTCAGGGGGAGCAATATAGGAGGCATTCCTCTACTTGGCAGACGTGTTATAGATGTTGTGTGTACAGAATAATCAACACAATAACACACTGACACACTTATACATGGAGGGAGGGCTAGAGAAAGACAGGTGGATGAAGAAGAGAGAGAAACAGATGTGACAGGTGGATTAATCACATGATAGAAATACAGTGTGTGTGAGATGAGTCCGTGTGTGTGTGGGTTCAATCCCTATTTTTGTGGGAGTCGGCCCAAAAAGAATAAAATTGTGGCGCCTAAATAATGAATGTAAACGTTTCTGCTGTTGTTGTTGATCAGATTCAGGGACGTCATGATTTCTCAGGACTTTGTGGTTCATTGTAAGCCTTTATTGGACTTTTAATAGTGACGGAAGAGTCTGAGTTGTTGCCTATCTTAAAAAGTGTTCTGATGTTTTCCTCCTTGTGCATCACTACTGGCCTCCGCCCAGAGAATGAAGAGGACAATAATCTTCGAGCTATTTCTGGAACAATACATGTATTGTGCATTGTCCTCGCTAAATAAACATTTAATAAACAAACACTCTGATTATCAGATGATCTGCGAGGTTTGTTGGGCATCTGTCTGCAGTTTGAGCTCCTGCCAAAAGAAGTGTTAAACACTGTGAGAGCCTGTTTTAATATTATCGGACAAATATTTTATTTTTGGCTGTCCTTCCTTTACTATTCAAGAATCAAAAGCTTTATTGTCATATGCACCTCAGCAATGCAAATCTAAAGCGCCAGGCTCCTCCAACAATGTAGCATACAATATACTTGTAATAATAATAAAGCTTAGTACTATTAGTATTTATTCATACACTAATTAAAACAGAGAACAAATCATTCACTTCAGGTCAAACGTCAAACCATTTTGCACTCATGATGCAGCATCAGGGCCGTCGCTTGCGGACAGGCAAGGCAGGCAACTGCTTGGGGCCCCGGACCAGAAGGGGCCCCCCAAAGAAGGTAGATTAAGAAGGTCCACAGCAACGACAACATGAAACACCCTTTAATTTACTGCAACGACATGTCGGGAAACCCCCTCAAGGCGGCCCCATAGCGCGCTGTAAAATGCTGCTTCTTATCTTAACGCAGCGTCCACACGGCGGCGTGCGTTGAAGCCAACAACCAATCACATGAATATCCCACCCCGGACACACAAGCACGCGGTTTGATTGGCTAGAGCTTGTACTGGCATATGATTTGATTGGCTGACGCTTCCGTCGAAGCTTCAAAAGTTCAACATTGCTCAACGCACGCTGTAAGTTTTGTTGCCTTGCTCCGGGGGGGGGAGTGAATGTTTGGCTTGGGCCCCCACAGACTCTCGAATTGGCACTCTGCAGCATAAAAACATAATATAACAATTCAAGGGATACAAGGGGGTAAAAAAACGAATGAATACAACAACAAAAACCGAGTTACTCTCATAGTTAGAGAGAGGAAACAGGAAGTGGACTGTAAACTCTGCTCGAGGTTTGTAATCGACATTTTATTGTAAACCTACTGATGCGAATGATCTACAAAACATACACAGGACCTAAGCTTTTGATAAACAAGATGTATCATTTTTAGGGTCGAGGGCTCGGAAATGTTATGTTAGTGAGGGTCCTCACATGTCCATTAGTACGTGTGTGTGTGTGTGTGTGTGTGTGTGTGTGTGTGTGTGTGTGTGTGTGTGTGTGTCAGGGATCAGTGTGTTTCAGGGGGAAATGGCTACAGATTACAAAGCAACACACATCCAGCTGCTGCAGACTTAACACTAATCTGTATGTGTGTGTTCATAAATGTGTGTGTGTGTACATATGTGTGTGTACATAAATATGTGTGTATGTGTGTTAATATATACATGTGTACTGTATGTGTGTACAGTAGAGTAGTAGGTCATAGAGCGATCAGTCAGCTGTAGATTCAAGAAGTTTTTTGCCAAAAAAATTAAAAAGTAGGACATCTCTCGTCTCCCTTTCACAACTCTCTCTTCCTCCTCTCTCTCTCTCTCTCTCTCTCTCTCCCTCTCTCTCTCTCTCCCTCTCATGGACATGACCCTGATCCACCAAAATCTCCTTTAATCTACACAGACAGACACACACACACACACGCACACACACACACACACACCATCAGAAACGTCCCGATCAACAGTCTGTGGTAAACCTGAATATATCTGCAGCTGAAGGAATGTTTTTTTCCCATCATGCCCCTGGTTGTCCAGAGACTGGTTTGACCCCAGAGAGGCTGTTTGACTTATTTTTGTATACATTTTTGTCCCACAAGACAGTGAAGCCCACGGTTATGACGTCAGTTGCTCTCCAACAATTTGCTGCAAAACAACTCCGGGCCTGTTTCACAAAGACAGCCCTTGGTCTCTGGCTCAAACTGATGATTTTAGATAGACGTCAGAAGTCATTCGATGTAAGAACATGCCACTGACTATCTTAAAGGGATAGTTTGGATGTTTTAAAGTGTGGTTTTATGAGGTATTTCTCCATAGTCAGTGTATCCAGATAATGTCGTTTTTCTAAACAGATTGGAGTACCAGCAAGCTAGCTGCTGTCGACATATTTTAGATACCTAAAACAAACACATTAGTTCAAGTAAACACTTTATTGTGAATATTTTTAACCTTTTGTACATACTTTAAACGTACTTACTACTCACCAGACTCGAGAAAAAGCATTTAGTTCTATGTATGTTTAGCACATATTTCACTTTCTAGTAGTGCCACTTTTGGATCCTTCACGACATTTTGTTGGACAACTTCATGAAGGGACTCAAACACCTCATCCTAAAACATTCTTAATTGAAGTCAAGTTAGAAAACATGTTTATTATTGTAGTTTTTAAGGTGAATATCTGTATTTTTCCTCCACAGGAAGGTGTGGCTGAGTAAAGAAGGAAGTCCGAGCAGCCGCATCACCAGATTCTGCTTCTCCAACCAGAGAAACATCGACAAGCTGGAGCTCTCCGGATTCAAGACGCGCTTCTGACCAACGAATCAAACGCACCCAAGAGAGCTTCTCCTCCTGTCCTCAGAGCAGAAACACTGAAAGACACCGACAGTGGTTTGAGTTGAGATTATATGTCCAGGTGAAGTGAGAGTTTGATTATGAGTAGACTTGTAAAAGGAACAATATGTCCAGATAAATGAGTCAAAGGTAATCATTTATTCATAATAAAATAAAAAGATTTGGGTGAAATGGATCCGATTCCCACTTCTTGTAACAAAGTTTCCAAAAAAGAAATGAAATGTTATTTTTTATTAGTTTAATCACTACTTTTATGAAATACATTTATATTTTTGAGCAGTTTTTAAACTAAGAGAAGTATAAATATAAATCTAGAAAAGAAAAATGTACAGTAAAATATGAAAATACATGAAATGTTTTTAAAGAAAGCTACACGCTGATGTACAAAATATTGACGAGGGAATGGGCAAAAAGTATATGTATTAATGTGTTATATCTGAATGGATTTTTTTACAAATAATCTCCTTGAATTTCTCGAACAAAGTAGTTGAAATATCTCTATAAATAAATATATGTCCTCCTCACAGATTACATCAGTCCAGTGTATTTGTATATGTCACTGTGTGATGTCAACAAACGCACCCCTGCTGGGATTTTGGCGTGACAACTGAACGTCATGTGACCCGATTACCTGTCAGCTGATCCAATTAAATCACTGATCTGCTATCACACAGCCACAACATAAACACTGCAGATACTGTCTGTGTGTGTGTCTCTGTGTGTGTGTGTGTGTGTGTGTGTGTGTGTGTGTGTGTGTGTGTGTGTTCATAAAAGAAAGAGAGAGAAGGCTGAACAAACTTAAATATCTGATTTAAAAATCCCGCTACAGAGTGTGTGTGTCTGTGTATTTCTGTGTGCTTGAGTGCTTTGAAACAATTTCTCCATGGATACACTGTTAGAAGTAGACGCTCTGTAGTCATGCCAACCCATCCCGAGACATTACTCACAAGCACACACACACGCACAAACACACACACACACACACACACACTATCAGAGGATAAGGGAGGAGGCGTTAGTTGTTAGTGTGTGTGTTTGAATGGGATGTTAATGTAATGACATGCTTACATAACATGCTGGAGCCCTTCATCCATCCACTATCAGAAACGTCATGACAAGTGTGTGTGTGTGTGTGTGTGTGTGTGTGTGTGTGTGTGTGTGTGTGTGTGTGTGTGTGTGTGTGTGTGAGGCTGTGTTTTGCACAAAATCCAAAGAACCAGCAAACCTCTCACTTCCTCTCAATCCCTGCTAAAAGCCTGGCATATTCATATGTATTTATTGTATTAAATATTAAACACCCATATTTTTTTGGAGGTGGTGCAAAATAAAAGTATGATTGTGGATGAATTCTTTGAAATGGTCCTTATTGTTGTGTTCACTCCTGTTACAATCTACACCCACCAACAATCCTCACACAGTTCAATCAACTAAACACTCAGCGATAATTGGACATTTAAATGAAGCCATTTTCTAAAGAAGTGATCAACACATATATTTGTCGCTTTTCGAGTGTCCTGTCACGTCACTGTTTCTATCCTGAAAAGTCAACTGTTTACTTTTGTACATGAACACTTACAGACATACTGTTCATACAACCAACCCGTGATCTCTTATTTAACATAACCAAATACTTCAATCAATCAATCAATGTTTATTTATATAGCCCAATATCACAAATGTTACATTTTTCTCAGTGGACTTCACAGTGTGTACAGAATATCAGTATGACAATACGACACCCTCTGTCCTTAGACCCTCTGTCCTTAGACCCTCTGTCCTTAGACCCTCACATCGTACAAGGAAACACTTCCGGAGAAAACCCACAGTTTAAAGGGAACATGGGAGAAACCTCAGGGAGAGCAACAGAGGAGGGATCCCTCTCCCAGGACGGACAGACGTGCAATAGATGCCGTGTGTAAATTGAAAAGATAATACATTTGCAACATAGGTAGTCCAAATGTTTGGAAATGCATGTGTGTATAATAGGAAGATGAATCCACGAGGATATCCATCCAGGACCTATGATCCAGGACCACAGCCACGACTCAAGATCCAGGGATCGCGATCCAGGACACAGGACCGCAGGATCATCCATGACTCCGGATCCCAGCGTATATAGACACCAAAAAGAAAGAGATTTGGGGAAGCTGGGTTAATCGGAACATGAGAGTACACAGGTATAGACAGAGAGAAGGAAGAAGTAAGATGTCCCCCGACAAACTAAGCCTATATCAGCAAAACTAGGGGCTGAATCTAATCAGCCCTAACTATAAGCTTTATCAAAAAGGAAGGTCTTAAGCGCACTCTTAAAAACGGATAGGGTGTCTGCCGCCCGAACACAAACTGGAAGCTGATTCCACAAATGTGGAGCTTGATAAGAAAAGGCTCTGGCTCCCATTGTACTTTTAGAGACTCTAGGAACAACCAACAACCCTGCATTCTTGGAACGCAATGCCCTAATAGGACAGTAGGGTATAATGAGTTCTTTAAGGTAAGATGGCGCCTGCCCATTAAGGGCTTTGTAGGCGAGAAGAAGAATTTTAAATTCTATCCTGTGTTCTATAGGGAGCCAGTGTAAGGCAGCCAGAACAGGAGTAATGTGATCCCTTTTCCTAACTCTGGTTAGTACACGAGCTGCAGCATTTTGAATCAGCTGAAGCGACTTCAGCTTTGTTTACTTGTGTTTGATTGCACAACATACATCTTGTGTTTAAAACTGGAACTGTATGTGACGGGTTGACAATGAGAACAGGGCGAACATATTCAAATGGTAAGATACGACACACTCAATGTCCCTTAAAGTGGTGTGCTACTTTACCATGAAATCACATCGTAGTTACACCTGGGCTTTCCTGCTAAGTCAGTCATTAAAACAATCTATAAAGAACATGTTTTTTGATAGTCGGTTAAAAATGTAGTCGTACATCGTATTCAGGTTATCTGCCACAAAATTCATTTCTTTAAACAAGTATCTGTAACTCTCCAGGTGTATTTTTTGCATTTCCATTCCCCTCCAAAGTTAAAAGAACACACTGCTGTGACAGAGGTCATTGCAGGCCTCACATTTGTCATAGTCCTGTCTTTTCCCAGCCTGCCATTTGTCCCTGAACGCCCCCAAGAACACTCCAGCAGGCCTTCTCACTCTTTCTGCTCTCCATCAAATCTGCCGCAGGTTTTACAGCTAATAATAATAATAATAATAATAATCAGAGTGCCTCCAACACACACACACACACACACACACACACACACACACACACACACACACACACACACACACACACACACACACACACACACACACACACACACACACACACACACACACACACACACACACACACACAGGCACGCACGCACGCACACACACACACACACACACACACACACACACACACACACACACACACACACACACACACAGGCACGCACGCACGCACACACACACACACACACACACACACACACACACTCACTCTGCTGCCATGACAGAGAGAGAAAGAGCACACCCACACACTTCAATCACTTTGTGAAAAGCTGGAAAACATCCAGCGGTCTCGACCTCCTCCTCCTCTTCTTCTTCCACCTCCTCTTCCTCTCCAAGCAACAGTGTTTGGCATCCCATAGTGGTCACCATGGAAACGCCACTCTATCTGAAAGTGTCTGAAAGTAAGAGAGAGAGATGCAGGAATAAAAGAAAATCAGACGCCTTCTCATTTCCTTCATTTCCTCTCCTGTGTCCTCCTCTCTTTCCTTTCTTTAAAAACTCCTCATGTCTACTTTCCTTATCGTCTTCTCTCCTCCTCTCAACACAATGTCTTCTCATCTTATCTCCTCCTCTCTAAACTCCTTCCTTCTCTCCTCCTCTCAACAAAACGTCTTCTCATCTTATCTCCTCTCTAAACTCCTTCCTTCTCCCCTCCTCTCAACAAAAAGTCTTCTCATCTTATCTCCTCTCTAAACTCCTTCCTTCTCTCCTCCTCTCAACAAAACGTCTTCTCATCTTATCTCCTCTCTAAACTCCTTCCTTCTCTCCTCCTCTCAACACAAAGTCTTCTCATCTTATCTCCTCTCTAAACTCCTTCCTTCTCTCCTCCTCTCAACAAAACGTCTTCTCATCTTATCTCCTCTCTAAACTCCTTCCTTCTCTCCTCCTCTCAACAAAACGTCTTCTCATCTTATCTCCTCTCTAAACTCCTTCCTTCTCTCCTCCTCTCAACAAAACGTCTTCTCATCTTATCTCCTCCTCTCTAAACTCCTTCCTTCTCTCCTCCTCTCAACAAAACGTCTTCTCATCTTATCTCCTCTCTAAACTCCTTCCTTCTCTCCTCCTCTCAACAAAACGTCTTCTCATCTTATCTCCTCTCTAAACTCCTTCCTTCTCCCCTCCTCTCAACACAAAGTCTTCTCATCTTATCTCCTCTCTAAACTCCTTCCTTCTCTCCTCCTCTCAACAAAACGTCTTCTCATCTTATCTCCTCCTCTCTAAACTCCTTCCTTCTCTCCTCCTCTCAACAAAACGTCTTCTCATCTTATTTCCTCCTCTCTAAACTCCTTCCTTCTCTCCTCCTCTCAACAAAACGTCTTCTCATCTTATCTCCTCCTCTCTAAACTCCTTCCTTCTCTCCTCCTCTCAACAAAAACGTCTTCTCATCTTATTTCCTCCTCTCTAAACTCCTTCCTTCTCTCCTCCTCTCAACAAAACGTCTTCTCATCTTATCTCCTCCTCTCTAAACTCCTTCCTTCTCTCCTCCTCTCAACAAAAACGTCCTTCTCATCTTATCTCCTCTCTAACTCCTTCCTTCTCTCCTCCTCTCAACAAAACGTCTTCTCATCTTATCTCCTCTCTAAACTCCTTCCTTCTCTCCTCCTCTCAACAAAACGTCTTCTCATCTTATCTCCTCCTCTAAACTCCTTCCTTCTCTCCTCCTCTCAACAAAACGTCTTCTCATCTTATCTCCTCTCTAAACTCCTTCCTTCTCTCCTCCTCTCAACAAAAAGTCTTCTCATCTTATCTCCTCTCTAAACTCCTTCCTTCTCTCCTCCTCTCAACAAAAGTTCTCATCTTATCTCCTCTCTAAACTCCTTCCTTCTCTCCTCCTCTCAACAAAACGTCTTCTCATCTTATCTCCTCTCTAAACTCCTTCCTTCTCTCCTCCTCTCAACAAAAGTTCTCATCTTATCTCCTCTCTAAACTCCTTCCTTCTCTCCTCCTCTCAACAAAAGTCTTCTCATCTTATCTCCTCTCTAAACTCCTTCCTTCTCTCCTCCTCTCACACAAACGTCTTCTCATCTTATCTCCTCTCTAAACTCCTTCCTTCTCTCCTCCTCTCAACAAAAACGTCTTCTCATCTTATCTCCTCCTCTCTAAACTCCTTCCTTCTCTCCTCCTCTCACAAAACGTCTTCTCATCTTATCTCCTCCTCTCTAAACTCCTTCCTTCTCTCCTCCTCTCAACAAAACGTCTCTCATCTTATCTCCTCCTCTCTAAACTCCTTCCTTCTCTCCTCCTCTCACAAAACGTCTTCTCATCTTATCTCCTCCTCTCTAAACTCCTTCCTTCTCTCCTCCTCTCAACAAAACGTCTTCTCATCTTATCTCCTCCTCTCTAAACTCCTTCCTTCTCTCCTCCTCTCAACAAAACGTCTTCTCATCTTATCTCCTCCTCTAAACTCCTTCCTTCTCTCCTCCTCTCAACAAAACGTCTTCTCATCTTATCTCCTCCTCTCTAAACTCCTTCCTTCTCTCCTCCTCTCAACAAAACGTCTTCTCATCTTATCTCCTCTCTAAACTCCTTCCTTCTCTCCTCCTCTCAACAAACGTCTTCTCATCTTATCTCCTCCTCTCTAAACTCCTTCCTTCTCTCCTCCTCTCAACAAAACGTCTTCTCATCTTATCCTCCTCTCTAAACTCCTTCCTTCTCTCCTCCTCTCAACAAAACGTCTTCTCATCTTATCTCCTCCTCTCTAAACTCCTTCCTTCTCTCCTCCTCTCAACAAAAGTCTTCTCATCTTATCTCCTCTCTAAACTCCTTCCTTCTCTCCTCCTCTCAACTAAACGTCTTCTCATCTTATCTCCTCTCTAAACTCCTTCCTTCTCTCCTCCTCTCAACACAAAGTCTTCTCATCTTATCTCCTCTCTAAACTCCTTCCTTCTCTCCTCCTCTCAACAAAATGTCTTCTCATCTTATCTCCTCCTCTCTAAACTCCTTCCTTCTCTCCTCCTCTCAACAAAACGTCTTCTCATCTTATCTCCTCTCTAAACTCCTTCCTTCTCTCCTCCTCTCTAAACTCCTTCCTCCTCTCCTCCTCTCACAAACGTCTTCTCATCTTATCTCCTCTCTAAACTCCTTCCTTCTCTCCTCCTCTCACAAAACGTCTTCTCATCTTATTCCTCCTCTCTAAAACTCCTTCCTTCTCTCCTCCTCTCCTTCTTCTCTCCTCTCAAAACTTCATTGTATTTGTCCAACTCACCTCTTGTTGCTGCAATAACTCTGCAAAGGTCCCTGTTGTGGGATTAATAAGAGAGGGTTATATTATTATATCCTGTCTGTAAAATCTATATTTTGAGCAATATCATAAATCATATGTGAAATTATTTATATTAAACTATTCGGTCATTCTATACTTTGTCTTTTAACTGTTTAAATCGAATGTGCAATAATTGTAATTCAACTTTACAGTCATGTGATTTCTTTGTTTTTTTGATAATTTCATTATTTATTATATTTATACACTTCAACCTCCCCTCCTAATAAAGCATCCCGTTATCCCTCCTTCCTCTTTCCCTCGTCTCTCCATCTGTTTCCTGTGTGAGTTTCTGCCGCTCTTCTCTGCCCACACACTCTTTCTGAGTCTTCGTGTTACACACACCTGAGTGGGTGCACACAGCCAGCGGTTGCCAGGCAACATGTTCAAGTTCAGTGAAAGAAACTCTGACATTTAACAATTAACAAGTAAACGGAACACTTTCTACCCTCCTCTCTGCTCAGAAACGTCACATTTTCTGTCGCAGTGATTGTTGGAGAACACGAAGCTACAAGAACCCGCTGTTAGGGAACGTGTGCATCGATTTAAATACATTACAAATCCTTTATTCGTCATACAGCGTGGAGATGTACGTTGTTACAGCAGCATAGACACAGATGAGAGGCAACATCAAACAAGGTTGACATATATCCTATGTTTATAGTATGTAGGTTAATTTACAATTTATTTTTCAAATGTAGCCGTATCAAAGAAAATTCCCAATTTTGTATCAATAAAATATATATATCATCTTATCTTCTCTAAATTAACACGTCATTTAAAAGTAAATGAACAAATAAGAGATATTAAATGGGGGATTTTCAAAGTGGGGTTTGGGGCCTGTAAAAAGTTCTCAGTACGATTAGTTTGAAATATCACATTTTTCTACAAATGTCTTTTAAGTTAAATCTATCCTAGTATATGTAAGTATTTTTAAAAGACAAAGACTCAAGACAGGCTGAAGCTGTGCTCTCTGCAGCTGCTGCATGATGGGAATAACCTCACGACCTTTGACCTTCTCCTCATCATCCTCAGCTTTAGAGCAAACAAGGCTGCAGTCTGCCGGACATTATTGCACCGTGTCTGGTATCTGAGTGATAATCCCACACGCGCACACACGCGCACGCGCACACACACACACACACACACACACACACACACACACACACACACACACACGCACACACAGAGAAAGACCTTCAAGGCCGGATCACATTGTGCTGCATTGCATATCAGCACTCTTGGATGTCCTTCAGACCCAGAATGCATCGTTCTCAGTGTGTGTGTGTGTGTGTGTGTGTGTGTGTGTGTATTACAAACTGATTACCATGTGTATCTAATTGTATAGAGATATAAGAATAAAATCCTTCAGTTTTGGCCAGTGCAGGTTTTGTAGATCTTCATGCTTCCAGATTATTTGATTGAATTGCTTATTTAATTGTATTACTCTCCACAGCTTGTTATATGATCAAATTATACACAATATAGTGACATTCTTATGTGAATACCTCCTTAACTAATCAAACAAATAGAAATGAAAATTAAGAAAAATATACAGTGAAACATGTCAAAAAAAAAAAGTCAAGCAAACGTACATCAATAATATTTAATATTTCCCAAAGTTAGGAGAACCCATTTTCCTTTGGTCGCACATTTCAAATGGAGTAAATTGCACAACATAAATTGTATTGCCTTATTTTTCAGTAAGGTGTTGAGAAACTTCAAATGATACATAGCTTATTAGATACTTGATGTGATGCTCTTTTATAATGAAATGAATACATGACATATCAACTTTATAGTAATGTTATATCATGTTTTATGCTAAGGCACATGTGTCAAACTCGAGGCCCGGGGGCCAGATCAGGCCCGTGGTGGATGTAATTTCAGCCCGCAGGATAATTTCTAATTCCTATTAGATCTGGCCCGCCGGTATATTGCACGCACACCTTCACTCCATCCTGAGGGTCTCCTCCGCTCAGAGCCTGAGCCCAAACATTGATGACCTTGCACCCAAGATGAGATGCCAAGTATCTGAACTAGCATCACAGAGCAGCACACTGAGTTTAATGGATGTTTCCTTCTGCACTTTCTCTCTCACGACAACAGGGCATGTTTGGTTTGTTCTTTGAGGGGAATAGTTTTGTTGAAGCTGTTGTTGGCCTGTGGAAAAAAGTACTCATAAGAAATGACTCTGGAAAAGCTGCAGATAGAGCCATAAGAAATGAACTGATTATTTAATGTTAAATGTTGTTTTTATAGGCAATAATTTAAGCTTTGTTAGTTCCAGGTTTAATATGTGCAATAAGTTCATTTCAATACGTTTTGCAATAAACATTGAACCAGTCCGGCCCTCCACTAGTACCCATTGTTTAATGTTGGCCTTGTGTATTTGAGTTTGACACCCCTGACTAAGGGAAGCATGATGTAGAAGTTTGGTCCTGGGCTGAAACAGTGAGATACTGAGAGGACAAACGGAGCGCCTGTGATTATTCATCGTGTATACACACAAAGAAGCTGCTTCATGGTTTGAGGCTCATATGGTGCAGGTTTCAGGGGGAGGACAGGGGACATCAATATGTAGAACATCTGAATCCCCCCCACCCCTGGAAGCAACAGTCAGAGTTAGAGTGGGTGGTAGTTGTTTTTAATACAAATGAATTAAAAAGCATTTATAAATCAGTGTCATATGTATGAACTTTCCACAAGTGAACTGACTCGGCGGGGGTAATATTAAATACAAGTAATGTCATTTGATCCACGGGAGAATACATAACGAATATATCGCTTCAAGAAAATCTCTTTTTTGATGTCATGCTGCTTGTTGTGCATCATATTGATCTGTGTATGTATATCTGACATATCTGTACATTTGTATGAAGCGGGAAAAGATGCTAATTAGTTGCATTTTTTATATATTTATAAATGATTATTTTAATAAAGCTATCTGACACTTGATCGGGACGATACACAGAATTAAAGACTGACTGCATGTTATTGTATTGACCTTATTCAGCTTTTATGTGAATCACTCATACATACATTTGTTAAAGTGTTGATTTGTTCTTCATTGCATCTGTTAACCCTCCTATTGTCTTCGTTCCCCCCTTACTTTGGTGTTCGCGGCCAAATTTGACCGGTCCTGTTTTAACTGCTATTACATTAACACAAAAACCATTAATCATCACCAAATGTCTTTTAACACCCTTTCAAACTGTACATATTGTATCAGACTACTGGTACACATGAAGAACTGCAGTAAATATACAAAGAACAGACACTGAACATGTATTGCGTGTGCCAGGTGTGATCCATGTGGGGGGATGGGCACATAAGAGCGGGAACACATCTAGAGTGTGTGTGTGTGTGTTGTATCTGATCCGGATGGTTACTAATTCCTTTTCTTTATGGCGATCATTTTTGACCGGGAACACCATGGGTGTTACAAAGTTGACTAAATCATCCAGAATGCAATGAAAGTGATGATCAGCAATGTTATATGTTCAAATGTCTTCTGTGAAGGATATCATAAAGCCTGAATGCAATCGAATGTAAAACAAAAAAGTTATGATTGATGAAAGTAGTAAATCGGTCAGATTTGACCCGAAGACAACAGGAGGGTTAAATGCTGTGTTTTTGTTATATGTTTTTTCTCCACTTGATTACTTTGTGGCTGCTTTATTGTTGTATTGTATTCAAATAAAGTGTATTTTATATCTGGCGCTTGAATGTTGTAATTTCCTTTGTACTGTTATTTGATGCAGAACAAATCCTCAGCATGCAGGAAATGAAATGTTTGATGGCCCAGATTAAACCTGGGGGAGGAACCCCAAAAGCTCCCACCCTCCCCCCTTCCTCATGGAGAAACTAAACCGACCCCCTTAGTCTTCAGTCAGTGGTTGTTTAAATGGAGGAAAATGAGAAGGGTCTCCACAAACTCAAACATGTAACACCACAGTTCTGAGATATATATATTTATAACACTAAATGTTATTTTCTTTATAGATTAATTCCGTTAGATCCCCAACTTTTGTGTTTGGCATCACTCTCTCTCTGCAGACCCCCCCTCCCCTCCCCTCCTGACTGTTGGCTGAATCTCCGCCTCTCACTCAGACTCTGGGAGCGCTTCATTTAAACTCCACTGCAGCCTTGAGGGGCGGAGACAATCCAGTAGTACAGATGAACCCAAATTATGCATTGTCACTTTTACTTCCTATTTTTCAACCACGTTTTTTTTAATGTTTTTTAATTAAATAGATATTATATTCAACTTTATTGCTATAGTTTACTACGACAACAACATGCAGTTTAGCATCTGATACAAAAAAAGTACACAGTATGATTAGGGTACAACTAAAGTTAATCTGACAGTGACGTGCGGTGAGGTTCATGGCTGGTGAGGCACTGACTCTTTCAGAGTCAGATTTACAAATATTATATATTTTGATCTTAAAGGTGGCGGGGTAGGTAATTTTGGAGAAACCAGCTCGAGTGCGCTAGAATTTGAAAATACACAGCCCCTCCTCCAACACACACGAACGCGCACATGACCAATGAGGGCACGAGATAAGTTTGTGCACAGATGGAAGGCTGACAGGCAGGTTATTTTAGCCGGGCCGGCTAAAATGAGTGGTCGTGCTTTGTACAGTACTACGGCTTCCACAGATGAAATGTTTTTATGTATTTTTTGTCAAAGCACTTCAGATATTCATTGCTATCGGGATGTTAAGAGCATTCCATGGAATATAACAAAAAGTGTATCTCGTGCCGGTTTCTCAAACGTACCTACCCCACCTTTAATCGAAATATTCTGTTATTTTCAAAAGCTTTTTTAGTCTGATGCTTCGATTCATTTTAAACAGACCGTTCAACAAAAGGATAGCCTACCCAAAATCTAAATATTGGATTGTTCTCTCTTAGTAAGATCCAATTTTCATTACAAATGTGGTCTTACCTTGACTTGAAGATGAAGTCCATGCTATCCTTCTGGACAACAATCTCTATTACTGTTTTGTAAAAGTCCTCCTTATCTTCCTGTATTTTCAAAAGTCTAGCTTGTTGTTTTCGTCTCTGCGTAGAATAACAGTAGCAACAAGAACCTGTGGGCTCACTTGCGCCCCCTTCAGTGCGGCAGAGGTTGTGGCTGCCTCCCCTGGTGCTTTTTTCATTGCCGTTGTATGATGAGAGCAGCGAGCTTAAATATCATATATACGTGAAATAAGTTATTTAGAGACTATGGATGGCGAGGATAAATGTAATAAAGGGATCTACAAACATTACATTGGTGACATACAGTGAGATGGTGCAGGCATGCGCTTAGGGCCCGCTTTCCAGCCAGTTTCTGTGGGGTGACGCATTATGAGGTGAGGCAGAGCTCATCTGTGCCTCACCTCACCCCACAGTAACTGGCTTGAGCGCGCTCACAAAATAAGTGCCCGCGCTAAATTAGTGCCCGCGCTCCAGCAAGTTACTGTGGGCTTCTGTGAGGCAGAGCTCGTCCCTGCCTCACTTCTCAATCGCATCGCTCCCCGTAGTTGTAGCGGAGCTCGGCAAATTAGCCGATTTTTACTATAAAAAGTGATTGGAATCAAACAGAAATCACATTTACAACACAGATCAGTGGACACATTTTATTATTATTATTATTTGTATTATTATTCTTTTTTTCCTTTACATTGGAGAATGACAAGTGAGGCTCTGCCTCACCTGCCTCCCCTGACCGCACGTCGCTGTAATCTGAATACAATGGACAAAATGCAATGGGTCTTAAAATAAGATAAGATGGTTCTTTATTAATCCCCGTGGGGAAATTCAGTAGTTTAGCAGAAACAGGGTAAGAATGAAAAACAGGACAGTATTATTAATAATACAATAACATCGGGGGGAAATGTGGGCACCCTGCACTAGAAGAATATTAACAGATGGTGGAACAGATTTTGACTTTTTAATGGACCAACTATATTTCTGTCTGTTTCATAGTGCAGTAGTTTTGGATCAAATTGTAGTTTACGATATGTTTAGTTATGAATAATATTAGACAGTATTAGATTGTTTGTTCTGACTCTCTGTGTGTTTTCCAACTGCAACCTTATGTTTATTTGTTTTAAGCACCAATGCACAGATTTAGCCAAACAGGCACATTTTATCCACAGTCCCTGACACGTATTTGACAACATAGAAAACATACAAGAAAGGAATGGACCATAACACTTTGACATTTCACAGATATGAAAGCGATTAATCAATATTTAATGCACACAGCTATATGCTATAATTAATAGCAATTATAACATTTAAAAACTATTTTGTTGTATTATTTAGATAACTTTATTACAGTGTGCACCCTTTACTATATTTTCTTATGTTTGTACAAATATTTTGACTTAATTTTATTTATTTTTTTATTCTTAAATGGAGCGATTGTCTCAATTCCAAATATCCTAATTCATATACAAAAATGAAACACGGACCAATGAAATATTCAAACACAGATCAAAGTAAACATTTATTGCTTGCTTTGCATATTTTCAATATCCCAAATAAACTATTACACCATCACTTTGGAAGCATTCACAGTGTAGCTCCGCCCCCCTCATGCTGCCCGGTGAGTAAACCGAGTGCACCGTCGATGCAGTCCGGGCTGAGAGAGAGGCAGCTGAGGGGGGGTGTGATGATGAAGAGGAGGAGTAGGAGGATTGGTGGATTTGAGAACTCTGTGCTCCTGCGTTGTTTTCGCTCCAAGCAGCCCCACCGTCCTTCACTCCGAGCGGGACTCCTCTGCGCTTCTCCCCGGCCTACAGGTGAGTGAAGCCGGCCTCTGCTTCTTCCATTCACCGCCTGTTTTCACTTCATCCGCAGGCAGCCTTTACACGGATTTTGTTTCATTGTGCGGATGGGGGGAGCATCCACATCCACGACGGCTGTATGTATGTATGCATGCATGCATGTGCGTGCGTGTGTATGGCTCCCAAATCGCGTGATAGCTGCTGTCTCGTGTTGATTGTTTAAACCTCCAATTAAAGCCGCACACCATCATGGTGGTGCATCAGCGGGCTGCTGGTGCCAAAAGAGGCCAAGCAGAGAGCCTCTTCTCCGGGCTGTGTGTCCCTGCTTTACCCTGAATCTCTCCATCGTGTTTTGAAGTTGTGTTAGTGTGTGTTTTTGGATGTGTGTGTGTGTGTTTTGGATTTAGTGCGCCACTGCTGCTTGTGTTTTGATGAACTCAGCAGATCTCTATGTTTTTACCTCTCTCATCGATGTGTTGAAGCCAGGAGATGGAGTTGATGAAGATGATGTTTGTGCAGGCGTGGTCGTTTCTGCTGACCTCAACTCCAGAGCAAAAACACTAGAATATTCCACGCTCAGTGACTGCAGTGACCTTCTCTCTACTTTGTGGTGCATTTTAGTCTCCTTGTAACACCTCGGAGTGCATGTTTGCACACAAGTCTTTATTTTTGTAGTTTAAACTGATCCCAAAATTGACTAAACCGCTCCTGTGGTTGTAAATAACCAGATTAATTGGATCTTTGTGCAGCTTTTAGTAGTTTGGCAGTGATTTGGCAGATTTCAGGGTGTATTTTAAGGTCACTGTGGTTGTAAATAACCTGCTTGTTGTGATATTTGGTAGTTTTACCTTATATTTTCTCTTTGGGTTGATATTCCAGCAGTGATTTGGCATATTTGGATCTATTTGAGTTTACTGTGGTTGTAAATAACCAGATTTGTGTGATCTTCGTGCACATTTTGTTAGTTTGGATGAGTCCCCGCAGGGATTTGGCAGATTTGAGTGTATTCTAAGGTCACGGTGGACTTTCTGTGACAGTATAATGAACGCTGGTGCTCGGAGGCATTTTTTTGTTGCGCAGACCCCGTTTCAGATCCTGTAGAGCAATTATGTAATCAGATACAGCCCGGACTCTCTCCTCCTCCCTCCCCTTCTTAATTTCTCTCCCTCCTCCTCTGTTCCTTCTCTAATCTGACGTCTTCTTATTCCTTCCCACCCAGTTTTTTCTCATTTGACACTTTCTCCTTTCCTCAATCTTTGGCTCATGTTGCTCCCGGTCCTTCTCCAGATTCCTCTTCCTCAGCTTTTCTCTTATAATTGTCCCCTCCCTCCTCCACCACCCTTCCTCTCTACTTCTTTGATGCAGCAACCAGAAACATTTGGCAACTTGTTGACTGGAGCCTTTCAAAGTCACAGTGAGGTGTCTGCTTGTTCTCCTGCTGCTTTCACAACACACTGCGGTAAAACTAGAATGATCTAGAAATGCTTACTCCTTTGAATCTAAATCAGATTAAAATGTTAAACACCAGTAGTGTTTGCAGTGAATCTGGAGAAGGTCAGAGGTGATGTGTTAAGACAAAATCTATGTGTTAACTTTAACATCTTCTCAGAACATGCATCTCCAAAATGTCCTTTGAAATCAAAGCTTTGAGTTCCTTCTGCAGTTTAAATGTAAGCGACACATGTTGCATCACTTGGAGTCATTGCCAATGTAAACAAGATTGTTCACCTCGAAGTTAACTCATACTAAAGTAACGCAGTAGATGAAGGACTTACTGGTATGCTTTCTGTCACATGACCTTTGTCTGTATTGTTTGAAATTCTTACATGGAGGATATCTTTTTAAGGATTGTTTGCTTGCTTGTCAGCAGGATTATTGAAAATCTACTGCCCCATTTTCATTCAACTTGCTGGCAGGGTATCGCATGGGCCGAGGAAGAACCCATTCAACTTTGGGGCGGATAGACACATTATCTTTCAATTGAATTACTATTGCAAGACAGAGCATTTGGCGGATGTCTGTACTGTCTGAATGCCTTTTCGTTTTTGTGTTGGATACCTACGTTTTTTGTATACCTTACACAATAACTCAAGCATGGGCGTCGCAGCCATTATATGAGGGTGGGACAAGTCCCCCCCACTTTTTCAAATGATTAGTTTAGACCCCCCCACTTTTACCATGTGGAAAGTCCGTGAATCGGTCTATCCACTCGCCGCACTCTGTAGAGCGCTGTGTCAGTGCTTCACTATCAACTCCATTCCATAATAAGTAATTGGGCAGTTCGATGTGTGTAGAGGTGTGTGTGGTTAACACGTAGCAGCCTGCAGTCACTCTTAAGCTGTTCGGATGAAGGTAAACACAGCGAAGGCGGTGCGTAAAAAGGCACAGCTCTTTACCCGCTGGTGCTGCACTTCTCAGAGGCGGAGTTACACGTCCCGCTGCCTCCTGATGCTGCCTGCAGCCATTTCATGAAGTGAAGGAGGTTTTCCTTCTATAAAACAGCTGCGGGCAGCAGATACCGTGAGAGTCCCGGACATGAAGTCATAGATCAAGGCAGACTGGTTTACTCTGCTGTTTTGCCAATCCGGTGCTTAAACAAATAGCTCTACACCCCTGGTCGACATGTCCTTAAAATGAAGTCAGAGTTTGAAATATATCTCAAATAATGTATGCACTGCTTTTCCCCACATCAACATAACAGTCTGCAATGTAACGGTTGTCTCCTGTGCGCTCCTCTTCCTACTTGGCGCACCGGTAACTTTCTCGTGCGCACGAGAGGCTGAGACCAGGCTGAGCCACAGCTGAGACCAGGCTGAGGAACATCACAAAAGCCATTTTCAACAGCTATCTGGTGAAAGATGAACTAGGCTACTGGATGAAATAATATGACTGGTATAGGTGCGAAAATTAAACACGTTTTGAAAAAAATATTATGATAAAATATTTTTATATATTTATAATTCTGCAAATATTACGATAAACTCACAGCTATTTCGCGGCCCGGCAGTAACACCTGGGGGTTGGGAACCCCTGCTTTAAGGTACTCTCTCAAAATGGTAATTTGCATTATGTTTTAATTATACTTCTTATCATTCAGAAGCTTTTTGTGTGTGTTTATGTTTTACTGAGTGCTTATAGGCCATTTCCATCCCAGTATTCAGTTCACTGTTTATTTTCTGTGCACATTACATAGATAGCTAATATTCTACTGCTTGGGACTTTGAGTCTTCAAAATGTCCAATGTCACAGACTGGGACTTACTTTAGAGTCAGTTGTATTTACATTCAGTATGACTTGTTATGATTCAATGTTGATGAAAGGGAAATGACAGTTTCCCTTTCATCAACATTGAATCATCATCTCATCCCAGAGTGTTAAGGAAATCAGTGGGGATATTGAAAAGGAAACATTTCAGTCAAGGGGCATCATGTGACCAATATAGACAGAAGAGCAACATTTATTTGAACATTTAAGTCAATGATACCATTTCTAGGTGAACTTAACATCTGTATGGAGTCAGATCAGTCTCAATATTAATAAATGCTCACAGAAGGATTCACAAATGTATTTTGCGATTTATATATAAATGACTCTCCACAACAATATCTCTCAATGCACTCACAAATATGTATTGTTGTATATAAATGTACAAAAAATGGGCATTTAAACTGCTTTTTATTAATTCAAAGACGGCTCTGAATTAATAATCAAATATGTTTCCTTTCTTTACTACTGGATGAAATTACAAAATGTACCCATCATTTTCCTCATGCTAGTATAGCCACATAAAAGTATCAAACCACCTGTTAAAACGCACCAGAATACAGGAAATCTATTTTATTTCGTGGGGGGGGACCCCCACACCCCCCTTTAAAAATGTCCCCCCCACATTCAGGATGCTTCCTACGCCCATGAACTCAAGTAACTACTTTACACATTTGGGGTTTCATTAAAACACACAAATCAAAGCAGCAGAACTGCAGACATCATCTTTTTTATTCCACACATTAAAACCTGGTGGCTACATTACCCATAATGCATCTCAACCTCCTACAGTCTGAGATGGTGATGTATTATCCTAGTAGCAGCTGAAGTATCCTGCAGCAATGATCTCACTTCTTTCTAACCCTTACTTCATATTCTTTTTAATGTTCAAACTTGTTGCACTCAATGACATCACTCGGCCAATTATCAGACGTCACACGGCTCCCTCTGGAGACGCTAACGGCGCTTTATTACTTTAAAAACACCCTTTGACTTTACACTCACAATAAAGCACATTCGGTTGACTGAAGATACATCTTATATCACTTTAATGTGATTGAATTCACTTCTTGGATATACACGTTGAGCCACCTCCCACATCTAGCCATATTCCTCTGTTAATAATACTGCAAAACAGGAACTCTGCACTGTACCTTTTCTAAAAACTCTATTCTCCGTGGGGCGTTCGCTGACGTGGTCAGAATGCAGGTCTGCTGTTTGTGTTTACAGGCTGTTTAGATGAAATGGAGCAGAGCCACAAACGGATGGTAGAGAGAACCGGGTGCAGCAGGGTTTATGGGAAATGTGGTTTCACTTCAAGGAACACAAAATGCTTAATGCAGCATCTTTTAAACAACATTGTCTGGACCCGTTTCCTCTGATTGTTCCATGAAGCTATTCATTGAATGCATTTATCAAATCACATCCCCTCGGTCAGTTTGACGCTCTGCTCATAAGTGATCTGCAGGGAGGGATGAAGGGAATCGATGCTGCAGGGAACCGTTGGCTGTTATTTGGCTCAAGCTTTTTCTCTCCTTCACTAAATCCCCCTGGCTGGTGATGATGAAGCAGGTCTGCTGTGTGATGCAGAGCGAGGTATCAGCTGTAAATGATGGGCTGTGCTGCAGCCGGCGCCTCAGATAGCAGACGGCCGCGTCCTGAGCTCTTCAGCTTCATCATTTTAATACCAGGCTAATATTAACCTGAAGGGCTCATGTCGCATTTCATCAGAGCGAGAGGAAGGAGCACACAGAGGACTTCAGATTGTATTGCATAATGAAACCTCTCAGTGGATACAGTCTGTATGTACATGCACATTAAGACATACTTAAAGCTATGGAAAAGCTAACACTGAAATATGTTCATTCGAAGACGATATTTTAAGCCCTTTGAACGGCTAGTGGAGATTTAGCAATAACCCTAAAGCTGCTGTTAAATATCTGATCTATAGGGCGGCATCAAACCATTTTTTAATTATCTATTGTCATTTTGGTCTATAAAATGTCATAAAATAGAGACAAATGTCCTTCCCAGTTTCTTAAAGTCCAAGATGATGTCTTTAAATCCCAAAGAAATACACTTTAATGTATTATAAAACGGAGAAAGTCATGAAATCTCCATAATTTAGAGTCTGAACGTGGCGTTTCCTGACATTTTTGTATTAAAATGCTTTAAAAACTATAAATAGTTGGATCTAATCTTTGCAGCTAGAGTGCAAAATTAACTATTTTTGGCTAATTGGCTTCACATTTGCAACCACTTGATAAACATTATGTTTGAAGCTTCTTGATTGACTATAAAAACGATCCCATTGCATATTTGACCATCATTTGCAGTCTGGTCAGAATCTTGTTGACTTTGCTCAGATAGTTGCTGATGCTTGCTGATGGCTGCTCAAAGTTTGTCTACTTTTTGTTTAAAGGGAAAACAAATGTTTATTTTGTGTGTGTGTGTAAGTAAGCACTGGCCTCCAGAAAGGTTAAACCAATACCTGTTGAATTATTCTGGAAGTCTTCTGCAGGAAATGCTCCACAGATGGAC
The DNA here is from genome assembly GCA_028583405.1 of Pogonophryne albipinna. NCBI lineage: Eukaryota > Metazoa > Chordata > Actinopteri > Perciformes > Artedidraconidae > Pogonophryne > Pogonophryne albipinna. The sequence continues at coordinate 325,019 of JAPTMU010000248.1, forward strand.
TCGTTGTTGTTGAAGCTTTCTCTAAAGTCACGTCGTGAATCCAAAGTGTCTCTTCTGCCCCGCAGGCTTTCTGTTTGTCTTTAGCTTTTTCTCTGTCTTTGTCTTCTTTGTCTTTGGAGTTTGTTCTTACTCTCTGGTGAACACTTCTATACACGTGTGTGTCTGTATTAAATGGTGCAGAACTTTGTTGAAAGAGTGTGTGTGTCATGTGATCAGAAACACCATGAAGAAAGAAAATGAAGCTTTTAAATCTGGTCTTTGATCCACCTCTGTGTGCAGAGTCAGGGTTTAACAGAGGACGCCATGAAAGACACACATTTAAAGTGGAGCTGCGTTCAGGTTATTTAGATGTGGTTTGCAGATAAGGGACAAGATCCATACGGACAGATTTTAAAACAACACCGACGACTCTTTAAAGTACCCGTCCTCCATAACATTTAAAAACGTTTCTGGGGGAAAAGATTTTGTCCCAAGAAAAAGTTCAGATTATTTTTCCACCTGTTTCTATTAATAATACATTGGAAAGTATTAGATCATCTCATTATAGAAAGGCTAAAAATTACTTTAGGATTAATGAATCAACCCATATTTGCTCCATGGACATATTTTTCTTAAAATCAGGACACGTAGCACAACTTGTTTTCTGTTTGGTCTAAAGTCTTGTACAAACATGATGTGGGCAAACGTCTAACAGCACAATCACACTTTCATCAATAGTCAAAGCCAAGATTGTTGAGAAACACTTTTCGTTTTTTTTAATACATTTGCCCAAAAAAAGAGTAAGGCGGTGTTGACACGAGAACGAAACGGTTGTATCTGCTACTTTTCTCTCGCGTATAGCCCGTTCGTTCACACGAGGCCATAACGGAACCGCGGAAACGGACCCCGCAAATGATAAAGGGTCCCAAGGTGGATAGATCTGCAACCGGAACGCTCTGGGGGCCAAACGGTGTGTACGTCCTATACGATCATTTCCTGATAACGATGAACTAGCCATAGCCCCGCCTCTCCCCACCTCTGCTGCTCACTGCTGTAGCATGGTCAGTAGCTACTGTCAGTAGCTACTGACCATGCTACAGATGTTAGTGCAACATCTACAGCTCCTCTACCACAACCATCAGCAACAAGTGGACATGGAGAATTACATGAACTACATGTTGCTAAATCCACCGCGGGGCATAAACAGAAGGGCAACCATGGCAACCATGCTCGGGGGTCTTCTTCGCTGCTTTTGGTGTATTTTGTGGCGGAAGTACAGCGCCACTTACAGGCCCGGCATATGTACTACAGCGTCTCCGGTGGTCTCGTGTGAGCGGACACGTTAAATGAGCCGAATGCGTGTGAACGGAAGACTTTTTTGAAAACGAATTCGGTGCGTAAACGCAAACGTTCCCGTGTAAATGGGGTCTGAATCCCTTAATATTCAGGCTTTGAGATTCCTGGCTTACTTGGCATTGAATGAGAACGTAATCTAAAGAAAGTGGGCGTCAAAGTGTGTGTGTGTGTGTGTGTGTGTGTGTGTGTGTGTGTGTGTGTGTGTGTGTGTGTGTGTGTGTGTGTGTGTGTGTGTGTGTGTGTGTGTGTGTGTGTGTGTGTGTGTGTGTGTGTGTGTGTGTGTGTGTGTGTGTGTGTGTGTGTGTGTGTGTGTGTGTGTGTGTGTGTGTGTGTGTGTGTGTGTGTGTGTGTGTGTGTGTGTGTGTGTGTGTGTGTGTGTGTGTGTGTGTGTGTGTGTGTGTGTGTGTGTGTGTGTGTGTGTGTGTGTGTGTGTGTGTGTGTGTGTGTGTGTGTGTGTGTGTGTGTGTGTGTGTGTGTGTGTGTGGGGTTGGTTTTATTTTCAGAATCAAGGCCAGTCTGTCGTCCTTTCTCGTCCTGCAGGCTTTGAGATTCCTGGCTTACTTGGCGTTGAATGAAAACGTAATCTAAAGAAAGTGGGCGTCAAAGTCCCGCCCCTCTGTGGTTTGATTGACAGGTGATTAAAGGCTGGGGGTTAATGGTGTTGCCTAATACACTAACATGTATGAAGGTGTGTTGTCCCTTTAAGGTGTGTGTGGGTGGGGAGTTTTATTTTCAGAATCAAGGCCAGTCTGTCGTCCTTTCTCGTCCTGCAGACGCTCCCTTCTTCACTCTCACACCCTTATTTCTCCTCACCTTCATCCCTCTATATTTCTTTAGCCACCCTTACTTCCTCTCAAACACACACACATTTGACTTCTTTCTTTCCTTTGTCCTACCCTTAATATCCTCCTTCTTTCCCCATTTCTCCTTAAATGTCCATGACTTGCATCCTAAATACCTTTTTTAGATGTTTATTTTAAAACGGAGAAGTTAAAGTATGAAAGGAGGTGAACTTCTTCATGAGGCCCCTGAGGATGAGGAGGGAGAGTGACGGAGGCGAGGGGGGAGACATGTGGGAGAGGAAAGAGAGGGAGGTGGTCCGGAGGGAAAGGAGTAGTTTGAGTAAATCAGGTGCCAAAACAAACACAGGAGAAGAGGAGGATAGGAGGCAACAGTCAGGTAGTTGTTAAGGAGGGATGATGAGGAAGAAGAGAAAGGAGGACAGGAGTAAAACATACCAGCCTAGAAACATTCCCGGGATGGAGGGAGGAATGTTCTGGAAAAGGTCCAGCAGATAGGAAGTGGAACAGTGTGACAGAGAGGAGGAGGTTTTCCCAGTGGTGAAGCTTCCTCTAAATATACCACCGACTAGGGCTGCTCGATTATGGCAAAAATCATAATCTCGATTATTTGGGTCAATAATTGATATCACGATTATTAAAAACGATTATCCATTTACTTTGAAAACATCCATTTATTGAAAAAAAAATGTGAACAGTATGTTTTTAACAGTTGATTACCCTGAACTTTAAGTAGAATTCAACTGAAAAACCAATATAAAATAAAAGCAGCCCTACCACGACTGCAACACACTGCAGCTTTCACTACATGCAAATCAATCAGTAATCTTGACCACTCACTGGTTTATCCTGCAGCTCTTCAGCACATTATCTGCTCTTAGTTTTTGCAATGTGGCGATGTCAATGACACATTCTCAAAATGGGACGGTACTTGATTTTCTACAGTAATGCAGGCTTCCCATTGACTATAGAAAATGTATTTGGGATGAACCGAGATCTTCCCCGAGAGGCCCTTGTAGCAAAAATATTTTAAAGGACACCGTAAAGTCAGTATGGATACATCGATGGGACAAACCCTATTTTTCCAAGATGACTTTGTGTTGAAATTAGCAGGAGATGAGCTTGTTAACATTAGTCATCATCAGCCGTTAGCTGTTAGTCGTTAGCTGTTAGCTAATAGGCTCTGTGCACAAGATGGCGTCTATCAACTTCCGGCGGCTGAGTACTTCCGGTTTGAGTAGAGTTTTGACAGCTTGACAGTTTGTTATGTCACACCGAGAGCAAGAATGAGCAGATTTCGGGGTAAAGAAAAGCGATTGGCCTTCCAATCGTGGTGCGATGTCTGCTGAGAAGTCCTTGTATGCCTCGCTGACTTTGAGGACATCTGGGTCTGGCAGCTCCCCCCGCACGGCCTTGTAACGTGTACTCCTTTGAACATGTTTATATGATAATTAGGACTTTAAGAACAATTTCACACTCTGACAACAATCACAAAGTTGTAGCAGGCTACATACAATTACTTAGGACAATAGATATTACCTTACACCGTCAGCAACTGTAAACTGCTTTGGCTTAGTGGAAGTGAACACCATGTCACTCACTCTGCCTGGTTTCACACCCTATTAATTACACAAAAGAATTGTCAAATTAATTGAAAAGGTCGTTGATGCAACATACTAAATCAGCTCTTGGCACAAAGGAAATACTCATTAAACCGTGGATTGGTTGTGAACACATACTGTACTTACCATGGTTCTCTGCTCTGTTTCAGTGCAGCTGAGGACAGGGGGTACAGCAGCCAGGTTGAGTGTGGAGTAGTGTGCGCTCTGGAACAGCAGTGCAACATTGTGGTTGCAGAGTGCTGTTTACACAGGAACACTTTGCCACTGCAATCTGAACAGGTGAACAGTTCTCAAAACAAAATGTCAGTCATTTTACATTTAGGACACTGCTTCAATACAACACAGACAAATGAGCAGGCTGATCATGCAAGTAGTAGGTGTGGGAAAAGGCTAAACCATGTCAGGTTGTCAGTCACATCACATACACAGAAGTTCTGCTGTTTGGAATACTGTCATTTAAGGACATTCAAACAGATACGCTTGTATAGCCTGTCTCAGCTCTCTCAATGTATTATCTTATATTATAACTACATAAAATAGTGTTAGTAGAACGTTGAACAGCTTAACATAGATGTAGGGTACAAAACCAGCACTTGCCTAACACTGGCCCATACAAATAATTGGACCCTACATGGATTATACTAACCATTCAGTAAAGAACAGCAGCAGCCGTCACAACCAGTTTCTGGGGTTTCCATGAAAGCAGAGACGGTTTTCAACCTCTCATTAAGAATCTTTGATGAAAGCTAAGTTTGGGTTTAGCTAATGTATTTATCATTTTACACGAGAGGGTTACAAAACGAAAATAAATCTGTAGCCCCTTCATGCTACACACACACATAGCTAGCTACCAGTTGATGTGAGCTAATGTATTGTCACTATGTAATCTGTTGCAACACGTCAGCTAGCTGGGTTTATTTGAATCCTAAATCACAGGTTACCTACTCTTGCCACATCAAAACCCCAGAACATGAACCTGATTGAGGCTTTGAACCGATGAACACTTTTTATTTTCCTCCCTACTCTGAGATCGTGAGGCTTTTCATGCTTTCTCATGGACCTGTAACAGCTAGCCCTGATGCTCACTCTCCCTGAAGGTAGATCTTTGTTTGAAACTGTGGGGAATTGGATATCATTCATGTTATCCAAAAAAACGTAATAGTACATCATTAAAACGCTTTACACTGTATCAAGACTGCCAATTTGTCAAAGTTAGCCAGTAACTACAGCTTTGTTTGTCACTTACCTTCATAATTGTCGACGTAGCTGGATATGTAGCTACATCTTGAACCCCTTTTCTCTTTTGCTCCTCGGGGCTGAGCCTGCCGCTTGTACCAGCCGATGTACATCACTGATGTTAACCTTCGGTTTGTCTTGGAGACATCGAGTGTAAAATAGTGCCTATATAATATCTATACGCTATCTATACAATATCTATCGCTCTTCCCTCTACCGCTCTACTGTAGACCGGAAGTTTACAACCGCACACCCAGCCGCCGGAAGTTGATAGACGCCATCTTGTGCAACTAGCCCATAGCTAATGCAGCCAGCGGTCAGCTCACTTTTATTGGGTCTCAAATGTAGTCTTTGTAGTTTTGAAGTTGGACTCCTGTTGTTTGAAGGAAGTGTTTTCACAGCAATATAAGTATTTAAGAGGGAATTATTGGACATCTACATTTTCGGTACACTAGCTGTAAGAGTCTGGTTTATACCGTAGTGTTGGGTATGAAAAATCATGGACGTTTACCTGTGTAATCTGTGTCTAACGCTACATGTCTGGTATTGTGTGGTATCAGTGTGAAGATTAGCCAAAAACACTAACAGACACTCCTTTTTGGACATGTTGTCATTTATTCTATGGATAGTTATCAGACTTTGATAATTCACCTCAAAGCAAGAAAGCTTTTGAGTCTTTTCCTCTTTAATGTAGTTTGGACAAGATGATTGTGGGACCTTTTTAAGTAGAAATTCAGGAGCTTACACAATACTCCGTTTACCCAAACACACTCCTAGATAACAGTGGAGCATGGCATGTTTAAACTGTCTATTTGTGATTCTGCTTCTTTTCAGTGTGTGTGTGTGTGTGTTTACATAGCTGGGTTACGTCGGGTGAACAGGTTAAACCTCAGTGGGAGTCAAACACACTCTAAAGTATTTATTCTTTCCTCACATTGAGCTCGATGAATAGTCCCTTTTTCAAAGCTGCAACAGAACTCTCATGAAGACTCTGAAATTGTATCCGATACCTCATTCACACCAACGGTGTTTCAGGGCCGGTTCGGAGCTGGAGCTTGAAAAGCACCGGGTTTTCCTGTTCACACCGCAGCGGAGCAGCCTCTTAGCTCCGGAATCCGGTTCGTTTCAAGCACCAAAAAATTCTCCGGCCAGAGCAAAAGCACCACATACGTCACGCTTACGTCGAGGCGGGGGCAGGGGTGGGATCAACCCCTTGAACAACAACAACAAGCCCATGTTTTATCCAGTTTGTACACAACGATGGAGAAACTTAACAAGCAGCAGTGGTCCACTGAAGAGACCAGCTACCTAATGGGAATCTGGTCTTCCGAAGAGGTACAGAGGAAGCTGGAGCACAATCGGCCATTGTTGGCTTTATGAAGCAGGCACGCAAACGGTTACGCCATGACGCAAACGATGACGCAATGACGCAGCACCAGTCGGACTCTGGGCGGTGTGAAAAGAGCCGGAGCTAAACCAAAGAGCCGGTTCTGAACCTGAAAAGCTCTAGCACGGAGCTTGAACCGGAGTTGCGTTGGTGTGACTGATGTATTGAGGTTTAAGATCCACCTTAGTCTCTCGCTCTCATAAGTGATCACATATGCAGGTTTTTTAGAAGATTACAAAACGTCTAACTGATCATGAAAGCTGCTTTGCTCTTTAACGTTCATGTACATTTCCATCAAAGTAAGAAAACACATGAGCTACAGTTACACACCCGCGATTTCTCATAAATAACAAATGAGAACAGAGTGTTTATGACGAGTCAGCGCTGATTTGCAGCAGGAACGTTTCCTTAAAGGCTTTCTGCTCAGATTTCGGGGTGTTTTTCCTGATGGATGTAGAGTGTTTCTAGCAGACCAGGTTTCTCGCCAAACTACCTGTTCTTTCCTATTTGAGCACTTTGAGCTGCTGCTTAATTAGTTTAACAGACGTGGCATGATGCAGCAAAACCTGAGGGGTGGGAAGACAGAGAAGTGATTAAATCAGGTTGCTTTTTGACAGAGTATCAAACTATACGGATTATTTTCTCGATCAATTGGTTAATGGTTTGGTCTATTTAATGTCAGAAACTGTACTTTGAACAGTTAAGCATGTACACATATCACACAAAATACAAATATGAACCTGAACATAAACAAATATCTTGTGGTGTTGGTGCAAACGTCCAAAATATTCACTTCATATATGATGTTAAATGGAGAAGGCAGCACATTTCCATATTTAAGAGACACACACACACACACACACACACACACACACACACACACACACACACACACACACACACACACACACACACACACACACACACACACACTCAGTGGTTATTAGTCACGTCCATACACTTATCACACTGAGACGTGTGTGTGTCTGTTGGACAGCAAAAGTAATATGATGTATTGTCCACATGTGTTTACGTTACTGTCAGATGGAACAATACAGACACACAATGATGCACTCTACGTTGACCTTCAGGAGAACTCCATTTAATTTGATTTCCATGTAGCCAAAGGCGTTTCTCTGCGACACACACACACACACACACACACACACACACACACACACACACACACACACACACACACTCACATTCCTGATAGATGAAATGTTTGAGGCTTCCAGATGTGGTCAGATGACACACCACCATCTGCTGTGTGTGTGTGTGTGTGTGTGCGTGTGTGCAGGATGTGCAGGGCAGGGCCAGCTTCCTTGGCATTATGGGAAATGCACGACAATGGAGTTCAAAGGACAACGGACTAAATGGATTCAGTTAAAGGTGAATCAGGGGTCTGTTTCAGCTGTGTGTGTCTGTGTGTGTGTGTGTGTGTATTCTCATACGTTCATATACAAAGTTATGCTTCATTTGTCGTGCTTTCTCCTACAAATGTCCAACACTATGTGCCAATTCCCGATCTTTACCAGCATTCAGCCTTTTCAAAATAAACTTCTGTCTAAACAGGAAATTAAGGTTGGCTTTAGAAAGCGATTTAAGTCCCTAAGTTACGTAACAATCGGGACAGAACCAGCTTTCAGTCGTCTGGGTTAAAGTAGTAGTTGACTATTATGCAATGGACATATATATTTGAATAAATTGCATTACTTGACGCAGATAGGTACAGATTGGAACAGTGTGTGAGAATGGCCTGTTATACTTTTGATTGTTCATAAAGATACATTTGGTGCACACCCTGGTGCTGCTGTTGAAGTGAGGGCGGGTTCTGAGAGGAAATGAGTGATTAGCAGAAAGATGGACGCCGCCTCTGGAGCTGCAGAGAGTCTGAGATCTGAGGCTGTGTTCACTCATTCTTAAAGCAAACTATCCTAACTTAAAATAGTTTATCTTCCTTTCTGTTTGTTGTGGCTGTTTGTTTACACTGAGAGCTTTTGTGCATGATTTTAAGAACACAAGTGGCTGCAAAACAAACATTGCGAACAGTGGATGTATCTACTTAGTGTTTATATGGAGGGCAAAACGGTTTTATCTTAAACAAAACTGCAAATCGTGGCACTGGAATTTGTATAGGGACTAATCCTTGAACTTGGAAACCGTACTCTACAAAACAGTCTTACTAAATGTCACACTTATTAGCTGATCTTAGAGCTGCTTTTGATAATCATTTCCACCATATTTAAGTAAAAAAACTTTTTATGTGAGGATTTGCTGCTTTTCACACTTGACTCTAATTTGTTACTGAATATTTTCTAACTGTTGTCTGTACCAAACGAGATGATTGAAGACATCCCATTGGGCTCTGCTCAAACGATTAATCAATGAATAGTTAGTGTTTCTGCGACCCACAGGGAGATCGTCTTTCATGGTTTCCTGGAAATATTCCGATCAAATTGTTGGCAGAATTTCATTTCAGCTACCTTTTTTTTTTTTCAGTGTTGCTATGACGATAGAGAGGATTACCTCACTCTGACCTCCACCCCTCTCTTCTCCGGGGCGGAGGTGTAACTCGACCCGTGCTGACATCATATACCACTTACGTGTGTGTGTGTGTGTGTGTGTGTGTGTGTGTGTGTGTGTGTGTGTGTGTGTGTGTGTGTGTGTGTGTGTGTGTGTGTGTGTGTGTGTGTGTGTGTGTGTGTGTGTGTGTGTGTGTGTGTGTGTGTGTGTGTGTGTGTGTGTGTGTGTGTGTGTGTGTGTGTGTGTGTGTGTGTGTGTGTGTGTGTGTGTGTGTGTGTGTGTGTGTGTGTGTGTGTGTGTGTGTGTGTGTGTGTGTGTGTGTGTGTGTGTGTGTGTGTGTGTGTGTGTGTGTGTGGACTTTAGGGAGATTTACACCAGCGTATTTTTTTAACCTTCAAATACCCACTGACACACTCGGCATCATGGGAAATGAGTTTGCTGACATTGGACATGTTGGGGGAGGGGTCACATGTCCTTGACCCAATCCACACACACACACACACACACCGTCTCTTGTTGCTCAGTTCACCTCCATGTTGTCTCGCTGTAATCATTTTTCATATATTTAGTGCTGATTAGGATTTTGTTCGTTTTTAATTGTCTTTTCGCGGCAAGATTCAGCATCAACTCACAACACTCTATAATCCTCATTTAAAATACTACTGTGTTGCAAGACACTTTTTAAAATGTAGTTTTTTAACTTTTATTTCATAAGATTTAAAAGCTTTTTCAAAACAGCTACAGCCTAGCATGAAAATCTGAAGTCCTACTCTCCTCCAATAATGTCTAACCATCTTTTAAGAAATAAAACAGTGCAAATGACATAATGCTGTATTGTAGAAAAAATACTTTATAAAGTTAAGATATAAACTTTATTTATCTGAGAGCAGACACACAGGCAGGTAAGTCAGAGCGACAGGTGGGCGGAGGGTCTGTAACCTGCGCTGTGGAGGAATGTGTTTGATCCCACTGTAACAGGAAACACACACACACTGGAACAAAAGAACTACAGTGACTGTGAGCACACACTCTCATAAACAGACTCTCATACACACATGGGCGCGTCCTGTTGAATAGATTAGATCTGACATCCCACAATGCACTGCAACATGAGCCGGGGTTGGAGAGTGAAAGTGTCTGCTGGCAGCTGGCCGGCCAGGACGAGATGATGGGATGTATCGCCATGACGACAGCCAACCCCTTTAAATCTGAAGAGGGAGGAGGTGTGTGTGTGTGTGTGTGTGTGTGTGTGTGTGTTGGACTGAGGCTGCAGGGAAATGGAGTGTTTACCTGATATTCCTCGGGACACATTTAGTTAATATTGTTTCCATTTGGAGTCAGACATGCTTTATTGGTTCCAAGGGGCAAAATGGTCTCTAACATATTAAATAATGCACACAGCACATATACAATTAGATGTAATAAGGAAACAACCATAGTAAGAATAAGTAACTTTATATAAGTAAGTGAACATATGAAAGTAGTGAAGTAGCAGCCAGTAATGTAAAACAACTGTATATTTCACAGAAGCATTTCATTTCTTTTATTGAATTTGGTCATTTCAATTATTTATTGACTTTGCTCAGAATTCAAAAACATATTTCTTACAGACAGTAAGGTCAAACAAACAGACAGTACCTTTGTATTTAATGCAAATAAGGAGATTGTTGTAAGTAGTTTCAAAAAAAGAAAAGAAAATGTGTCACTTTACTGAAACCCATACAGTATATCTCTGCAAACTTCGCAGTGGTCTCCTAATTTTTTCCGAAGCTGTGTTTGAGTGTAGTTCACCAGGCTTACTGTATAAGCTTCAATAACAAAGAAGGGGACGGGTCAGATAACAGAACAAATAAAGAAGAGACGAAGAGGAAACATTTCTCTGCAACATCTGCAGGGACGGTCGTGCATGTGTGCGCGTGTGTGTGTGAGAAAAAACACATCTGGTGCTGAGGGTCATGTGGTTTTTCCTAGGGTGGGTGTGTCTCTTGTTAGCCGTCATTGAAGATTATGACTGAAGACTGCAGGGTGGAGAGAGGAAGAGGAGGAAACAAGGAAAGGAGTGGGAGGAAAGCAAGATGAGAGAGAGAGAGAGACATACATACATACATACAAACAAACAAACAAACAAACAAACAGAGCCAACTAACTAACTAACTAACTAACTAACTAACTAACTAACTAACCAATCAGAGCAGACTGGGCTCTGGTTTCAGACAGAGGGTGAAAAGAGGTGCTGCAGCACAGGCAGTATGTGGACAATAAAGAGCTTTTTGAACATTAAAGCATGGAGACATGTCCCAGTAGAGACACTACTGATATACACCTGAACATCAACAGGAGAGGACTCTTTAAAGTAGAGACACTACAAACTGATATACACCTGAACATCAACAGGAGAGGACTCTTTAAAGTAGAGACACTACAAACTGATATACACCTGAACATCAACAGGAGAGGACTCTTTAAAGTAGAGACACTACAAACTGATATACACCTGAACATCAACAGGAGAGGACTCTTTAAAGTAGAGACACTACAAACTGATATACACCTGAACATCAGCAGGAGAGGACTCTTTAAAGTAGAGACACTACATACTGATATACACCTGAACATCAACAGGAGAGGACTCTTTAAAGTAGAGACACTACATACTGATATACACCTGAACATCAGCAGGAGAGGACTCTTTAAAGTAGAGACACTACATACTGATATACACCTGAACATCAGCAGGAGAGGACTCTTTAAAGTAGAGACACTACATACTGATATACACCTGAACATCAGCAGGAGAGGACTCTTTAAAGTAGAGACACTACATACTGATATACACCTGAACATCAGCAGGAGAGGACTCTTTAAAGTAGAGATACTACATACTGATATACACCTGAACATCAGCAGGAGAGGACTCTTTAAAGTAGAGACACTACATACTGATATACACCTGAACATCAGCAGGAGAGGACTCTTTAAAGT
>JAPTMU010000249.1:0-15000 GCA_028583405.1 Pogonophryne albipinna
TTGTGTCTCTTTGAGTATGTGTTTGCCTCTTGGTGATCATTCTGGTCAGATGCATTGATGCGCACTATATTCTGCATCACTTACATTAAACCTGTTTTACCTGTGGCTTTTTTCCTGCTCGAGTTTCTCAAATCAAAATGTTTCTACCCGTCAAAATAAATCAAAACGTTCTCATTAATAACCTACAGTCTTAATTAAACTACAGTTTGTTGTTCTGTCACTTGAACCCCTCCTATAGGGTTTGCTGTGCGTACTGTCTAAATATTCGAAGCATCCCAAAGTTCAGTGATTAATCATCTTTGAGGAGAACACCTGTCTTTCTGTCACAGAAACTTGAATGTGAACATTCCTGTTTACGCTGTAATCTGTGCTTCTCACAAGTTCACGTAAAGTTTGTTGAAGACTTTGACAGCTTTTGCCCTCAGGTCTACTGTCTGTCAGTCAGGATTCCTTCAAAATGCACTTTTTGATGTATTTTATACGCATGTGTCCCCGGTGTGTCGGGGAACTCACGCAGCGTCAGAAAATAAAACCCTCTCTCTTTTCCTCCGTGATGAAATTGAGTCTGACTTCCCTGACTCAGAGAATATCAGGTCATTCTGAGGTAGAGTTTCAAAATAAAAGATCTTCAAAGTCTCATATGAGCTATCGTCCCTCACATTTTTTAGATAAGTAAATAAGTTTCCAAATGATTGTGTGTGTGTGTGTGTGTGTGTGTGTGTGTGTGTGTGTGTGTGTGTGTGTGTGTGTGTGAATATCTAAGTATATATCATAAAATATATGGGGGAGTTGATTCTTGTTGTGTTTTTTTTTAATTATCTTTTGCTATGAGTTAATTATATACTTTATTTTCTTTAACAATGAGCAATATCTCATACTACACACTCCGGTTCTGTAGGTGGCGCTGTGGCCTCTATACTGAGAGAAACAGCTGCTTCCTGCCACAAAACCAACAGAAGAAGAAGAGAAACCAGAAGTAAGCTTCTGATTCGGCTCTTAAGGAGAAAGTTAAGGGAAACCTGATTTTTTTTACTCTTTTATCGTATTGTAAATAAAATAACTTAAATGTGGGATAATACTTTCCCCCTCCCTACTTTGGATTATATTGTTGCATACGTAAACACAGTAAGACAAATGAAGTGGTAAAATAATAAAAAATTAAAAAAATAGATGTATAACAACTCAAATTAGACAGATTTTTCTATGCAAAAAAGTAGCAGTTTACATTTTAATTTGATAGGTTTATTTCTATTTTAAAACAATTGAATTTAGTTGTTTTTAGTATGCGAAATGTTTATATCTTTGACTGTTGTAAGTAAAGTTCTCCCTTTCTACTATATAATATAATTGTATTTCTATTCATATACTATTCCTTGCTCACTGAAGGTAAATCATATCTTACTTTTAAATTGTGTTAGCTGTAATTGGCCCTTCATACATATTCTTATCATTAAATGAAGCTCAGCGCAAGTTCTTTCAGGAAGACTCCATTCACTCCGCAGCTGCTTATAATCAGCTCATCACAGGCTTTCTGTTAACCTATTACATTCACCTCAATCCCCAGCAGCCAATCAGTGTGCTGCAGCCAAACTTTAAAATGGTTCTCCTCTCTCCTGCAGTCAGCTGTGATTTCAGGTGTTCATGCTGCCGCCCGCCTCCTCCCCATCCACCTCCTTCCATCACCTCCTTCCATCACATCCAGTGCCAGCAGAGCTAACCCAAAGACCTGGTTCCCTGTATGCTCACGGCTGCATTTCCCCCTTTAGATATACGATTTCAGGATCGGGGTCTAATCGCCAAAGACTTAACATTTATCCTATGGCATGTGTCAATAAATGTTATTTAAACATAATGAAGTCTCTCCTGATTGAACTGTCAATACTTTACTAGTTTACTTGTTAGTCCTGTTTCATTTCTATTTTGTGATGTTTATAGTTTATGTTTGTTTATGCTCTACTCTTTTCCTCATGATGTGCAATGCCTTGTTTTCATGCTGCTGTGACGAAAACAGTGGCTGAATTGGTGATCTTTGTCTTTTTCATGCTTTCAATTAATTGTGTTAATCTTTGTGACATGTCTGTACCTCCCCCCCCCCCAAAAAAAATGATGATACAAATAATTTAAGTTTTCCCCTATGGTTTTCCCACAAGTTCTCCCTTGTATTGCCAGCTAAAATCTCGCTGCAAAGTGTGTGTGTGTGTGTGTGTGTGTGTGTGTGTGTGTGTGTGTGTGTGTGTGTGTGTGTGTGTGTGTGTGTGTGTGTGTGTGTGTGTGTGTGTGTGTGTGTGTGTGTGTGTGTGTGTGTGTGTGTGTGTGTGTGGAGATGTGGATGCAGCGGACAGACAGGTCTCAGTCGGTTTGGTGTCCTCTGCTTACTTTTACAACTTTTGGCCCGTAATTCAGCCTTCCTCGACATTGAGAAACACCCTGTGAGTTGCTCTTGGGCAGAAGAGTACACAGGTTGTCACCCATTTTTGTGACGTTTTGTTTATCCATTAAATGCTAGATTGTGTCTGTTTATATCATTACCTTGTGTTTGATTGGTTAATTGTTTGTATTAATATATTTCTATTTAAAACATTTCCCAAATTGGGATCAATAAAGTGCATTCGAATTAAATTAGTAAAAAAGTAGTTGCCCTAGTATTACATAGATATTTTATATTTGTAGATAGATAGATAGATAGATAGATAGATGAATAGAGAGATAGATGGATAGATAGGTATAGATAGAGAGAGACAGATAGATAGATGGATAGATAGATGGATAGATAGATGGATAGATGGATAGAGAGAGAGAGAGAGAGAGAGAGAGAGAGAGAGAGAGAGAGAGAGAGAGAGATACTTTATTGATCCCAATTTGGGAAATGTTTGCGTTGCATCAGCATAAAAAACAAGGCAATGTACATAAGAGAAATTAAGACACGATAAATAAACAGTCCAAAAATATTTCTGAAATAGAAGTAGTTTTATTTGTAGGTTTGAATTAACTATATCGATATTGTTAGTGTGTGAACTCTTTGGATATTTAATTATTTAAATAAATAATAAAAACAAGTTAAGTTTCCCCTTTAGTTCTCCCTTAAGTTCTCCCTTATCTACCACCGGAAACATCCGTCCTGAGTCTGACTTCCCTCGCGCTCAGCCATTAGCTGGCTGCTCGGAGTGATTGACAGTCAGCAGAGGTTTACACGGCCGGTCCTGCTCACTCGCTCGTTTGTTATCGTAACAGCGAAGAAACTGCAAGCATGGCGAGCCAACAGAGAGCCCAGTCACAGACAAGAAGAAGAGCACCATGTATCGGATTATTGAGGATGATATTTATTGCTTTTATTCACATGACGCGGGCCAATAAACAAGGTTTGTAACTTAGCTGTTAGCATTAGCATCAGAGCTAACTTCCGTAGACATGTTTCCCTCAAGTGTGCGGGCGTTGATGTTACCTCTACGGGCCAACTTTAACACAGCTAACCTTAAAGCCCAGGTGACACTGCTAAAATATAATCATTCAGCTTTGACATGAGCAAAGTGCCATTTTAAGTGATACAAAGCTTAGAAAGTGCTACCTTTTAGCTAGCAATATGTGGCCTTTTCAGTTAGCTTCGTTTGTAGCTTGTTGTCATGTTGTCATCACGTCCTTATATGGTTAAGTGAGGCTACCTAATAAACACAAAATAACATAGTATTTAAGCATCATAGCTAGCACTAATCATAGCTTAAATCAGCTACTGTGTGGTCTTAATGTGTGTCAGTTAAGAGACAACATTTTAAGATTAGACATTGCACATTAATTAAAAGTCAAGTAAAATAGGAAATATAAAAACAGCTCAGGTATACATATCGATAGTTAAGGATATATATCTATAGAGTATATCTATGGAATACACAATATTGTACTTAATAATGATTATAATAAGCTTTATTGGTATTGCACGTCGCATGCACCAAAGTGCTTTGACAACAAGGCAAACATCACAATTTAAAAAAGAGTTTTACATCAGACGTTAAAACCTTTTAGTACGTAATAATATGACAGTTTAATTCACCCAACATCAGAGCATACTACTGTATGTGTAAACCTGGCAATGAACTCGATATATGAGATACAGAATTGAAAGCAGTGTTCATGATATGTGTACATATGTTAACATCGTATACGATCTACTTTTAAGTTAGCAGAATAATCAGTTTTAAATCTAATTGAGGGACCACCTGAGAACGATATTTACAAATGAGTGAATTCGCGTTTTTGAAAAGGATAAAACTGAGTGAGTTCTGGTGAAGCGAAGAGCAACTCAACTTGAAACAGTATCTCAAACTACTTCCTCTTACTAGACTCAATTTAAGGAAATGTGTGCATCAGTCAGGTGATGTTTTGTTAACGTGGCTTGGCTCAGTTTTGGTTTTGAACCCTGACTGTGCACATGGTGTTGTGTTATCTATCCAGGGGACTGAAGTGTCCAGCTGTCAGATCCACCCATCATGTCAGGTCACAGTGATAAGTCCACCAGTCGTGAGTGGACAGCTGCTGCAGGCCACGTCCAGGATTAGCTTCTGTGCCTTTTTAAAATTGTTTACATTGGTGCCTGTATGCACTTGCAACACAATCTGAGCATCAATGGAGGTGTGTGATCCTAAAAGATAATCTTGACGTATGCCTATAAAGTTGCTGTTCAAAATGTCATAGCTGGATCGAAAACCATGCATATTAAGAGATAGCATGTTTTCTGATGACATGAGTTAGCTACATGGTAAAGCATATGTCTTTATACCCCTGTGTGCATTAAACTAGCCCAGGGATATCTGCTCTGTCAACTTTAAAATGTTCATTGGTTCCTCTAGTCTATGCACTTGAAACAATCTGAACATTCATTTAACAAGAAAGTGGTGATAAATTAGCATTAAGACACTAAAGCACTGATGATATTCTTGAAGTATTTGCCTTTTATTGTAGTAAAATCCTCTACCAAGATATAGGTAATTAAATCGTATCTCCAGACCATAACCGTTAACATCATGGTAGCATCTGTTCATTCAGTAGATAATAAGTCTATACGAAATAGCTTAAAATTAAAGCCTGTGTGCATTCAATACGTCAACTTTTAGCTTATGTGCCAACTTTGTAATGTGCCTTTTGAATTGTTAATAATGGTTACTTTATCCAACAGTGAATGAGTGATAAAAGCACAACGATTTTCTCGAAATATTTGTACGTATTGCAGCTGGGCAAAGTCTTCTCTTATGTTCATATACTACAGTACACTGTAATGTTAAGTGTGATGTTAAAACAAAACGGCAACCCCTTCAAATATTTGTACATCAAATTTGTTCTGAAATTGAAGGTGGTATGTGCCTTTTTAGTATCAACTAAAAGTAATAGAAAATGGCACATATCAAGCATCACATAGCTTGAAAATAAAGAGATGGAGGGGCAAGTGCTGAGTAAACTAAAGAAGTTGAAGACGAATCGGGATGTGGTGAGACTAATACGCTCATATCAAGCAGGTAGAGGACATGACCACAGATAAAAGCAAATAAGATGCAAATATAGGAGGTGATCTCATATAAAGCAGGTAGTATGCCCTTAAAAGAACAACCTCTGCTTTCTATCGTTTGAAAGTAAAATCCGTGGGTTTTTAACGGACAAAAGGAGACATTTTGAGCCTCTCTCTGAGACACAGTAAGCAGAAGTCGTCTAACTGAAATGAAACTGAGAAGTGAAGTTTAACCACCACAGGAAGTTATTTGGCAAACACTGAAGTCGCACTATCACGCCTCTAACCAGCCTGAACACGGCAAGCTTAGACCGTCAACGAGATCGCTGCTTCCTTTACATACAATATATCTGTTTGGAAGATCACTGTGGTGCTTACACGGGTAAGCACCACAGTGCCACATGTGGTGTTCATAAAATGATAAAACATCCTCCTTTCTTTTTAAGTTTGGCAAATGCAGAGTTGACTAGTCGATTAATCGATGCTTGCCCCGCTAGTCTGCACAGGAAACGTATTATTTAAACGGTTATTATTACCAATTACATACTGGTTTGCTTTCCTAGTGAATTGTACCATTACAAAAAAAAAACAGTATGTGCCTGCTACCAATGTTAACGAAGCGTAGGTTGACTTGCTCAATGTTTCACCTCAATGCTGATTGCTTGTCTTACTTTTAGCAGGGTTTAATACTTGGCAATAAAAGGCATCATTAATTGTGAATAAAGGCCGTAATAGGTATTAAAATGTCCTTAATAATCTTGCTTAACAGGAAAGATTTCATAAGGCCTGATTTTCTTTTCTGATATTGCGTTGTAAAATCAAAATAGCAGAAAACGTGGTCTGAAAATGAACCAGAGTGGCCGTTAAAAAGTCTTAACTTTAACTGTAGGAACCCGGTTTTAGAGTAGTCGACTAGTCGAAGTAGAAACTTCCGGTTTAACTTCAGGGAAATTAGTCAGTAAGAAAATCCCTTTGTTTAAGATGCTTTGAGAACCACAAAGGTATTTTTGTTTACTGCATTTTTAAATGTTTGTCTTATTCTTTGTTTGCATTGTGGTTTTTCTAAATTAAGCTTAACTGTAAAGAATCGAAAAACACTTAAGTTTCACTTTCTGCAGACGTTCATTCAGGTACTCTTAATCAAGGGTACTTTCACCGTGGCTCATATCCTTTATTAAGTCTTGTATATTCCCCTGAGATACAGTACTAGAAACTAAGTTATTCTCTCCTCTCTATGCTGCCAAAAAAGGTTACTTGAGCTTAGAAAATATCACGTCTAACCCGAGGAGAAGCGCACCCATGATAGAAGAACTGGATGCCAGCTGTGTGTAATGTCAGCAGTATAATCTAAAGAGGAAATGAAACTGAAGTGAACATCCACTGATCATATCACTTAGATCTGCGGCCGGTGCTTCTTCTTAACCCTAAAACACACGTTATACCACGGGGCGGTGGTCCATAGGGACTTGGCTTGGCAACTGGAAGGTCACCAGTTCAAGTCCCGGAAAGACCAAGTGCTACCGAGGTGTCCCTGAGCAAGGCACCGTTCCCTACACTGCTCCCCGGGCGCGGTACATAATGGCAGCCCACTGCTCCTAACACTAGGATGGGTCAAATGCAGAGAAACCGTTTCGTTACATGGTACCTGTACTGTGTAATGACAATAAGTTGAATCTATCTATCTATAACTAGTGGAAGTTACACGGTGCTGTGAACATGATCTGCAGAGGGCGGTTTAACTGGGATTTGGTTTGTGTCCGTTGGCAAGCCCGCCTTAACCTGCCATCAGGCCCTGGGGTTTTGTAGGCCCCCTATTTAAACAACAAATCAAAGTCATTTATAGCCTCGGCAGGCTCTGTGATCGCACTTCTCTGCTCTGCTCTACGCGCGCCTGGTCCTCCTCCAGATGAGATAATGTTCAGATAATGCACGGGCTGACCTGGGCTTGTGCATTAAGGCGGGGCGGCCCTGTCCGTTGGAAAGCTTCTCAATAGAGTGAAAGTGTAATAAAATGCTGATTATGGAGTTCGATTTTTAAGCTGTACAAACTTGTTGATTCACACTTAGAGAGAGTTGTGTGACGGCCAATGCAGGCGAGAAACATCCAGGTCTGAACATGCTGTGGATAATCGTGTGCTAGGTCCATTCGGTAAAAGTCAATCTGTATTTTTGAGATCAGCAAGAAAGGAAACGTGGTGATTCTCTGAGACTACACTGGTACATTTACGAGGATAAAACAAAAGTTATGTATTCTCTGAGATTATGAAACCATAAATTCAGGACTAAAAAAAGATGAAAGTTTCTGGCTCAAATAATCGATGAGAGGAAAGTCTGAACTTTGTGACTTCTATCTGAGAGATTGTCTTGGTTTTGGTCACGCAGATTTATGATTATATCGTCTTAGAGAATCGCCACTTTTTCCATTAATTTGTGAGTTTTTCAACTAAATATATAATATTTAGGGAGGCGTGTGGTGCAGTGGACTAGTGCGTTGGTGTTGGGATCAGGGGGTCACAGGTTCAAACCCCACTGCAGTCAGCATGTCGTTGTGTCCCTGAGACACTTCACCCCAAAGTGCTCCTGTGGGGATTGTCCACAGTACTGAGTATGTAAGTCGCTTTGGATAAAAGCGTCTAACAAGTGACATGTAATGTAATGTCTGAGAATATCAGAATTGTGTTACAAATCTACAATTGTGTGCTCCTCATACATTTTCTATTTAAGTATTACCCTCCTCCTTGTCTCCGTGATCTATTGTTTTGTACACACACGCCGTCGTAGATTTCTAAGAATTGACTCTGCTGTTAAAGTGTGTGTGGGTTGTGTTTGACGATTCAATCTGAACCTCACAGTAACTTTGTGTTCATAATATTAGAGACATTTCATTAGTAGATTCAATATTCTTTTCTTTTTGCAAACTAGACATCAACCCCCCCCCCCCCAAACCAAGTGGATTGAAATGTGAGAAATCTGTACACTTCCCGTCTGCTCTGACAAGAGATTAAAGTTCACATACGGAGTTATCTTTCCCAGTAATATCACCTTCTACTTCAGGAAGATGTAACAACTGCTAGCTGCTTTATTTTGTAAGAGGAGTTGCACAAAGCTATTCTTAGATGTGACCAATTCTTCTATAGTTTCACCTTCCAGTTGCTGTCGTAAACAATCGGGGGCAACGGGCAAAATGTACCCTAAATCAGTGGTTCCCAACCTGGGGGGCGCCAGGCCTCAGATGATTTGAGGCAAAATATCATATTTAGACTTTTTTTTTTACATATAATTTTAACACAATACATGATTGTCACTAATGGCGCGTTTCCACTGCAGGCCTCGCTCGGCCACGCTCGGTTTGGTTAGGCCTTATTAGGCCCGGCTCACTTTAATGCTGCGCTTCCATTACAGTTTAGGAACTGGGGTAGTTACTATAGTAACGCAGTGTAGGCGGAGCCGTGACGTCATCTTCAATGAGCGCCCCAAACAACAACACAGCCGTTAGCTCTTAGCACTCAGAGCTCACAGCTCCTCATATCTGTTCAGAAACTAGACAAAAGTTAAACGAGTACAAACCACAGACTGCCTGTGTCATGGCGAATACAGTCGCTGGTTTATTTATGTCTGTAGGCCGTTGTTGTGAGTGTGGACGGTCGGAGCATATATAACGTTAGCTTAGCCAAGCTCCATTTAGAAAACACTCATTTTAAAAGGGTTTTTCGCCTGCCGTCTGTCTGCAGACTTGTCAAAGCATTAATTCATGGTTGTTACTAACCGGTATCAGTATGTTGTTACTTCGGCATCATTTTGAAACGTGTATTACAATTAAATCACGGTCAAATATGTTCATCTTGTTGTAGTTGTAGCCCCCTTGCTAGCGATTCTCTCTCTAGTTTAGCATACTCAGCCCGACTCAGCCTGGTTGTTCCTGGCCCTGGAACCACGATTTAGTCGGGCCAGAAAAAAGGTGAAAAAGTAGCCCCGGGCCAAAACTAGGCCAAGTGGAAACGCAACCAAAAACGGGCCCCGCACGGCTCGGCACGCTTAAAGCGAGCTACCCGCTGCAGTGGAAACGCGCCATAAAAGCCTTGTCTCTACATTACAATAAAATATAAAAAATAATTAATTAGTTTTTAATAACAATTCAAGTTAGTATTAAAGGCATAAAAAGACAGAAATGTATAATTGTTTCTTTAATAGAAATGTTTCTTCTGCCCGTAAAGTGTCCAAACCAGGCTTTTCTGGATAAGTGCATAGTCATTGTCCATGCCGGTTTCAGTTGGATTATTTGTCAGTTGCTCCGATCAGATCGGTCTCCTCCATTTTGTAGATATTTACGACTTTTGAATCCACATAAACACATCGGCAAAATCCGGCTTACTTTGAGCGTGTGTTTTAAACAGTTTAATTCCTTTGTGAATTGTTTCCACTTCTGCGCCGTCCTTTAATTTCTTCATACAGCGGGAATCCAAATGAATTAATCCTGAGTCCAATAACCATCAAAGTCACTCCAATAGTGCTCCTTAATTACGCTTTCATCCTCCTTTCACAAAATACTTCACATTCATCCAGTTTGTGACAGTAGTTGTAGCTTTTTGAGACTTTGAAACTTTAATTACAGCTGTTGCGCCCCCCCCGCGTGTGTGTGGGGGGGGCACAACAGCGCCCTAAATGACGGGTTTTCACATATTCTTCACTGAACACAATGGGGCTACACAAAAGTGTTATTGTGTGAATTAAATGTCAAACATTCGGGGGTAAAATGACCCTAAATTGGACCGTGAAAAACAGTTCTGTATATCTACCTTGTCTCCAGTATTCAAAAGTGTTCAATGTGTAAAAGTCTGCTTTTGATGATGATGATGATGATGGTGATGGTGGGGGTGATTAAACTAATATGCGTTTCTGTGTTGTTTTTTGTTTTACAGCATTCATTCAGTCAGACACAATTCTAGAAGTTTTACATTTTGGCGAGGGAAGCCTTTTACAGGTAAGTGCTGCTAATCTATTTCCTCCAGTTGGTTGTTGCAATTAAAATGTAAACTCAGAAACATTCACAGCATTACAGAGCAGAACATGGCAGAAAGAATGTGGTTTAAATGTAATCAAGTAGTTAAATTACATTTTAATAATTGCTTGTATCTCCGTTTCTTTCTGCAGGCAGAGTCTGACATCGATTTTAGTTTATATCACCAACAAAGGTAAGATTTTATTCTTTCCCTTCACACATATCCTCTACTCTTTTGCAAATATGTTTATGTCGGGTCGTTGTATTAATCCTGGGCGTAGTCAGTTATGTGTTGTTTTTGTACTATTCCTGGATTGCACTCTTTTGTTGTGTGTTGCTACGCGGTAAATGAGCTTTAGCAGAAAAGCCTCAAGAGTTCTTTAAATGAGTTGAAACAAAAGCAGCACACTAAATGATGCAAACAAAGCAGAGAACAAGAGAGATGCTGCTGTAACCAATGCATTATTAGTTATGTGTGAACAAGAAGTACAAAAAGTACTCCATTGGACTCCTTAGTTTACTTCTGTAATATAATGACATCACTTTGTAACACTCACACTTCTATTGGCTAGTGTTCCAACACATTGGACGCTAAGGGGCGGGTCATCTCTAAGCGGTTGAGAGGACTCTTTAAAGTAGAGACACTACATACTGATATACACCTGAACATCAGCAGGAGAGGACTCTTTAAAGTAGAGACCCTACATACTGATATACACCTGAACATCAGCAGGAGAGGACTCTTTAAAGTAGAGACACTACATACTGATATACACCTGAACATCAGCAGGAGAGGACTCTTTAAAGTAGAGACCCTACATACTGATATACACCTGAACATCAGCAGGAGAGGACTCTTTAAAGTAGAGACCCTACATACTGATATACACCTGAACATCAGCAGGAGAGGACTCTTTAAAGTAGAGACCCTACATACTGATATACACCTGAACATCAGCAGGAGAGGACTCTTTAAAGTAGAGACACTACACACTGATATACACCTGAACATCAGCAGGAGAGGACTCTTTAAAGTAGAGACCCTACATACTGATATACACCTGAACATCAGCAGGAGAGGACTCTTTAAAGTAGAGACACTACATACTGATATACATCTGAACATCAGCAGGAGAGGACTCTTTAAAGTAGAGACACTACATACTGATATACACCTGAACATCAGCAGGAGAGGACTCTTTAAAGTAGAGACACTACATACTGATATACACCTGAACATCAGCAGGAGAGGACTCTTTAAAATAGAGACACTACATACTGATATACACCTGAACATCAGGAGTAGAGGACTCTTTAAAGTAGAGACACTACATACTGATATACACCTGAACATCAGCAGGAGAGGACTCTTTAAAGTAGAGACACTACATACTGATATACACCTGAACATCAGCAGGAGAGGACTCTTTAAAGTAGAGACACTACATACTGATATACACCTGAACATCAGCAGGAGAGGACTCTTTAAAGTAGAGACACTACATACTGATATACACCTGAACATCAGCAGGAGAGGACTCTTTAAAGTAGAGACACTACATACTGATATACACCTGAACATCAGCAGGAGAGGACTCTTTAAAGTAGAGACACTACATACTGATATACACCTGAACATCAGCAGGAGAGGACTCTTTAAAGTAGAGACACTACATACTGATATACACCTGAACATCAGCAGGAGAGGACTCTTTAAAGTAGAGACACTACATACTGATATACACCTGAACATCAGCAGGAGAGGACTCTTTAAAGTAGAGACACTACATACTGATATACACCTGAACATCAGCAGGAGAGGACTCTTTAAAGTAGAGACACTACATACTGATATACACCTGAACATCAGCAGGAGAGGACTCTTTAAAGTAGAGACCCTACATACTGATATACACCTGAACATCAGCAGGAGAGGACTCTTTAAAGTAGAGACCCTACATACTGATATACACCTGAACATCAGCAGGAGAGGACTCTTTAAAGTAGAGACCCTACATACTGATATACACCTGAACATCAGCAGGAGAGGACTCTTTAAAGTAGAGACACTACACACTGATATACACCTGAACATCAGCAGGAGAGGACTCTTTAAAGTAGAGACCCTACATACTGATATACACCTGAACATCAGCAGGAGAGGACTCTTTAAAGTAGAGACACTACATACTGATATACATCTGAACATCAGCAGGAGAGGACTCTTTAAAGTAGAGACACTACATACTGATATACACCTGAACATCAGCAGGAGAGGACTCTTTAAAGTAGAGACACTACATACTGATATACACCTGAACATCAGCAGGAGAGGACTCTTTAAAGTAGAGACACTACATACTGATATACACCTGAACATCAGGAGTAGAGGACTCTTTAAAGTAGAGACACTACATACTGATATACACCTGAACATCAGCAGGAGAGGACTCTTTAAAGTAGAGACACTACATACTGATATACACCTGAACATCAGCAGGAGAGGACTCTTTAAAGTAGAGACACTACATACTGATATACACCTGAACATCAGCAGGAGAGGACTCTTTAAAGTAGAGACACTACATACTGATATACACCTGAACATCAGCAGGAGAGGACTCTTTAAAGTAGAGACACTACATACTGATATACACCTGAACATCAGCAGGAGAGGACTCTTTAAAGTAGAGACACTACATACTGATATACACCTGAACATCAGCAGGAGAGGACTCTTTAAAGTAGAGACACTACATACTGATATACACCTGAACATCAGCAGGAGAGGACTCTTTAAAGTAGAGACACTACATACTGATATACACCTGAACATCAGCAGGAGAGGACTCTTTAAAGTAGAGACACTACATACTGATATACACCTGAACATCAGCAGGAGAGGACTCTTTAAAGTAGAGACACTACATACTGATATACACCTGAACATCAGCAGGAGAGGACTCTTTAAAGTAGAGACACTACACACTGATATGAACCTGAACATCAGCAGGAGAGGACTCTTTAAAGTAGAGACACTACACACTGATATGAACCTGAACATCAGCAGGAGAGGACTCTTTAAAGTAGAGACACTACACACTGATATGAACCTGGAAATGAGCAGAGTGAGACTCCTTTAGGAACCAGAAATAGAAGCTTGAGCATCATAATCACAAGAAAACATTGTTAAAGTTTGGTTGTAATGCGATGTCACTTAGGGAAAGCAGGATGCAAAGATCAGCCCCATATGACCCTGTCAGCTCTCTGCAACATGTGCTGTTTGTGACATGTTGTCAGGGAAGCCTGTGTGTGTGTGTGTGTGTGTGTGTGTGTGTGTGTGTGTGTGTGTGTGTGTGTGTGTGTGTGTGTGTGTGTGTGTGTGTGTGTGTGTGTGTGTGTGTGTGTGTGTGTGTGTGTGTGTGTGTGTGTGTGTGTGTGTGTGTGTGTGTGTGTGTGTGTGTGTGTGTGTGTGTGTGTGTGTGTGTGTGTGTGTGTGTGTGTGTGTGTGTGTGTGTGTGTGTGTGTGTGTGTGTGTGTGTGTGTGTGTGTGTGTGTGTGTGTGTGTGTGTGTGTGTGTGTGTGTGTGTGTGTGTGTGTGTGTGTGTGTGTGTGTGTGTGTGTGTGTGTGTGTGTGTGTGTGTGTGTGTGTGTCCTGTTGCTCCACCACAAAGTGAACCTGCCTTCTGCCACAGCTACTTGGGAGCGTTTAGATTTAGCCGGACCGCCCGCAGAATGAGCTAATGTGAGTTTGTAGGTCTTGACTCACACTGACTTGTTAACGGTGGAGTTTCTCTGGAGAGTTTTCTTTCCTCTGTGCGATGCAAGGGTTTAAAGACGGAGGGTTTCGTGTGTATATTACATACACAATGTAAAAGACCCCTGAGGTCACGGTGTTATTTGTGACATTGGGCTATGTAAATACAAATGGCGTACTGCTTTTAAAAAAACATGTTTTTAGTCCGTTTGGTTCAGTTTCACAGATATGTTTTGGATTTTTTTAAATATTTGATAGCTTTCTTTAAATATGTTTTTAGTCTGGAACAAGCCTGGAGGAATCACGAGCATTTTATAAATCATGTATTGTGTTAGATATCCTCAGGCTAAATATGAAGGCAATTTTACAAAAATGTGTCTTCAGACGACTTCTCACAGAGCCCCAAACACCAACACAGAGAGAGAAGCAGCACTAAACGTTTGTATTTGTTTATTAAAGTCAGGTCACATTAATTAACATGAACTCTTGACTGTATCATGTAAATGTGCCACATTTAGCCATAGAGGCTAATTTCCATCTGCAGTCCCTGGCAGGTTGAAAACATAGAGCACAAAGAAACATGTAAGCACAATTGAGTCAAGATTGCAGCACACATACCCGATTAAAAGGCCTTGTATACAAACCCATCAACACACAACACACAAAAGCACATTTAAAATTATTGGGAAATTGCAGATTTTTTAAAATTGCGTCCACATTTGAGCACATTTCGTAATACTCTCAGATGAT
>JAPTMU010000249.1:17500-102148 GCA_028583405.1 Pogonophryne albipinna
AAGGCTGCCAAGAATTCACAGCCAGGATCCGTCTGAATCCTTAATCCTGTGAGAATTGTGTCAGCGGTCGTTGTATTAATGTGAGAAGTGAGGGCAGGAGAAGCAGTGCACCATGGTCCCTGGGCTCTGTGTGGATTCCCGTCGGGGCCTCAGGGGATGGAAACCCGGCCCTTTTCTCTGCTATCGGAGCGCGCCACACCTTTTGTCTGCGCTGTGTACACGTAGGCCTGGTAGTAAAACGGTGGGATTGAACTCTGGGTAATTGCCTGACCCTGAGGTGATGTTAGAGTAATTACACGTGAGTGCGCTTCTCGTGGATAGCCTCTGGATGCAAGAAAAAAAAGCGGAAGGAGTTTTTTAAATATTTCATCTGTAGTGCTTCCTTGCATTTCATATTTTGATTGTGTGTTTTGTTTGTTTGTTTGTTTGTGCTTACATGGATCAACAGCTTTTAACGGCCATTTCTAGACAGGTTAAAGTACAAAAGAAAATGCCTATGCACATTTAGTAATCGGGATAATAAAAATTAAGTAAAGTAATACATTAATAAATAAAAATAAATATGAATTGAAGATATAAAAATCTAATATATTCACTCAAAATTAAGTTTAAAAAAAAATACAAGTATACATAAAAAGGTGTGAAAACTAAATAAAATTAATAATAAATAATAATAATAAATAAAATAATTATAAATGAATGAATAAAATAAATAAATAATAATAAAATTAACAATTAAAATATATATATTTAATAATGCCATACTCACTGGTTTGACTTCTTTATTGGTGCTTTAAAAAAAAGTGTGTGTGTATAAAATATAAAAACTTAAAGGCTTGTAAAAGAAACCCAACTTATATATAATTGAAACTAAATAATTAAATTAAACGGTTTGACTTAAAAAATAGTTTGAAATATAGAAAATATACTTTGCAAACAACAAGGGTTAAAGTTTGCTCCCGGTGAGAATTGAGGTGTTGCCACGGTTATGAGTCACACCTGAATAATTTCCGTTTCCAGGAGATTTACATAAAGGCTCTCATTACAGTTCTTCTGTTGCGCATCTCATGGAGGAGCAGCTTCCCTTTAGGGGACGGCCCTCTCTATTGTTCACATCCACCTGTTGCTGAACAGGTTTGGCGGGTTTACGATGAGTGTGACTCCGACTAGGCGATGCTACCGATGCTAAGTAGTTTTCCATCGTGTGAGAGTAACATCGTGCGGAGACGGGCTTTGATTTTTTTAATTCTAACCATGGATATTCATGGATGTTTGAACACATGGGAATAATGGAGTCGTCCCATGGCTGTCTTAATGTGTTAACAAAACAAGCCTCAGCGCAGACTGTTGTGTCTTGTGTGTTTACTCATTTCTTTAGACGCACACAAACATGGATATTTTTCTTTTTCCTCGTCTTCTGTTGCTGTTGTCACATCTTCCTGTGTTTCTCAGCACGTCCCCGCAACGTGGGAACTGCCGCCCGATACGGTTCGAACCTCCAATGTTGGACTTTCACGAACAGTGAGTATTTCATTTATTCTTTTTTAACACTTTATTTATTGGTTTTTCCCCACACATAACACAATAACAGGAGAACATGCGTGTGGCGCAGTGGGTTGTCGTAGGTGTTGGGATCAGGGGGTCACAGGTTCAAACCCCACTGCAGTCAGCATGTCGTTGTGTCCCTGAGACACTTCACCCCAAACTGCTCTAGTGGGGATTGCCCACAGTATTGAGTATGTAAGGATAAAAGCATCTAACATGTGATGTAATGTAACATACAGAGTACAAATGCAGGTGCTGTATTCAAATGAACCAATAATGATAATAACATAAAAAGACCATTACACTAATTCATTGTCGTTTTTGTTTAATCTGTGTTTTTTTATTTCACATGGTTGGAGTCACTTTGTATAATTAATTTGGAACCACCTTCTGTAACGCCCTGTCCATTGTGCTTTATAAACACACTTATTATGCGTCACCCCATAGCCGGTGTAATTATAATTAATAATTATAAGCACTCCTAAATATTCACGCTTCATTGCAATAATCATTATATTACCACGAATACATTCAAGCATTCTAGTCACTATACGTCAAGCTGCTTGTCAATCTATACCCATGCTCATTGTTTGATTTAAATACAGATTATAATGCATTATTAAACATTATATTGTACTCCAGTTATGGGAGTTATAATATGATATGAGCCTTGCTACAAAATACAAAATAAAATCCAACAATTATGAAGTGTTAGGATATTTAACCTTATAAATCCTTTAAAATGGGTTTTGGATTTTGTTATAACGCATTATTTATATATTTAACTGCTTATATCTGTTCTTATATCTTCTTATAGCACTTCATAAGTATTTTTATAACACATTTTATACCCAAGAAAAAAAAAAAAAATTATGACTATTGCAATAATTTTCCTTATTGTTCTTCATTTCTTTCAAACAATCAAATTTTTTAAGCATTATAATCATTATACATTGATCTGTTTGTAATTCTCTCTTTGTGCGTTAGTAAAGTAAAACATCTGTTTATAATACATTAGAAAAAACAATTATGATATGATCCTTGCAACAACAACAACAACAACAATATCAGGGAGTGACAGTCAATCATGAAGTCTATTGATACTAAATAATTATAAAATGCTTCATAAAGATTTTTCCCAAGAAGTATCACTTACTTATATAAACACATAATTGTACAGTACTTTAATTGTACAGCACATAAGTTTGTTTATAATGCATTTTATACATGGGCGTCAGAAAGTCTTACCTATATTGCAATAATTTGCCCTTTTGTTCTTATTCTTTTTCAAATTAATCTCATTTATTGGACACATTTTCATTTCAAATCTTTATTTAACCAGGTAGGTCCCATTGAGACATTCATCTCTTTTTCAAGGGAGACCTGCAGCAAGTAGGTTACACCTGAAACGTAGAACACAAACCAATAAAGGACATCATATTTACAGGGCTACATTTAAACTATCGACATTTGGTCAACCTATGTTGCAAATGTATTATCTCTTCAATTTACACACGGCATCTATTGCACGACTGTCCGTCCTGGGAGAGGGATCCCTCCTCTGTTGCTCTCCCTGAGGTTTCTCCCATGTTCCCTTTAAACTGTGGGGTTTCTCTGGAAGTGTTTCCTTGTACGATGTGAGGGTCTAAGGACAGAGGGTCTAAGGACAGAGGGTCAAAGGACAGAGGGTCAAAGGACAGAGGGTCAAAGGACAGAGGGTCAAAGGACAGAGGGTCTAAGGACAGAGGGTCTAAGGACAGAGGGTCTAAGGACAGAGGGTCTAAGGACAGAGGGTCTAAGGACAGAGGGTCTAAGGACAGAGGGTCTAAGGACAGAGGGTGTCGTATTGCCATACTGATATTCTGTACACACTGTGAAGTCCACTGAGACTTTTTTAACTATATTTAACCGGATGAAGGATTTTAGTCACGGACGTCTGGATCTTAACTGGTTGACTCATCATACCTTAAGTCATGATCTAACATGTCATGATAATGCATGTTGCTTACCCTCAAATAAGGGGGTTCATCTGTGAATGAAGAAGAGAAGAACCTTTTTGTATCCAAAATAGTTCCAGATGGCAGATGTTGCTTTTCTTTTTGGAAGTAAATCTTCATTCTCCCCGGTTTGTCCTCCTGTGCCTCGCTCATTTTTCATCTCAGGTGAATCGTTGTGTCAACAGTAAATGAATCACTCCGGGGCCAGACCCATTGGACCACATTCCTACCTGCCGCTGGTTCACACCCATGAAGCAGCTTTTAATGTTATTTATTGAGTCAGGCAGAGATCTTAGTCAGGTATCGCCAGATCACCATCACAAAGCAGCAACTCACTCATCACTCAGGTGATCTAAAGTCAATTCACTCTGAGGTTGGGCCAATAAGAGACGAGCACAACGACACACCCCTACGCAGACAAAACATGACTCTACGAGAAGCAGCTAGAAACATTGAGAGGATATTAAACTGGCATGTATAAATGTCAAAATGTGTGAAATCCAGGAACTAACAACATTCAAATGATATCTAATATCTTACATTGAAATCTGGCTTAAAATTAAGACTTGACTTATATGAACCTGTTAGGCCCCAAGCCTGTTTTTCAGGTCTCCGGCTCGAAAATGACATTTCCAGAACAAATGACCATATCTTCTCTTCTAAAAGGGGAAAATTAATAATCTTTTT
Source organism: Pogonophryne albipinna (assembly GCA_028583405.1). Classification (NCBI taxonomy): domain Eukaryota; kingdom Metazoa; phylum Chordata; class Actinopteri; order Perciformes; family Artedidraconidae; genus Pogonophryne; species Pogonophryne albipinna. The sequence goes on from JAPTMU010000249.1 coordinate 21,730, forward strand.
TCTCAAAGTAATGATAAACCTGTGAGTTGGATGTAGAAAAGTCAGAATCAATATAGATGTTTTTTATTTTAAAGAAAATTCAGATTGAACATAGTAAAAAAAACTGTAAATTATTGTGTCCGTCCAAAAATTATTTTTTACTTATAGTGAAAACTACCTTTGGATGATGGTAAGGTAGACTAAAAGCTTTAGGAATCCAAAGTACAACATATAATAAGTGCCCTGTATCAAGATTGATGCAAAACAAGTGACAGTTGACCTTTTTAGAGAGATTTAGCAAAGAAAACTCCACCTCCGGGGTGATTTGGTTGGAAATGGGCATATTTGCCGTTTCTCTGGAACCCATTGGTCGATTTTGGTGATTGACATCTCTTTTTTAAGGATGAATCCTTAAGAGTAACAGGACATGAGTAAATGTGATTGTCCACCACTGCAATTGATCTGGAGATAACAGAAACATTATATATATAGTCTTATTACACAGCTTAGTTGAATACTTGATTCTGATTGGTCAATTCAGAACATGTGGTTCATTTTGCTGTTTTCTTTCCCTATAGAGTGGTGCAGTGATGATGTATTAAATGTATATGTAGATAATCTCTTTACAGGGTGTCCGCGGGTCTTAAAAAGTATTAAAAGTTGATAAATCAATTTAGCGAAAATGAAGGCTATTAAAAAGTATTAAACGGCATTTTCCAAGGTATTACATTTTGTAGCTTGTTTTCAATAAGTATCTAAATGGTCCAAAGAGGTTGTATTCTACAGTCTGCCTGAATGTAATCATTGCGTAGGTGTGTAGTGTGATTCTGTGTAGTTTATTGATGGCATCCCGTTGGGTTTGACGTCATCTGAACAGGACATTGCACGCTCACTGCTTGATAGCGCGCAAATGTCCGTTTACGCCGGTTGTTAAACAACATCGTTATGGGGAAATGCTAGTCTGCGTCCAAATGGTTGGAAGATAAGGAAGGACAATCAATACTGTATATAGTCAATGTGAGGTGAAGTGTGTCGCCAAGGTAACCGGTTAAAACTCAAAGTGGAGATGAGGTCTTAAAATGTGTGGAAAGGGTCTTAGAAAAGGTCTTGAAAGGTTTTACATCTGACTTCAGGATTCCTGCTTATATCCTGATATAGCAAACAGGTTCAGCAGGAAAATCTCCCACATTAGCACCACGTTGTGATTCACTCTCCAGAAGTAAAAAAAGCTAACTCTAGGCTGTAACACCTCCGCTAAGCTAAAGGCATTCTCCTGTCGGCATGATGACGTTTTGTCGCCTTTTTTAATCACTTGTTAGCAACCACTTTGTTTTTATGACAAGGAATCCTCGGAGTTGGGCAATTACTGACGTATTATATGTCGAAGAACTAAATGTGAAAATCTCTAAGGAAGGCTTGAGTTAACCACAGACACTATTTCAGGCGTCTGACCACAAACACATTTAAAAAAAACGCTCCCAGGTTTAGGACTTGTTTTTACACAACTCCATTTTAAATATTTAGGGGTTCCAACTAATGGGGCTAAGAAACGTTTGCCAGTTTCTCAAAATAGTTGCTTCTTCACAACCTGGCAACAGTTATTTATCCCCTTAGGGAAATTCAGGCGTTTATAGCACCAACAGGGTCAGAGTTAAAAACAGGATTCAAAATAAAGACAAAATAGAATACAAAATGTAAATAAAATGATATTACATACTGATATACACCTGAACATCAGCAGGAGAGGACTCTTTAAAGTAGAGACACTACATACTGATATCCACCTGAACATCAGCAGGAGAGGACTCTTTAAAGTAGAGACACTACATACTGATATACGCCTGAACATCAGCAGGAGAGGACTCTTTAAAGTAGAGACACTACATACTGATATACACCTGAACATCAGCAGGAGAGGACTCTTTAAAGTAGATACACTACATACTGATATACACCTGAACATCAGCAGGAGAGGACTCTTTAAAGTAGAGACACTACATACTGATATACACCTGAACATCAGCAGGAGAGGACTCTTTAAAGTAGATACACTACATACTGATATACACCTGAACATCAGCAGGAGAGGACTCTTTAAAGTAGATACACTACATACTGATATACACCTGAACATCAGCAGGAGAGGACTCTTTAAAGTAGAGACACTACATACTGATATACACCTGAACATCAGCAGGAGAGGACTCTTTAAAGTAGATACACTACATACTGATATACACCTGAACATCAGCAGGAGAGGACTCTTTAAAGTAGAGACACTACATACTGATATACACCTGAACATCAGCAGGAGAGGACTTTTTAAAGTAGAGACACTACATACTGATATACACCTGAACATCAGCAGGAGAGGACTCTTTAAAGTAGAGACACTACATAGTGATATACACCTGAACATCAGCAGGAGGGGACTCTTTAAAGTAGAGACACTACATACTGATATACACCTGAACATCAGCAGGAGAGGCCTCTTTAAAGTAGAGACACTACATACTGATATACACCTGAACATCAGCAGGAGGGGACTCTTTAAAGTAGAGACACTACATACTGATATACACCTGAACATCAGCAGGAGAGGACTCTTTAAAGTAGAGACACTACATACTGATATACACCTGAACTTCAGCAGGAGAGGACTCTTTAAAGTGGAGACACTACATACTGATATACACCTGAACATCAGCAGGAGAGGACTCTTTAAAGTAGAGACACTACATACTGATACACACCTGAACATCAGCAGGAGAGGACTCTTTAAAGTAGAGACACTCCATACTGATATACACCTGAACATCAGCAGGAGAGGACTCTTTAAAGTGGAGACACTACATACTGATATACACCTGAACATCAGCAGGAGAGGACTCTTTAAAGTAGAGACACTACATACTGATATACACCTGAACATCAGCAGGAGAGGACTCTTTAAAGTAGAGACACTACATACTGATATACACCTGAACATCAGCAGGAGAGGACTTTTTAAAGTAGAGACACTACATACTGATATACACCTGAACATCAGCAGGAGAGGACTCTTTAAAGTAGAGACACTACACACTGATATACACCTGAACATCAGCAGGAGAGGACTCTTTAAAGTAGAGACACTACATACTGATATACAGTATGCGAGTGTAGGTTAAAGTCTTATTAAAAAGCCTGGAGTTTTTAATGCAGTTATGTCTGATTTCACTACCCTCTGTTGCTTCTAACCCTTCAGTCATTTGAAAGTTATCTCCTTTTTAAATGTGAGCAACGTTAACCTGGGTGCAAATATTTCAGTAGCCTTCACCAGAGCCTCTTTACAAACTCACAGTGAGACATGCAACAGCCTGAGCTACTTCCTCAATAAACAATCACCTTATCAGCTGCAAATGTTTTCAGGGCATGAAAATGAAACCTTGAGAAAGTCTCCCCCTCTCTCGGACACACTGGACAGGAGGGATTAATGTAATCAGCCTGTAGATAGAGGCTAAACATCTCCTAACATGTTTTTGTTAAATGTCTGTATTTTAAAACCTTGACCCCATGTTCACATGTTTTTGTGTCCGGCAATAAAATTTTAGAAAGTGGTCGAGTAGGGAGTGAGAGCAAACAGACTGCAGTTTATCTTATCTGCAATTCTGCACTTCAATGTGCGTCCGTTAAAGATTTGTTTTTGCCACTAACAGGCTCAGATTGTCAGTATAAGATTACGGTATTATGAAAAAGACTCTTCAGAGAAACAAGTTGTTTTTCTTTACCTTTTCTGTCTCACCAAGTCTCGTTCTGAAACCTTGCGTCACATTCACACTATTTGAAAATAGGCTACTCTTCCTGTTAGTGATACGCACTTTGAACTGATATACACTCATATTTTCCCACTCATTTCGGCCGATTGCAGATAAACGGACATACTTCTTTCAGCCTGATTGTCGAGCAAGTCTCTCCTGTAGTGGAATAATAATGATATTCGTAGTACTGCTAGGTTGGAATTGGGAGTGATGAAACCCTCTTTAATGGTCACACATGCAGCATTAAACACAGTGAAATGTGTTCTCTGCATTTAACCCATCCTAGTGCCAGGAATCTAGTACCAGAAGCAGTGGGCAGCTATTGTACAGCACCCGGGGAGCAATGGGAGTGGAGGGGGGTGTCCGGTGCCTTGCTCAAGGGCACCACGGCAGGGCAGGAGGTGAACTGGGACCTCTCCAAGTAGAAGTCCACACTCCATATTTTAGGTCTGGTCGGGGACTTGAACCGGCGACCCTACAGGTCATCATCAATACTCAATCAGACACTAAACCACAGGAAAGGTTTAACATTTGTTTACCCCTTTTTAAGATGATGGACCCGTTTACGTCGGCCTTACTTGTAATGGAGGAACCAAACATGCCTCTTTACTCATTTTGTTTTAAGAGCCATAGAAGTTATTTTTAAGGGGTTAATCTACTTAACTCAAAGTATTAAAGAGGCCCTATTATACTTTTTTTTTTTTTTGTATCTTTCCTGTAGTGTGTTTTTATAGGTTTTTACCCATGTAAATGGTCTGCAAAAGCAAAAATCCCAAAGTTCCCTACAAATATGAACCTGAAAATGAATCGAGTTACAAGTCCCTACAAGTAGATGTTCATACCAAATGCAATCACAGGGGACATTCAGTAGCTTTTATTCTCAAGCCATGGTAACTTTGTCGTTGCATAAGTTTTGCATTTGCAAACAGGAAGTATCATCAAAACGACTCAAGTTACAAGTCCCTACGAGTAGATGTTCATACCAAATGCAATCACAGGGGACATTCAGTAGCTTTTATTCTCAAGCCATGGTAACTTTGTCGTTGCATAAGTTTTGCATTTGCAAACAGGAAGTATCATCAAAACGACTCAAGTTACAAGTCCCTACGAGTAGATGTTCATACCAAATGCTGCCTGGAATGTAGGAAATAGTTTATAAAGCATCTGGATGTTGTAAGCCAGAAAAGAAAAGTACAGTTAATGTTTTACACATGCAGAACAACTTGTACGGTCCTTAACACTGAATTAATAAACTAGGGTTGGTGACCCAGAGGATTTTAAGGTGCATCATTTATCACAATGTGCTTTATGTTTGTTGTTTTAAGAGAAATACTCTGTAAAGGAATTTGAACAAAACCTCAAACCTGTTTCCTAACTCTGTAGAAAATGTTTGACTTTATTAGAGTTAAATTCCTCCGGGAAAGAACATGTCACCTTTTTAGTTTCGGTAGCGTCATCCTCCGTTGAAATCTAAGACCCCGTCTACACGGAGACGAAAACGAACCGAAATCCAAAAAGTCTTCCGTCCACACGGAATCGGCTCAAGAAACGTGTCCGTCAACTAGGGATGGGAATTTGAAAGCAAATGTATATTTGAATATTCGACCCCCAAAAAAACGGTTAACCGAAATGTACGGGGAATGTGGGAAAAATGTTAACAAAAAAAAAAAGTCAAATTTGTCAAATGTATTGAACTGGTGATCACAGTTTGAACAGTTGACAGCTATAGGCCTACAGCTTTCATGCTTAAAACATAACTTGGTTTTTAAATGAAAGAGGGATCATACTCGAACAACATAACGGGTCAGGGTAACGTAACCCTATTACAACAGAGATCAACAACCTGTAACAGGGCCTGTGCACAGAATGCAGCTATTCAATACTCATTCTTCTTTAAGAATATGAGCATGTCTACTCAGGGGAGAGGCGGGTGCAGAGGCAATTCACAATCAGGCCAGCTGTAGAGAAGACCCTCTCAGCTGGAATTTGGGCCCAAGATGAGGTTTGAGTCTGCGTGATCTGCGTATAGGGAGGGGCAGCAGCCATTAGCTAGAACTAGCTAGATCTGATGGATTTGGACATTAACGAGAGTGAAGTATAACCGGACGCGAGAGAGAGAGATCAGCACCTGCAGCTCTGCCCGCTGTGAGGGACCGGTGAGCGGAGCAAAACACACCTTTTGACCGAACACCTTTAGCTATGGCACTGTCGTATACATTGAATTAATCCATTTGATCATATGTAATCAACTTAGGCACCCCTTCCATTTTTTCGAATATTCGATTAATCGTTCCCATCCCTACCGTCCACACGAAACCGCTGGAGACGCTGTAGTACATATATGCCAGGCCTGTAAGTGGCGCTGTACTTCCGCCACAAAATACACCAAAAGCAGCGAATAAGACCCCCCGAGCATGGTTGCCATGGTTGCCTGGTTGCCCTTCTGGTTATTCTCCGCGGTGGATTTAGCAACATGTAGTTCATGTAGTTCTCCATGTCCACTTGTTGCTGATGGTTGTGGTAGAGGAGCTGTAGATTTTGCACTAACATCTGTAGCATGGTCAGTAGCGTCTGGAGCACGAACGCAACCCTGTGATCCGCCATTGTTGTTGGCGAAACACATCAGCAATGACGCGGGGGTGAGCAGGAGAGGCGGGGAGAGGCGGGGCTATGGCATCATCAGGAAATGATCGTATAGGGTGTACACACAGAGCCGTTTGCCCCCCCAGAGCGTTTCGTCCGCAGATCTACCCACCTTGGGAGCCGTTATCGTTATCCGCGTTTCCGTGTCGGCCTCGTGTGGACCAACCGTGTGGACGAACCGTCTATACCAGTGGTTTTCAAACTGTGGGGCGCGACCCCTGGTGGGTCGCGGAGGTACTGCAGGGGGGTCGCGGGAAGATTTTTTTATTTTATTATTTTCTCCTTTTAGCTTTGTGAAGCACCTTGAGATGACGTTGTTTTTAAAGTGCACCTATATAAATCAAATGTATTGTTATTATTATTCAATTGTAAACAAACACTGCTCGAGAATATCTCATTGGTCAGAGAGCTGTGGGCTAATGCTGCCTTTTGCAACATCCTACTTGTGTGAGATAGGCTTTTTCTGCTGTTGCTGCCATCAAAACGAAATACAGATTAAAGCTGAACATTGAGAATGAACTGAGAGTGGCAATCTCCAAAAAAAATACAGATCAAAGCTGAACATTGAGAATGAACTGAGAGTGTCTCAAAACAACAGCCCCGGTTTGAAAAGATCTGCGAGGGAAAGAAAGCACACACAAGTCATTGATAAGCTATGGAATAGGAATGGTAAAGTGATGTGATCGTTTGCAACCTGCAGTAGAAATAGTAGTTAATTAATATATTTTCCTTAAAGAAATTTGAATTTAAAAATCTACTACTCAGGGAAGAAGGCCAACCAGTTTTAATTAGGCCAAATTAATTCACAGTATCGATTACAAGCACTTTTGTTCATGTGTAATCCATAATAAAATTATAGTTGGATCTTTGTATCTTCTTATTATCAGCAGAGAAAATGTAATGTTTTTACAACAATATACAATTAATCCTACCAATATAGATGGGAACCGGGTTGGGGGGGCCCGAAAATATTTCCAATACCCAAGGGGGTCCCAACTGAAAAAGTTTGGGAACCACTGGTCTATACGATAGAGAACTGTAGCGGATACAACCAGTTTCGTCTCCGCGTGGACGGGGTCTAAATTAGCAATCATTAATGTTTACAAATGAAGTACAACACATCAGAAGTTGAATCAAATCCACATCAAAAATTGGGAAGTTTGGTTCATTTCAGTGAAGCACTTCAGCATACATATCAAAATATTTTATTTTATAAGTCATAGCTTTTGAAAAAGTGTCAAACGACAGCAAACTTATGTACTGACGAAAAACACAACATACTTAATTCATAATTGTTTTGATGCTGATAAATGTACATTGTTCATTTATAAAAAGGCCTAATAAATGAAAATATATTATAATTGTATCCATCAGAAGTTCAGTTGAATAAATAGTTAGGTTTTGAAAATTGACAAACCAAAGTGAATTTCATGTATTTTCTTAAGATACCGAACGTTAGATACATATTTTAGGTACATTAATATTGTTTGCATGTTGATTAATGTACATTTATAAGATCATAATTCCCTTAACTTTGATTGGCAAAGAGGTATATTTCTGTTTCACACTTCTAACCTGTTTCCGGTCTCTCTTGTGGTTTGAAAAAAAGCGTTTGACTTCACCAAAGTTACATTCCTCACCCACAGAACATGTTGACCTGTTCAGTTTTGTCGTCGTCATCCTCTGTTTGATCCTATCAGAGTTTCTGTTCATATGTTACATCCATACCTCCTTTCTTTATTATCTTCCGTGTACATATGTTGTTGTTTACCTGCTCTCACAAACGTTTGTTTTCTCTGTTTTGCAGGCCCGTTGGAATGCCAAAAATGGAGAAAGTTTATTTACATAATCCTAGTGCAGAAGAAATTAGTTTGATATCGATATCAGCAACAACAGCACATTTTCACGCATCCTTTTTCCAGAATAGGGTAAGTACCTTTCACTCGGAAGTCACATTTTTCCACAACAAATCCTTGATCATCATTCTTCAGAACTTTGCTTCTGCCTATTGTAAACAAGATACTTATGTCAAAGTATTTCCTGTACTATGTGCTTACTTTCTTTTTGCTTTAAACTCGAGTAGACCCCAGTAGTCAGGGACCTTCTTCAAGATCAGACGGCAAACAAGTAAACAGCAGCATAGAGTCTGAAAGTAATACTGCAGTGGGAAGTCCCAATGCACATCACACGTGTCATTGAAACATGTGACCGCACCCTAGCAGATGAAAGGCAGAGCATAAGGAGACCAACACATGCAGTAAACAGAATCATAATGAAGTTATAGTTACTCAACCTTTAAACATGAATCCCTGTTCTTGGAAACATGATCTATTGGGAACACAACTTGCACTCAAGAACAAACTGATAATAATTAGGTGCACAAGTTGTCGACTTTTACTTTAAAACTGCTAATTATGACAATTTAACACAGATCTCTAAAAGCCTGGGTCCACATTTTAGTTTTTTCTGGCAGGTAGGGGTGCAACAACTAATCGACTTAATCGATTAAAATCGATGACCAAATTAGTTGCCAACTAATTCAGTCGTCGATTCGTTGGTGACGTCATCACGTGTTTTAACGCGCCGTTAAGCTCCAACGTTATCTGTCTTTTTATCGGTACAGGAGACATTTAAAAAATACATGTCATGTATTATTGCTACATAAACATTATATCGCAGTCGCCAACTCGTTTCTAAAATGCAAAAAGACAAAAAAATGCGTCTATGGTGTATTTTCGATCTTTCCAATTCAGACGAGATCTCTCTCTCCCCCGTCTGCTTGCGAGGGGGCGGGGCAGTTTACACACATGCAGCTGCTACATGCAGCAACACACACACGGAGGAGATGGCGGAGAGAACGCGCTCCGAGGTGTGGTTAAACTTTACCCGTCTCGATGCTCGTTGCCAAAAGTGCATTAAGAGTTTAGCATGTAAGGGCGCTAACACGAGCAATTTGTCTAAACATTTATCAAAAGTGCTCCACATCCAGACGGAGGAATGCACCGGGTTCGACTGTCTTTCTAGCAGCTCTGTAGCCCCGTCCACGAGGAACGTTTCCACGTCAGGTGTTCTGTATGCTAGCAGCAACACACGGAGTTAACTACATTATACAAACATGGGTTAATGATTAGAGGTAACTGAGTTATTTAGTTTGTTAAAGTTTCAGCTATTCTGTCATCAGATTATTTAATACGATTTGTTAAAACATTGTTGTTTCTTTTGATGTGAAATATTATTTATTTCATTTAAATAAAAAGCAATGTTAATTTTGTTCACAATTTAAGTTATTTCAATAATATATTTATTTTTGAATCAAGTATTCGTCTTTATTGTCTTCATTGTTAGTTTCCTGCCTAAAACAACCTCAAGCTACATCTAAAAGTTGATGGCTAAATAAGAGCGTTTGAGAAATTGTGCAAGGCATACAGTGATAGTCCGAATAGTCGATTAGTCGTTTCATTAATCGATAGATTAATCGATTATCAAATGAGTCGTTTGTTGCAGCCCTACTGGCAGGAAATGTGAGCGTGACGACAATATACTGACAACTAACACCACTCTTACCGCCGTTGTTAATAGACTGCTTTTGCACCTCTGATTTGCGTTATCTATTTGTTTGACATTATTTTTTTACTATAAACAATAACTGGTGGAAGCTTGTCCTCATATCTGACAGTCAAGTTCATGAAAACAAAACTGCTTTCTACCGCAAATATCAGAAAAAAAAATACAACCTTTGCCATATATAGTTCTTCTAAAAGTTAAAAGACAACAACTTGGGGAGAGGATGCATTAGGACAATGGGATTTTTTAGTTTTTGACATAATTAGCAAATATATCATGTTTCTAGAAATCATATAACATATTTTATTCGGCCTACAAACGGGCCAATTAACCGTCACACCAAACGAGTGTGGAGAAAAGCCAAAGTAAAACCTTTGTAGGCTAACATATAGAATAAAGAAACACCAGACGTTATTGAAATGCAATAAAATCCATGGTGAGAAATAAGTAGCAGCATAAAGCAATTGAACATATACAAATAGTCAAAGAAGCAGCTGGTAATAACAATAATACACTGTAAAAAGTACACATTGCTCATATGACTCGAGTGTTATTACAGAGGAAGTGAAGCAGCAGCCAGTCATAATACAAAATGTATATTTCACATAGCAGAGTTGTGTGAAGCTGCCTTTACAGGAAAGACCTGTTATGTCTCCTTTAGCACAGTTTCTCGCTGCAGACATGATTTGCTTTTTTAATTATCGTTGTGCCGAATGTAAGACTGATTATATACGTTAGGACACTATGTGTTTATGTTGTTTTCACAGCGTGTGCTCGAAGTGTTTAAGTGGTAACAGTCTAGTCTGTAAAGCATTTATGTGCATGTCAGGGTTAGTTTACAGAGACGTTCAGTAGGAAGGAATTCAGTGTGGTTTTTAAGATAACACCTGAGGCCTCTGCTCCTCTGTCACAAGATATGTCTGTACAAATACTTTCTATATTGGGTACAAATACATCTCCAGAACCTTACATTTTAAGAGATGTATTGCTAACTTTATAAGGCATTCATAGTTTAGCTAGCTATTTGGTGTATAGCTTTATGTGAGCTTGTCTCTAGATCCAACCATTACTACTCCAACTTGGTCCTGCGAGGCTTTAAACTGCTGAAAATCCTTTTATGGTTATATTTTGAGCGGACTACAGCACGGTCACATGACTTCACGTCACCACCGCTAAGCTAAAGGTGGCTAATGTTGGGCTATAAAGGAACTAGAGCACGGTCACATGACTTCACGTTACCACCACTAAGCTAAAGGTGGCTAATGTTGGGCTATAAAGGAACTACAGCACGGTCACATGACTTCACGTCACCACCACTAAGCTAAAGGTGGTTAATGTTGGGCTATAAAGGAACTACAGCACGGTCACATGACTTCACGTCACCACCGCTAAGCTAAAGGCGGCTACTGTTGGGCTATAAAGGAACTACAGCACGGTCACATGACTTCACGTCACCACCGCTAAGCTAAAGGTGGCTAATGTTGGGCTATAAAGGAACTACAGCACGGTCACATGACTTCACGTCACCACCGCTAAGCTAAAGGAGGCTAATGTTGGGCTATAAAGGAACTACAGCACGGTCACATGACTTCACGTCACCACCGCTAAGCTAAATGTGGCTAATGTTCGGTGTGATGACAGTTTTTTTGTTAGGAACCACCTTTTTTCCTTCTACATTTCCTGTGTGCATTTAATTTTTGCCGACCCAAATCCCAGCCAAAAAAAGAATTCTACCTTTTTAACGAATAGTTGAATCTGTTAATTTAGTTACAATTCAATTCTCCGCTTTAAAAGAACATACATCGAAAGAAAGGCACAGGGCTTTTCGGTGTAATAATGCAAACACAAGATTATAATTTATATCAAGGAAACTAAACATTGTTTCAAGTCGAGCTAATAATGAAGAGGTTTCATTCGTTTTTAATTTTGTTCAACAAACTCCTTATGGAAAGCACAATTTCATCATATTTAGTTTTTTACTTGGAAAAAAATGCAGAGGAAGTCGTTTTTAAGTGTACAGAAATGCAGGATAGACCCATGCCCTTGGGATGTATTATAAAAATGGCAAATGCAACATATAGTTTCATGACTGAGAAATAATGCAGATGTTAGAGTGAGTGTTTCTTATTATGCTTTATCTCTGTACTTCTGGAATTACACCAAGCCTTTATCTGAAGTGAATATCTCACACTGAAGTGGACGTTAAAATGTTTTTTTTGAAATCCCTTCGCCCTCCACTATCTGCATTTCTAAGACTATCTGAATGTTCTGCAGCGGTGGAGACAACACATTCAGTTCTGATCTGTTAGATTAACGTGCAACATCTAACTACATGATGGCTCAGTGTAGATAAACCAACAAGATGTTCTGCTTTTTTGCTGTTTCTGGGGAACGGATGAGTCAAAAAACCCACTAAAACCAGCCCACTTGCAACCACAGTCGTCACCAAATTGCTAGAGTTAGAGGGTAGCTGTAATGTTTTCACAGTTGCGGATCTTTAGGTCATTTCAGGTTGTGGAAAACAGTATTTCAGGTTATTTGGCCAGCTGTTTACCAGTGTGGTCATGTCAAAAGTGTAGGGAATTCAAAATAATAATTAGGTGGAAACTTTTGCCTCCATTGTCACCAAAAAATAAGGGTAAAATGCATACATGCAATTACTTTGATGTAAAAGCAGGGTATTGGCCTGAACTGGTTAATGTTATTATTATAGATATTCCCATGAAAGTTTAGGGACAACTTTTGCAGTTTATTTGGGGCATTTTTCCTTTTTGCCATCTTAAAGGCCCCGTGTCATGCCATTTCTACTGATCATAATTCCATTGTTGAGGTCTACTAGAATAGATTTAGAGTGTGCAATTTTCCAAACTCACATTGGTTTCTCAAACAGCATCTCTGTATAGTCTGTGTATTCACTCTCTGTCCTACACACCTTGTTGGAGCTCCTGCCCCTCTCCCTGTGAGCCCAGTGTGCTCTGATTGGTCGGGACGTTGCGAGGCGAGGTGAGCTGGCTTACTGGTGTGGTTTCCGGGTCGGCGATACAGCGAGACTCATCCTGAGCACACACAAACACTCACAGCCGAAGTAAAAACAATATGTGTGGCTTGATATTGAGTAAGAAAAAGGTTTATGACGCTGTGAGAATGGGTCTGCGGAGAGAATTTCTCCGCCATCCCAACTCGTCTATTACCAGCCAGGGAGCTCTATGCAAGTCAATGGGACTCCCTGTTAGTTGAACATGTACGCTAAAGGTCCTGGTGTGTGAGGAGCTCCACGGATTGGTCCATTTTGGTTCCCGGAAGAAACAAATGGAAAAAGAGAAATGTCCAACGAGGCGTTCTGGGGCAGCACAGACAGGTCTTCTCTGTGTTAGAGTTTTACTCGCTACAGGGTGTACTTTGAGGGTTTGTGACTCTGCAGACCGTTTACATGCAGTAAAACCTTCATAACACACAAGGGGACGGGTGATAATCAGAAAAGCACGACATGGGCCCTTTAATTTATGTAAATAATAACTCTGATAAACTGTATTTTGCCCCATTTGTTTAAAGTGTTTTGTTTTCCTGCACAAAATGTTTCTACTGTGCTGATTCTGTTGTGTCTGTTCCTCCTACAGATAATTCCACCAGGAGGAAACACGTCATTTGATGTCGTGTTTCTCGCTCGAGTAGTTGGGAATGTAGAAAACACTTTATTTATTAATACATCACATCATGGAGTGTTTACATACCAGGTAAAGACAGAACAAAGCCTTTTATTGTTTGAATGATTTGTGCCAAAGGAAATGCACGACGGCGTGTTGGGACCATTGTAGATTAAAATATGTATATATGGAGGGGAGAACATTATGAGATTAAAGCCTCAAATTAAAAGAAACTGTTGAATATTCTCTTTGATTAAAGATTTTAAATGTACAGAAAAAGCTCAAAATGAAAATATATTGTTTCATTTTATAAATTAAAACATTTATAAAGGAAAAAAAGAAGATATTTTTTGTTTATTTTTCATTAGTTTACCACTTTCATCTTAGTGATTGAGTCAAAGTATAACCCCTCTCCTCCAGCACAATGATTTTTTCTTTCATCCTAGAATAACCCTTATGCTGCGTTCACACCGGACGCGATGCAAATATTCGCTTCGCTCTAATCGCTCGAGTTTCACCCAGGTTTCACCGCGGCTGCCAGCTGTGTTTACTCGCATCATTCAAACAAGACGCGCTGGCTCGGGAGCTACAACCACAACAAAATGAACATATTTTACCGTGATTTAATTGTAATACACGTTTCTAAATGATGCCGACGTAACAACATACTGATACCGGTTAGTAAAAACCATGAATTAATGCTTTGACAAGTCTGCAGACAGACGGCAGGCGAAGAACCCTTTAAAATGCGTGTTTTCTAAATGGAGATTAACGTTGTATAATGCTCCGACCGTCCACACTCACAACAACGGCCTACAGACATAAATAAACCAGCGACTGTATTCTCCATGACACAGACAGTCTGTGGTTTGTACTTGTTTAACTTTTGTCTAGTTTCTGAACAGATATGAAGAGCTGTGAACTCTGAGTGCTAACAGCTGATGTTTTCTGGTTGAACGTCAGTGACGGCAGGCTGAGATCCTCACCGCTGATTGGCTACCGCGAGATCGCGTCACGCTCGAGTTGAACAAATTGAACTCGAGCGTTTGTCGTGGCCCCTGTTTGTATCTCAGCCTGTGGAGTGAGACTATGGAACAGTGTGAATGTGGAGCTAAAGCGATGTCCAGACATTAACCAGTTCAAGAGGAAATACAGAGAAATTATTTTCTTGAGGTCAAGGGATGGGGAAGGTGTTAGAGTGTGTGAGTATGTAGGTGTGTATACGTATGTGTGCATATATATGTGTATCAGTGTATGTATGTGTATGTCAATCAACAGGTAAAGCAGACTAATAATATCAATAATAATGCATAAAAATGATAATTATTGTAGATTATAAATAAATCATTTAGGGACAAGGGGGTGAGATTAAATAAGTTATACTTCTTCTCACTCCTTTTGGAACACTAGATGTGGCACTGTTTATGTTGCTAATGTTGTTGTTGTAAATGTCATTTTTTGTTTTGATTTCTCTTACATGACTATGCACTGCAACATTTGTTTTGTAATTATTTATTTTACTTGTTCGAAATAAATTTATCAATCAAATCGCGCCGCGGAATTCGCATCCACCGCTTCATGCTCGCTGTCGGAGTGAATTTGCGTCTGTCCGCGTCCCTGCATTGACTTTACATCGCATCGCGTCCGGTGTGAACGCAGCATTATACGCTCTGATAAAAAAATGTGACTAATTGACTTCTCTCTCTCTGTCCTGAAGGTTTTCGGGGTTGGCATCCCGAACCCCTACAGACTGCGGCCCTTCATCGGGGCACGCGTCCCAGTAAACAGCAGCTTCTCACCGCTGATAAACATCCACAACCCGTACAGTGAGCCACTGCAGGTGAGGCATTAGGGTCTCTCAGGGTTTCATTTGCACCTTAAATTGTATTTATTTTGCTCTGTAACAAATAGTTTAAGGGTTCATTCATACCCCTGACATTCAAATTCTAAATCAACATTCAAATGCAGCGTAGCGTTTATTTTAACGACTTGTTGGCATGTCTTTGTATTGTGTTTTAAGGGTGGTATTTGTACACAGTTGGAGATAAAACAATTCCCAATTAGTATTATACAAGTATTTAATAAGGTATACTTTGGTGTTTAGACTCTTTAAAGCATTTTCACTGCTCTCAAAGTTTGTTTTGCTGCATACGAAAGGAAACATTGAAAGAAATTGGTTTAATTAAATCAGATGAATCACTAAAAATGTACATTTATTTTAGGGTAGTCACTTAAATAAAATTAAAACAGACTTAATTTGAAAACTTCAAGCTTCAAATGCACAAACAATTCTACAAATATATTCCATACAGCCATATCGTGATATTTGGAACAGCTGACTTTTGTGGATTTATTATATTTGAATGTGTTTTGTTCCTGTCCGTGTTTCTCCAGGTTGTTGAGATGTACTCCAGCGGGGGGGATCTGCATCTCGAGCTTCCTACAGGTCAACAAGGAGGCACTGGAAAATTATGGGTTAGCCTCTCCACCATGTTTTAGTTTAATTTACAGTAGATTTGAAAGGTTACCTATTATGCAAAATCCACTTCTTCATGTCTCTTCTACATCAACATGTGTCCCCTCTTCTTCATGTCTCTTCTACATCAACATGTGTCCCCTCTTCTTCATGTCTCTTCTACATCAACATGTGTCCCCTCTTCTTCATGTCTCTTCTACAACAACATGTGTCCCCTCTTCTCCATTTCTCTTCTACATCAACATGTGTCCCCTCTTCTTCATGTCTCTTCTACATCAACATGTGTCCCCTCTTCTTCATGTCTCTTCTACATCAACATGTGTCCCCTCTTCTTCATGTCTCTTCTCCATCAACATGTGTCCCCTCTTCTTCATGTCTCTTCTACATCAACATGTGTCCCCTCTTCTTCATGTCTCTTCTACATCAACATGTGTCCCCTCTTCTCCGTGTCTCTTCTACATTAACATCTGTCCCCTCTTCTCCGTGTCTCTTCTACATCAACATGTGTCCCCTCTTCTTCATGTCTCTTCTACATCAACATGTGTCCCCTCTTCTTCATGTCTCTTCTACATCAACATGTGTCCCCTCTTCTTCATGTCTCTTCTACATCAACATGTGTCCCCTCTTCTTCATGTCTCTTCTACATCAACATGTGTCCCCTCTTCTTCACGTCTCTTCTACATCAACATGTGTCCCCTCTTCTTCATGTCTCTTCTACATCAACATGTGTCCCCTCTTCTCCATGTCTCTTCTACATCAACATGTGTCCCCTCTTCCTCATGTCTCTTCTACATCAACATGTGTCCCCTCTTCCTCATGTCTCTTCTACATCAACATGTGTCCCCTCTTCTTCATGTCTCTTCTACATCAACATGTGTCCCCTCTTCTTCATGTCTCTTCTACATCAACATGTGTCCCCTCTTCTTCATGTCTCTTCTACATCAACATGTGTCCCCTCTTCTTCATGTCTCTTCTACATCAACATGTGTCCCCTCTTCCTCATGTCTCTTCTACATCAACATGTGTCCCCTCTTCTTCATGTCTCTTCTACATCAACATGTGTCCCCTCTTCTTCATGTCTCTTCTACATCAACATGTGTACCCTCTTCTTCATGTCTCTTCTACATCAACATGTGTCCCCTCTTCTTCATGTCTCTTCTACATCAACATGTGTCCTCTCTGTGAAAAGAGATTCTGAAAGTTTCAGGAACAAAGATTCTCTCTCTTTTTGTCCTGATCCATTTCTGAAAATGAGCTGATCAGATTTTGGCCACTTTATGATGTCATAACGATGTTTTGGCTTGTGTAACCATTAGCCAATCAGCAACCAAGGTAACCCCCCCCCCCTTATCACCTGAATCTCCTCCTAGAACACCATTGAGTTCTTTGTAACCAAATGTCTCTCAGAGGGGCGTGGGGAGGGGCTCCTTATTTTCATCTTAAGTAACAGACAGAGAATCAGCACTTTGGAAACAGGGCTGAAACAGAGGGGATTATGGGTAATGCTGCAATGATCTGTTTGGTGTTTGGAGCCAAACACTTCAGAGACATGTTCTGTATATATCTGAGACCTATAATATATTGATGAAAAACAGTATAATAGGGGACCTTTAATGTTAACCATAATGTCAGACAGTTACTCACACTCACCTCCTTGTCCCTGCAGGAGATTCCTCCCTTTGAGACGAAGGGGGTGATGAGAGCCAGCTTCTCGTCGAGAGACGTCGACAACCACACGGCTTTCATCAGAATAAAAACCAACGCCCCCAACGAGGACCAGTTCATCATCCTGCCTGTGGAGGTGGAGGTCACATCAGGTAGGATTATCATCACCGATTGTGGCTGAAAACTATTAATATTGTGGTATGAGAATAGATTTCTGATATTGCTTTGACGGATAGGCGTCTTTTTCTGGTTTTATAGGCAGCGTTAGAGTAAAGAAAAGTCATGTTCTGTACTTATTTAAGCTGTTGCCTTTAACTGCTTCGTCATTCAATTCAAATGGCCAACGATTATATTGTATTCATTTTTGGAGAGCATCATTAGACAACCATACAATAGAGAGCCACAGTGACGTGTCCTAAAACCCGGAAGTAAACTCCTTCCGGTTCCTTCAACAAAAACGCAATGCAAGTTCTCCATAGGAGTTTGGAAAATAGCTGGAAATAAGGTCTGTGGTTGAGACACATTTAAGAGACGGATCACGTTTTGTTCAGCCGGATAATCTCCACATGTCTACCCTCATTTTCTAATCATAAATCTAGTCGCCAGAAGCAAAATGCTAACGTTATGCTATCAACGAACTACAGCCGGGTCGCTGCTTCAACGTCACGCCAACTTAAGATCCATATTCAAACATACAGATTCTAAATGGAACAAGTTGAAGCGTTTGTTTGAACAGTTTGCAGGAGGCAGGGACTTGCTTTCCAGCAGAACAGGGCAAACAAACTTAGAGGAATGTTTACGTGTTCGGCGTAATGACGTACAACGGCCTCCACAACTTCTGTAGTCCTATTCAGCCACTTGGTAACAACCATCGTTTTTCAGACACGTCAACTCTTCAGAAATCACCAGTGGGGTCACTGCTGATGGATTTAATGTCGTAGAACAAAACGTGATCCGTCTCTTAAATGTGTCTCAACCACAGACCTTATTTCCAGATATTCTCCTAAACCAGTGCTTCTCAAAGTGTGGTCCGCGGACCAATGGTGGTCCGTGAGCGCCCCCTAGTGGTCCGTGAGAATATTGGTAAAATTTCACATTTGAAATAAATAAATACATTTAAGTTTTCCGCACTTTCGAGGGAATATCTCCGCAATGGAGCGAGCTTAAGTTTCACTTTCAACTGCATGATATAGCCCAGATAAACACCTTCATCACACATGTTGCCACTTGTTTGTACCATTTTCAGGCGATTTGTAAAAAACGATGTGTTTTTGGATATTTGTGGAGTTAGGTGGTCTGAGAGTGTTTTTTTATTGGTTAAGTGGTCCTTGGTATGAAAAAGTTTGAGAAACACTGTCCTAAACTCTATGGAGAACTTGCATTGCTTTTTGGCGAAGGAACCGGAAGTGGTCAAATGCGAACTTACTTCCGAGTTTTAGGACGCGTCACTGCGGCACTCTATTCCACCATAATATGAAAATTGAATTTTACTTCGGAATATTCTTGATGAGTGTTTTTATGGCCCAGCCCTGTCACCAAAAGTACATGTATTGTAAAACTCAGTGTCCTTTTTGTGTCAGGAACACATTTTTCTTATGATTTTGGTACTTCTTTTGCAGCCCCTGGTATATACTCCTCCACAGAAATGCTTGACTTTGGTACGCTGCGGTCACAAGGTATGAAGTCTTGAAAAACAGATCATATTGCAGATTAATCTTCTCTTATTTAAACAAGCCCTTAAAAGCCCTTCGTATAACTTCTTAGTGCTTTCTGTTCTATAGTTTGTTTTTTCTGTTAGTCATTTTATTGCATCTTGCATGTGTGTCTGTGCTTTTTAGTTTAGTTTCTGTATGTCCGTTTATAT
This sequence comes from Pogonophryne albipinna, assembly GCA_028583405.1. Classification (NCBI taxonomy): domain Eukaryota; kingdom Metazoa; phylum Chordata; class Actinopteri; order Perciformes; family Artedidraconidae; genus Pogonophryne; species Pogonophryne albipinna. Next base: position 41,365 of record JAPTMU010000249.1, read on the forward strand.
GTATGCTTGTACTTGGAAAAGGGCTATACAAATCAAATGTATTAATATGTTTCGTTGCATCTTTGCTCACTTCTTCGTTCTCATTACAGATCGTCCAAAACTGCTGAATTTACACCTTTTAAATTCAGGAACAAAAGACGTTCCAATCACAGTAGGTATCCCTTAATATAATAATCTAAAATCCTGTCATCTTAACTCTCCGGTAACTTAATCCTCCTTTCTTTACGCTTCACAGAGTGTTCGGACGACGCCATCAAACGAAGCGGTGACGGTAGAGTTCAAAGCAGTGACACTGAAGGCTGGAGAGAGCAGATATACCAAAGTTGCTAGTATTAGTTTTGACGGTAAGAATATATGTGACCCGCTCTATCGAAATCAGTCGGAAGTCGCAACGGCTCATTTCAAAAATAAACGTGGATTTGCGTAAAAAAATAGTTTTTCGGGGTTTTTAACTTTTATTTCCAAAATCACTCGATGAATACATTTTTGAAGCTTGTAAAGGGAAGATGACAGCTCTCACTCGCACTCGGCTCTTCCTCAGCGCCCCCCCCCTCCCTCCCGCTGACATTATGAATGTAAGGCGTAGAGTAATCATAGATAACACGGCAGGGTCCGTTACAGTTTGTTTTCATCTAATTTCAAATAAACAAAGTCTTGGCTTTCAGAATATTAAACTTGTTTCTGCAAATTCAGATTATAAATACAGCTTTGAAGCTTCGGCATAATTACAAGCGGAGAACGGAATAACTTGACGTCACAGCAGGCATAACAACAGCCGGTGTTTCTCGTGAGGGTTTCCCCCGGGAAACAAACACAATACACACAAATGCAAAATTACACACGCACACACTCGCGAGCTTCCCCCAGACCAGCAATCCAAACAAAAATATCTTCCCTCCGTACTCCTTTGATAATTTGCTCCGCTAATAATCAATCAGATCGATGGATTCCAGAGAAGAGGACACTTTGAAGGCCTTTTTCTCAAAATGATGACTTATTACTGATTATATAATGTGACTTATTACATGGCTTAGTTGAATACTCGATTCTGATTGGTCAATTCAGAACACGTGACACGTTGTTAATCCAGAACAGACAGACCGCTGTCAAGCACTTATTGACCGTTGTTAAGGACGCTCACATCTGCACAAACAAGTCCGTTCGATTTAACTGTATACAGTTTGGCTTTTCTAACTGACAAGACAAGAGCGACAAGAAAACAGCGGAGAAGTAACGGGGCAGAAACCCTCCTTTTTACGCAGCGGTCCAGACAGAGACATCAGACGGCGACACATTCAGTTGCCAGTTCCTTTGGCATTAGGGCAGGGATATCTAGATACTTTCCAAGGTTTGACATAATGAATTGTGCTACTTTTAAAGCAAACAGTGATGTTTTCAAATCTGTAATCAAAAAGATCCTCAAAAACGCTATCGAAGCAGTTCCTGCCGTTGCTACGTTAGTTCAAACGGTAACAACGGACTATTTTTCTTAGCGGATGCATGTCAATTTAAATCAATACATACAACTATTTTTTAAATCAATAAAATCATTTTCTAAATCCATAAAAGCATTTCAATTAATATTGGGAGTCATGTCGTTACTTTGTTGAGAATGTGGCCGTGTGTAATAAGCGGGATAATGTGCAGCGACTTGGTCATTATGGGGAAAAGAACACAGACAGGCCGATCAGGAGCCCGACGCGAAGCGGAGGGATCTAGATCGGCATGAAGGTGTTATTTGACCGCGTCGCTGCACATTATCCCTTACATATTTCGCTTAATATTCGGAGTACAACAACAATCCTGATGTCATTAGAAAGCTAGGAATCTCCTCTTTCCAACAGTGTATACAACTCAAAATGTGTCTTCGGGTCCATGCGACTGATTTCGATGGAGCAGGTCACATATATGTTTAATACTTCTGTTGTTGAGTTTTTTTTATAAAGAATTTGAATTGCAAACAGCTAAGATCGGACACACAATCAATGGAAAGTAAAATCATTCTGCAGTATGAGAAAAAGAAAGCACTTTCTGAACATCAAAGCATGGAAACATTCACAGGAGAGACACTGAAACTGAGCAGAATAGGCCCCTTTAACCCTTATGGTGTGTTCGGGTCTCCCGTGACCCGTTTCAAGTTAAAAGTATATAATCACTACACTCTTTATGGGAACAAGGCTTCATGATATCCTCCACAACAGCTATAAACACTACAAAACTGATTTTGACAATTTTAGCCAAGTCTGAAGGTCTCTAAAAAAAAAAAGTGTATAATTTGGTGTTCGGGTCTGGGGAGACCAGCAGCATTGTTGTGGGTCACTCGAGGTCAAATTTGGCCCAATCAAGATTCATCTTTGACTTTAGACACCCCCCCCTCCCCCCCCTTCATCAACTGTAACAATAATTTTCCGCAACATGCACCTGGCTCACAGAGACGCGGAAACATAATTGTAACCACAATTAGAGATGCGTTCTTTTAGACAGTGTTTTGCTTCAACTACCTTTTTAAGAATAAGTCAAATTTCACTTTATTTTTTCTTTATATGCTTTGGTGAAAATAACTTCCTGTAATACATCTTGACTGTTCATTAATAATGATCTAGAAATGTTTAAGCTCAAAGAGTTAGAGAATGACATGTCCTCACTTCACAGTATTGCACAACTTCCTCTTGTGAGGCCTTGTGCACTTATCTGCTGTGTCTTGTTCTTTTTTTCTTGCAGCCTCAAAAGCAAGACGATCATATCAGTTCTCTGGTAAGATAACTGTGAAGGCGAAAGAAAAAAGTTACTCCAAGCTTGAAATCCCGTACCAGGCAGAAGTTTTAGATGGGTGAGTTGTTATGGGGATAAATCCTGGAGTTAATGTTTGGAGGAAATAATGTTTTTTTTATCTTAAAATGTTCCTTTCTTCTTGCAGATACCTGGGTTTCGACCACACAGCGACATTGTTCCACATCAGGGACAGCCCCGTGGACCCCGTGGATCGACCCATCTTCCTCACAAACGCCTTTGGCTTCGCAATCAGGATACACAACGTGTCTCTGCCCGACGAGGCCAAAACTATGTTTAATGTGAGCGTCACAGAAAAGATTTAAGAGAGGGTTTAGGTGTTTTGAAGTGGGGGTTGTGTGAGGTAGCTCTTTATAGTCCGTCTACTACCTACAGTGGATGAAATGTGTTGAAACCATGGATGTATAATAAGAACTGGATACAGCGTGGGAGGCGGGGTCTCGTTCTTTCCTATGAGAGCTGCTCATTGGCGCAGGAAGACAAAATGGCCCAACTTTTGAGAGAGCGAAACGTCACAGATTACCCATCATGCCTAGCTGTCAGAGCAGAAGAACCCGTATGTGCGCTCACAGAGCATGCGCCCCTTAAGCCCCGCCCCCCGAGCTCCCACTCTCGGCTCACTAGAATGAATGGAGAGAGAAAATAAATCTAGATTCGGCTTTTAGTGCATTTTACAACTTTAAGGACCGAATGATTCGAATAAGGGCTATAACATAGTTCATACTGGGTCGTTTATTTAGTTTAAAAGAAGTATCTGCTGATTTACAGACGTCTCCTTCCCAATGTTAGTCAATGGGAAAAAGTTGTTTTGGGCCGGGTGACGTCACGGACTGATACGGAAATTGCAGTACGGCCGTTTGGACACAACGAATATTGGCACAGAGTCCGGCGCACTTCCTGGGGGCTTGGTAGAAACAGACAGGAGTAGCAGCAGGAAGCTTAGCTATTTACATCTGTGGGTTCTTATTTAGACGCCTGCGCCCAAACATCGATACCATCATCAAAATCGTAAGCTATATATATTCACAACATGTTTTTATCCAACCAAATATTCTGCTTAAATCCATACTTGTTGGTGTTTGCCATCGATAAACAAAACTTAACTCTAAAAATGTTTTGAGGCACGCACTGACTATTTATAATAATTTAATAAAGTTGACTAAATAATTAAAAAGTAATTTCATTGCATTTAGTTGACGCTTTTATCCAAAGCAATTTACAATAAGTGCGTTCGAACAAGAAGATACAAACTTGAAGAAAACAGAATCATATAAGTACATCAGGTTAGAGCCAAAACATTTCAAGTGCTACTCAACTGGCTTTAGATAAGCCAGTCCTTTATTAGTATATAAGTGCTTTGTTAGTAATTCTATTGCTCGAAGTGGAGTCGAAAGAGATGAGTTTTCAGTCTGCGCCGGAAGGTGTGTAAGCTTTCTGCTGTCCTGATGTCAATGGGAGCTCATTCCACCATCTTGGAGCCAGGATAGCAAACCCACGTGTTTTTGCTGATGGGAACTTGGGTCCCCCTCGCAGCGAGGGTGCAGCGAGTCGTTTGGTTGATGCAGAGCGGAGTGCACGTGCTGGGGTGTACGGTTTAACCATGTCCTGGATGTAGGAAGGGCCAGATCCATTCGCAGCATGGTACGCAAGTACCATTATCTTGAAGTGGATTCTAGCAGTTACCGGAAGCCAGTGGAGGGAGCGGAGGAGCGGAGTGGTGTGGGAACATTTAGGAAGGTTGAAGACCAGACGAGCCGCTGCATTCTGGATGAGCTGCAGTAATAACTAACTGAATCTAATGAACCACTTTATCTTAAAAAGACAAACTCAATCTTCAAATGTTGAACAAATAAAGGTATTTGGTATAGCCCTATATAGACTTTGTTGGATTGAATTGAGTCGAAGTGTAGGATATATTTAGAGTGGTTTTCACCGCTTAACCTTTCCATTTAACATCATTTTACAACAAGGAACCGAGGCCATTTTTGTATACTCTCTTCAAAGCCGTCAGACTCAATTGGACGAACAGTAATTTAAAAGATAACCACACCACAGTTGTGATGAAACACTGAATACTGGAAGTAGTGTTGCAATCTCTGGCTCCTTATGAATTAATAAAAACATCATTTGGGCGTCTCGTGCCTTTTTCTTAGATTGCAGCTGCTGATAGAGGGGAAGTGGTGTGAGAGAAATGTGCCGAAAGGGGCGGAGATTTAGATTTGAACACAGGCAGCTGCAGTGAAGAATCAGCACATGCATTTCCTCTTTTAATTAGGCCTTCCTTAAGATCAACGACCAGTTATTGTGAGTCTTTGTTGAAACACTTTAAAACACCAAAGATCCAATCCACTTTATTTCTATAACACAGAGTTGAACAAAGTGCTGTACATCAACAACTGTATAAAAACATAGCATAAATACATAAAAAACAAACAGGACATGAAACAAATGTTCGCGCGAAGGTCCGTTTACGCCGGTTGCTAAGCAACATCGTTATGGGGAAATGCAAGTCTGCGTCCAAATGGTTGGAAGATAAGCAGGAAGGACAATCAATACTGTATATAGTCAATGTGAGGTAAAGTGGGTCGCCATGGTAACCGGTTAGAACTCCAAGTGGCGATGAGGTCTTAAAATGTGTGGAAAGGGTCTTAAAAAAGGTCTTGAAACGTTTTACATTTGACTTCAGGATTCCTGCATATACCCTGATAAACACAAACAAACTAACAGATATAAAATGTACTGTTTTTAGATGGAGTCTGGTGGCTTTAAAGAGAGCATAGAGAATGGCTTTAGTTCCTCTTCAGACCGGGTGCAGTGGTGAAAATATATCTTGCATTTAGACTGAAATTGAGGGTTTTTTGGGGTCTTAAAACGCGCCACCTGTGAAGAAATACCTCATGCAACCCTGCTTTGAAGCATCCAAACAGCTGATATTTTTGTATGTGAATTGTTACATCTGCTGACTTCGCTTTCTGTTTCAGGCGCAGAACTTCAGCGCCCCCATCCTGATCCCCGCACACGAGTCTCGTTACATTTTCTCCCTGCTCTTCCGACCTGTGCGACCCTCCATTCACATAGACAGCAACATCCTGCTCATCACAAACGCATCCAAGTTTCACCTGCCTGTCCGGGCCTACACAGGCTTCCTGGAGGTACACAATGGACATTTATATAGCTTATTTACCTACCATCAAAGCGGTACTGAACAAAGAGCATATTAACCTTTATAACTTTCATTTTTATCACGTAAAAAGTCTGTTTTCAGAATAAAATACCGCTACTGAAGCAGTGAAGTTGGCAGAAAAAGGGTTAAAATGTATGCTTTCCAGACAAGCTGATAAACTGCATAACAGATAAACGTAGTTCCTTGAAATTGTGATTATGAGTTGATCATTTACAGTTGTTAGCTTGTAGAAATGGAATGTATCTCCAGCTGTTTCTGTCTTAAATTGCAGACTGATATCTTTATGAGGAACTAGTTGTTTTGTCCTTTGCCACGTTGAAAGCTCTTGTGAAGAAAAACAGAAGTCACATTCAGTTTTCAGCTTTGACCATATATGTCTTAAATGTCTTTACGTCTTTGTAAGGCAGGGTAGACATCCTGGTTCTTGGTGATATGCGTCTGTGTAACGTGTTTGTTTTTTGTTGCCTTTTTTGAAAAGCCTCTGGTCCTGCCTCCCAGTCTGAAGGAGAACATCCTGGACTTTGGGGTCCGCAGTGCAACAGACACAAGCAGCATCATATTTGTGGTGGTCAACAGTAATCCCATAGAGGTGAGATCACGCAAAATACTGCTTTTAGTGAACGAGCACACAAGGGTTCAGTGGGAAGAGACACAATACAACCACACAATGACCAAAATGTGACCCTAAAAACCCAAAAGACACAAAAAAACACCAACAAAGTGACACAAAGGAGTGCAAATTTAAACTCGACAGTCAAAACACACACAAAGCTACACTAAAGAGACACAAAAGGACAGCTGTTTGACCCTAAATAGCTAAAAGACACACAAACATAGACCAAAGAGATACTAAACTACTGTAAATCAACCAAAATGTAAACATATTGAAATTCAACAGTCAAAAAACACAAAACTATCCCAAAAGACACACAAAATGACCCCTAAGAGACACAAAACTTCTAAGAGACACAAAACTTTTAAAAATCAACCAAAATCAATACATATTGAAACTCAAAATTAAAAACTTCCCCAAAAGAGACACACAAGGACAAAGGTTTGACACAAAACAGCCAAAACACACACAGAATAACCCCTAAGAGAAACAAAACTACTGCAAATTGACCAAAATATAAACATATTGAAATTCAACTTTCAAAACACACACAAAACTAACCCAAAGAGACACGAAAGGACAACGGTTTGACACTAAATAGCTAATAGACACACTAAAGGACCCCTAGGAGACACGAATTTAGTGCAAATCGACCAAAATGAACACATATTGAAACCCAAAAGTCAAAAAACACACACAACTACCCAAAAAAGACACAAAAGGACAAAGGTTTGACACAAAACAGCCAAAACACACACAGAATAACCCCTAAGAGACACAAAACTACTGCAAGTCGACCAGAATCAACACATATTGAAACCCAAAATTAAAAACTTCCCCAAAGAGACACAAAAGGACAACGGTTTGACACTAAATAGCTATAAGACACCCAAAATGACCCCTAAGAGACACAAAACTACTGCAAATCGACCAAAATGACCACATATTGAAACTCAACAGTCAACACACACACAAAAGTTCCCCAAAGAGACCAGGGTTTGACACTAAACAGCCAAAACACACACTAAAGGACCCCTAGGAGACACGAAACTACTGCAGATTGCAAAAGTACAGACAGTGTTCTGCCAAAGGACTCCCTTCACAGTTGTTAGTGTTTAACTTTTCCTTTCTGTCCTGCAGCTGGAGATAAAGTCGTGGCTCGTCACAGGAGACAGTATTTCGATGGAGCTGCTGAAGACGGAGAAAGGAAACGCCACTGTGGCTCTGAACCACCTCCGAGAGCTGCAGAACATCTCCGCCTCCAGCCACAAAACTGTAAGGATTTACACCCTTTAAAGAGACTCGTTAAGATTAAGGTTATTCTTGCGTATAAAAACAAATACTGACCAACTTTCTTTGTCTTATTTTTCTCTCTTTAAAGGTGATATTGGCGTCCGGCTATTATGCAGCATTCAGAGTGACACTGGTGGCCAAAGCACTGGAGGGCCTGTATGATGGAGCCATTCACATCACCACAGATTACGAGGTAGGAAGCCAATCAAAAGCTGCTATTTTTAAACCAATGACCAATCAGTATTCAGTCTAATGTTGCCTCTTCTCCCCCCATCAGATATTAACCATCCCAGTGAAAGCTCTCATCGCAGTGGGGACGCTAAGCAGCTCTCCGAAGCACATCGGTTTACCGGCTTCGTTTCCAGTGAGTAACTCGGAGGCCTAATTCCAAACCGACCCACACACACTTCCACTATGTTTGCGCGTTCACATGGAGGGTCCGCCAACAAGTGGGGAGTGTGTTATCAAGCCCTCCAACAGCGAGTTAGTGCAGGCATGAAAAACGCTGTTTACAAATAGTTCTGTGCAAACGTTTACTAGTAAATTGCACCGAATAAGAGACATTTAATATTGTATTTGATGTAAACTTGAAGGTTAGACTTACGATACGATAATACTTTACTGTCAGATCAATCGGACATTTTTCTTCGCAGCACCTCCATTTGCAAAATCAAACAAGGTCACATATTAAGGCACGATGCAAGGAAACAGACATTTAACATACCATTACAAACACCGAAAAAGGAACTAGTTTAAGACCCTCTAACGTACATTAGGTCTGGGATGTTTAATTTGAGGATCGACTGGTGCACAAAGGAGTACTTCAGTCTTTCTTTATTGAATCGTGGGACCGTGTACCTCCGATTTAATGGTAACAACAACAACTTGTTCATTTGTTTCTAAAGTTTTAAACGTAAAAACCAAGTTATAATGTTGATAAAAAGAGTCTAAATATCAAGAATAAAGTTTCAATGTTGATAATAAAGTCTTAATGTAGATAAAACAAGTTACAATATCAAGAAAAACGTCAAAATATTGCGAATAAATGTCAAATATATTGAGAATAAACGTAAAAACCAAGTTATAATGTTGATAAAAAGAGTCTAAATATCAAGAATAAAGTTTGAATGTCAAGAAAAATGTCGCGTCGGGCTCCTGAACTGCCTGTCGGGTGTTCTTTATCCCTTACTTAATATAAAGGGAGGTCAGGTACTCTTTAAAACAGCTGGTAGTTATGGGTACTTTCTACTTAAGTACATTTCAGAGCCCTCTTTACTTTTACTTGAGTCAAGAAGTTTAGTCAGTACTTCTACTCAGGGGCGCCGCCAGGGATTTTGGGCCCCATGAAAAGATATCACATTGGTGACTTAAAGGGGACCTATCATGCAAAATGCACTTTTGTCCGTCTTTTATACATGAACATGTGTCCCCGGTGTTCCAGTGTCAGAAAACACAACCCTCTCTCTTTTCCTCCATACCCAAATCTCTAAAAACGGAGCTGATTATTATTTGAATTTTTCTGACGTCAGAAAAGGGGAGCTCCGCCTACATGGGCAACTCTCCACCTATCAGGGGGATGAGAGACCGCTCGAAAGCGCTGGAGACGCTGTAGTACATATGCCAGGCCTGTAGGTGGCGCTGTAGTCTGCCACAAAAGCAGAATCAGCCCTTGAAAAAACAGGGCTGGAAAAGAGCAAATAGAGCAAAATGAGGCGTGGCTAAAATGCATGATCTGTTTGGTATTTTGAAAAAGAACTTCACAGACATGTTTTATATAGGTATGGCCCTACAATATATTATTCAAATATAGCATGATAGGTCCACTTTAAACATTTGTTTCTTAATGTTCTAAAATTGTTTAGGCCCCTGTCAATCACGAGCCCTTAGAATCGTCCTAACTTACGGCGCCCCTGCTTCTACTTCCACCAGAGTATTTTAAACACGAGTACTTCTACTTGAGTAAAGGATGTGTGTACTTTTGCCCTCTCTGCTCTTAACGTGTCTGATGTGTATTTGTTCTTCAGGGCAAAGTGGTTCATCAGAGCTTCAGCATCCAGAGCTCCTTCACTCAGAAAGTGCGGCTGCAGCAGATCCGCTCGCTGACTGAAGACATTCGCTTTTATTATAAGCGGCTGCGCAACAACAAAGACGAGCTGGAGCCCAGACGGAAATCCAAGGTATGTGTTCCCCTTCGTCTCGTCTCCCTGATCTCATTATGCTCCTTATGAACGTGAACTTATTTTTCTTTCCTCCATCTTTTTCAGGTGGCTAATATTTATTTTGACGCCAGCTTGCAGTGTGGTGATCACTGTTATGTGGGGCTGCCATTTGTGCTTAAATGTAAGTTGTTGTTTTTCTTTGAGTGTGTGTGTGTGTGTGTGTGTGTGTGTGTGTGTGTGTGTGTGTAAAACAAAATATATACGGCAGAGTTGAAGGGCCGGGCATGAGAGGTAAAAACAAAAGGACGATATTGAAGAATAAAATCCAATTTTAAGTATATTCATTTTTATTCAAATGTTTAACTTTTATAATCAAAATGTTGACTTTGTTCACCAGATTTTTACTTAATTCTTAATATTCTGACTCAATTTGTACTTAAGTCTCAGTCAATTAACTTTATTCCCATTATTATGACTTTATTCTCAAATGTTACGTTAATTCGACTTTATTACGAACATTTTCACTGTTATTTTTGGATTTCAGACAATTTTTCCATTTATTCTCAATATTTTTGACTTCATTCTCGATACGTTGACTTTAAAGGGGACCTATCATGCAAAATGCACTTTGTGATGTCTTTTATACATAAATATGTGTCCCGGTGCGTCGGGGAACTCACGCAGCGTCAGAAAACAAAACCCTCTCTCTTTTCCTCCGTACCCACATCTTTTAAAAACGGGGGTACAACGAGCGGATACAGATTTGCTGCCGATATGACGTCTAATCGGCGGCGGGCCCACAGAGAGTTGCTATCAGAAACAATGCCTGACGTGTTTTGGACGTAACCTCGTCTTTGTTTACATTAGCAAGCCTCGCTAACACTCAGAGCTAACCTGTACTGGAGAGCACGTGTTTAAAAAGCAGGAAATAAAAAAAGGAACTCACCTTGTGATAAACCTGCAAGAATTAAAGCATTTGAGCTCCATACTGTTTCAGAGATTATCCTTGATGTGGTTTAGAACAGGATGGCGTTTTATCACAGCAGAATTTAACTTTATCTCCGGTAGAATTCTGATCAGGCATTAGCTCCGCCTCCTTTTTATTTTTTTTCAAGCAAAGGACCCAAAATCCGCGTTTCTCTAACAAGGCTGCAAAAGAGGGGTATGAGGGATTTCTAAAATGCATGATCTGTTTTTATATATTTTAAATATCTGAGACTCATAATATAGACCTTTAATCTTAACCTTATCGCTTCATTCTCAAAATGCGTAACTATAAAATAAATCTTCCTTAATAATGTTTCCCTCTTATGCCTGGCCTGAACACCCACAACGAGAACAGAAATGTTGTATTGATGAATCTGTGTGTCCCTCCCAGCGGAGTCGAAGCCTCACGGTCTGGCGCTTCAGGAAGACATCTGGGACGCAGACGTAGACCTTCATCAGAAACTCCTGCGCAGATGGAAAGAGCTCAAAGAGCGCTCGGGACACAAGTGAGTTTATACTTAAAGGTCACCTATTATGCAAAATCCTCTTCTACATCAACATGTGTCCCCTCTTCTTCATGTCTCTTCTACATCAACATGTGTCCCCTCTTCTTCATGTCTCTTCTACATCAACATGTGTCCCCTCTTCTTCATGTCTCTTCTACATCAACATGTGTCCCCTCTTCTTCATGTCTCTTCTACATCAACATGTGTCCCCTCTTCTTCATCAACATGTGTCCCCTCTTCTCCATGTCTCTTCTACATCAACATGTGTCCCCTCTTCTTCATGTCTCTTCTACATCAACATGTGTCCCCTCTTCTTCATGTCTCTTCTACATCAACATGTGTCCCCTCTTCTTCATGTCTCTTCTACATCAACATGTGTCCCCTCTTCTACATCAACATGTGTCCCCTCTTCTTCATGTCTTTTCTACATCAACATGTGTCCCCTCTTCTTCATGTCTCTTCTACATCAACATGTGTCCCCTCTTCTTCATGTCTCCTCTACATCAACACGTGTCCCCTCTTCTTCATGTCTCTTCTACATCAACATGTGTCCCCTCTTCTTCATGTCTCTTCTACATCAACATGTGTCCCCTCTTCTTCATGTCTCTTCTACATCAACATGTGTCCCCTCTTCTTCATGTCTCTTCTACATCAACATGTGTCCCCTCTTCTTCATGTCTCTTCTACATCAACATGTGTCCCCTCTTCTTCATGTCTCTTCTACATCAACATGTGTCCCCTCTTCTTCATGTCTCTTCTACATCAACATGTGTCCCCTCTTCTTCATGTCTCTTCTACATCAACATGTGTCCCCTCTTCTTCATGTCTCTTCTACATCAACATGTGTCCCCTCTTCTCCATGTCTCTTCTACATCAACATGTGTCCCCTCTTCCTCATGTCTCTTCTACATCAACATGTGTCCCCTCTTCTTCATGTCTCTTCTTCATCAACATGTGTCTCCTCTTCTTCATGTCTCTTCTACATCAACATGTGTCCCCTCTTCTCCATGTCTCTTCTACATCAACATGTGTCCCCTCTTCTTCACGTCTCTTCTACATCAACATGTGTCCCCTCTTCTTCATGTCTCTTCTACATCAACATGTGTCCCCTCTTCTTCATGTCTCTTCTACATCAACATGTGTCCCCTCTTCTTCATGTCTCTTCTACATCAACATGTGTCCCCTCTTCTTCATGTCTCTTCTACATCAACATGTGTCTCCTCTGTGGAAAGAGACTCTGAAAGTTTCAGGAACAAAGATTCTTTCTCTTTTTGATCCATTTCTATAAAAACCTGTCTGAAAATGAGCTGATCAGATTTTGGCCACTTTATGATGTCATAACGATGTTTTGTCTTGTGTAACCATTAGCCAATCAGCAACCAAGGTAACCCCCCCCCCCTTATCACCTGAATCTCCTCCTAGAGCACCATTGAGTTCTTTGTAACCAAATGTCTCTCAGAGGGGCGTGGGGAGGGTTGTCCGGTGCCTTGCTCAAGGGCACCACGGCAGGGCAGGAGGTGAACTGGGACCTCTCCAAGTAGCAGTCCACTCTCCATATTTAGGTCTGGTCGGGGATTTGAACCGGCGACCCTGCGGCTCACAGTCCAAGTCCCTACTGACTGAGCCACTATATATATATACAAATGAGTTGGCCATGGTCTATTGACTTCTGCAGCGGAAACAATGACCGGCGGAGGGAGGTAACATTTAAAGACAAAACGTATAACTTCCAGGATCAAAGCTATAATTCGACACAAAAAAAATGAAGGATAACGAAGATTTTCTGGGATAGAAGTCACAAATTAACAAGATTTTATTTCATACAAATATTAGTTTTTCTCAGAGAAATTGTGATATATTTCAAACGTAAGAATATTATTTATTTTATTGCAGGAATTTCATTTTTCTCTAATGTGTATACAAAATCCGTTTCCTGTAAATGTGACTTTTATCTCAAAGAATTTCTGATCTTTCTCACAAACTTATGACTTTAAAATCTCATTATATTTGAACTCAAAGTTTATTCTCGGTGAACATCAAAGTGTTTTCCATTTAAATTCACGACTTTGCTCTTGAGTTATACCTCAGAATAAGCCCCCATGGTTCCACGTTTATTTCTGTATTTTCTGCCTACAATTCCCTTAATTGTCACGTATTCTTGTTCTTTATTAGGATCCCCATTAGCATAGCATGAGCATTGGGTATTCTTCCTGGGGTCCTCAAACACACATCAAACGAAACTAAGACAAGACAGCTCATAATTTCATGTAATTGAACATTCAATATGAAGTGAATAATTGTACATAACTATACATAGCCACACGCACAGTTCAATTATACTTTATCATACTGAGATGATTTTTAAAGGTCACCTATCGTGCTATTTGTAGGCAATAGCATAGGTCTCAGATACAAATATATAAAAAACATGTCTATGAAGTGTTTTGCTCAAAATACCAAACAGATCATTCTAGCCATGCCTCATATCCCTCTATTTCACTTCCTGTTTCAAAAGTGATGATTTGGGGTATAAAGCTTTACAAAAAATAAAAAAGGAGGGGTCTGAGCTCATGTGGGACCCGGCAGCTACTGTCTAAACTAAATGCTGCCGTGATGAAACGCCATATCATGGATTATCAAGGATTCTCTCTGAAACAGTCTGGAGCTCAAAGGCTTTCTCTCTTGCCGGTTATACCACAAGGTGAGTTCCTTTTTACTTCCTGCTTCTTCACACACATGCTCTCCAGTACAGGTTAGCTCTGAGTGTTAGCGATGCTAATGTAAACACCGACCAAAACAAAACAGTCGGGCATTGTTTCTGATAGCAACTTTCTGATTGGACCGTGGGTCCACATTTCAGATATTACGTCATATCGGACGCAAATCTGGATCAGCTCCGTTGTTCCCCGTTTTTAGAGATTTGGGTACGGAGGAAAAGAGAGAGGGTTTTATTTTCTGACGCTGCGTGAGTTCCCTGACGCACCGGGGACACATCTTGATGTATAAAAGACATCACAAAGTGCATTTTGCATGATAGGTCCCCTTTTAAGCAACTTTTGATACATGAGACTTTTCCCGAATGATATGGAACGGTAAACGTCACAAGATGTCTTTTTTTTTTTTTCTCTTTCCAAAAAGGATCGAAGCCGTCTTTGAAGTCAACACGGACCTCCAGAAGAACGTGCAAGCTAAAATCACGGCTCACCTGACCTGGCCGTCGCTGGTGAACTCCTCTCAGAGAATCATGTTCCCTCTGACCAACACAAACAGCTCCTCTGTGAGTAAACAACAACAACCACCAAACACACACAGGAATGTCTTGAGGTTCCGCTGCAACTCTTACTGCTTTTAAATCCAGGCTGAAGACTTTTCTTGTTGCCGCTACTTTTAATTGAACTATTCACATCTCACACGGCACTGTAACGTTTATGTATGTACCTGTGTTATTCATGTTTTTAACGTGTCTAATGTGTTTTATGCTCTTAATGTCTTTCCTCTTTGTAAAGCACTTACTTGCCTTGTGAAACTGAGTGAAACCTCTTTGTGCTTTCCTGCAGGAGGAGCAGGTGATTCTGCAAAACCCTGCAGACGTGCTCGTTTACGTGCAGGTTCTCCCTTTGGCCTTGTTACCCAACCCCTCGGTGTTTTCTGGAAAGCTGGCGGACAGGTGGGACGTTTTCACAAACTCAGCACTTTCTCTTTTTCTCCCTTCATCTTCCTCTCACTGTGATCCTCTCTGGTGTCTGGGCTTGTGTTTTGTATTTTAATTCACCACATTTTGACTTTATTCCTGATATTTTGACTTTGTTATCAACATTAAAGCGTTATTCTTCATATTTCGATTATTTTTATCAATATTATACTTAGTTTTTACGTTTATTCTCATTATTTTTGACTTTAGTGTCAGAGGTTTGACATTTATTCTCTACATTTTGACGTTTTTCTTCAATATTTTGGCTTTATTTTGATATTTAGACGTTTTTATCAACAATTTGGACTTTTATTCACCACATTTTGACTTTATTCCTGATATTTAGACTCTTTTTATCAATATTATAACTTTGTTTTGACGTTTTTCTCAATATTCTGACTTTTTTCTTGATATTTCAACTTTTTAAAATCTACATTTAGACTTTATTATCAACATTAAAACATTTAATCTCAATATTTTTGACTTTAGTATCAAAGCTTTGACATTTATTCTCTAAATCTTGATGTTTTTCTTCAATATTTTGTCTTTATTCCTGATATTTAAACTTTATTTCAACATCAAAAACCATTGTATCTTCCAGGCTGCCATTAGCAAACCTATCCAACATCAACATCGACACGAGCACCTTAGAGTTCCAGGTCCACAGAAACCAGGTGAGTGAGTTCACAGAGAATCGGCTGTTTCTGAGCGACTAATTGCATGAATGAGCTGCATGTGGACGCAGGTTGTGTCTAACAGTCTCTCTCTCTCTCTCTGTGTGTTTTGCAGACGTCCCTAATAAAGAGCAGCTCAGGCTTCGTGGAGGGATCGACCCGGCCCTTTGTGTACAACCTGCTGCTGCTGCCCGGAGAGATAAAGGCCTTCAACGTGAGGTTCACTCCCACCAGCAACCACAGCGTCTCCTCCCTCCTCATCGTCAGGTAATGTCTGTTATTACAGAAAAATAAACTGTTTCCATTGTGTTGGTTTCTTTTCCTTGTGTAGCTAATACTAGCCTTGTTATCCGGTTGGTATTAAAGGAACTGGTTCAGGGAATTTCTTCACGAATAGGCAGAAACGTCCACTTAGACTCAACGGGGAACTGATTAGATAATTCAAGGCTTTTATTGTCATTTGTACAAATAGCTACAGTGTAGATATTAGGGCTGTACCCGAATATTCGTTCGTTGGAGTACTATTCGGGTTTCAATTTCGTTATTCGTTTTTCCCCCTTTTTTTTCCAAATTGAATTTATTGAACTCTCCAATATCAACGTAAGAGCTTGTGCCTCTTCGGGGGGGTGCTAACACTTAACCATAAACGTTATCGTTTACTTTCTCTATCTTTATATGTAGATATTACTTTTCTCCGTTAATCTCCGTCACGTTGTTTCCATAGCAACAACAACTTCCTGTCAACTGCGCTAACTCTCCTTCAAAATAAAAGCATGTCCATAAATAGGAAGCCAAGCCAAATTACACTTAAGACACATACAACTGCAACGAAAGTAACAAACACAATGCGATATTCTTTTCAATTTCAAATATTATTTAACAAATAACTATAAAACAACAATACTGTAGAATAACAAAATGAATGCCGTGAATACACCGAAATACACGTGTTGAAGCGGTTCGCTGCGGATTACTACGCCACCCCCCCCCCCCCCCACCACCACGCGCGGGCCAAATATTCGCTGCTGATTACTACCGGATATCCGGAGCCCGAAAAATGGTACTCGGGACAGCCCTAGTAGATATGACGACGAACATCTTAGGCTCCTCCAACAGTGCAACACAATAAAATCGATAAAATAGTGCAAGTAAATAGAATATGATGGAAATAGTGCAGAATAGTCTGTATACAAGTAATTGGAATATTGATATATAGAAGTCGGTATAATTGTGGTCAGAAGTAAATGTCACTGTAACTTCAAACCACCAGTTTTTGGCCATAACTCAATAATTTAAACCCTATTTATGACAATTTCACATAAATCAGTTTGGAAAAAAAGTATTAACGCTGTTAGTGTAGTCACTGTATGTTGTGTGCAACTGCTGCATTGGAAAAAACATGTGTATATTGTCAATAAAAATAAGGAAACGTTGGTATTTCTTGACATCAATATTGCATTTTGATATCATCATGTTCATTAACGTCAATGCCGTCTCCCCATCTGAGTAATGGAAAAAAGCCTGTGTCTTTAGAAAGGCACTAACTAAACTAAGTATGCATTCTTCTTCTGAACATTGTGTGTTGTGTTTTCTCTTCAGGAATAATCTGACGGTGATCGAAACCATCATTCTTCACGGCAGAGGAACGACGGAGAGCCTGAAGGTGGCGGGGAAGCCTCCGGGTCAGGGCAGCTCTCTGAGGTTCAAGATGACCGAGGCGCTACTGAAGGACTGTACAGAGAGTGAGTGTGTGTTCCTGCAGATCTGTGGGACCCCGGGATGCATTTACACTGGACGAAAAGCAGATTAAATACACTTTCATTCAAACAAAGCCACATCCATATGTTGACAACATCACATCAGGGTTGGTTGTATCTGAAAATTAGATTAGAGAATGATAATTTTCGAGGGGATCCTAAAACCTAAATTCACAAATTATAAAACGCATACAGACAGTTGCATAACATAACATCGATACAGATACACACATACAGGGTGTTTCTCAATGTCGAGGAAGGATGCTCCAGAGCCACTATTTCAAGGGTGCTATCAGAAACAATGCCCGACTGTTTTGGACGTAATATGGTCTGTGTTTACATTAGCATCGCTAACACTCAGAGCTAACCTGTACTGGAGAGCATGTGTGTGAAGAAGCAGGAAGTAAAAAGGAACTCACCTTGTGGTATAACCGGCAAGAGAGAAAGCCTTTGAGCTCCAGACTGTTTCAGAGAGAATCCTTGATAATCCATGATATGGCGTTTCATCACGGCAGCATTTAGTTTAGACAGTAGCTGCCGGGTCCCGCATGAGCTCAGACCCTGCTTTTTTCTTTTTTATCAATAAAGTTTTATACCCCAAATCAGCCCTTTTGAAACAGGAAGTGAAATAGAGGGATATGAGGCATGGCTAGAATGGGTGATATGTTTGGTATTTTGAGCAAAACACTTCATAGACATGTTTTTTATATATTTGTATCTGAGACCTATGCTATTGCCTAAAAATAGCATGATAGGTGACCTTTAAATTCGGAACTTTTAAAAAAGGTCTCTGAGTATGAACACCTTCCCCCTGCCCAGTAAATATTGTAAATTGTGTATCCTGTCTGTGAGAGTGTTACAAAAAGGGTCGATGAAAAAACTCGGAATTAAATAAGATGGCTAGAGTCACAAAAAATGTATCCTTAGGTGCTTTTATTAACAGCCAAAATGCTGAAGGAACACAAAGTAACAAGGATCTACTGTACAGTCCAAAATAGAAAGAAAAACAAACCTCAATATATATGTACAGGTCGAAGAAATATCACTGGTACCTCTCTGCTCTACAGCCACAGTCAGACTAACTCCAAAACACAGCCAGAGGTTTAAATATGTTAAGCCCCTCCCCATAGGACAATCAACTATTTATACCCTTAATTACTGTTATTCTTATCATCTACAAACGTATTCAAAATGTAGTTCAAACTAATTAAACACAATAAATCAAATAGGTCAACATATTCTACATTTCTGACCACAGAAGAAAATTGTCCCCCGTGCCCGTGCACTACATGGTATGCTCCAATTGAGCACAGGTGTTTCCACTGATTGAGCCTCTACTTAAGGCTGCAGTTTTCTGTTGCTCTGTTTGGACGTGACAACCTTGAACGAGAGGGTAAGCAGGTTACTTTGGCACAGCATCGTTATGTATGACTTCAAATAAATCTGTCTTGAACAAATAATGACTTTGGTTTTATTTGATCAATGTCCAGCAAAGTTATTAATGTGTTTCCCTCAGTGTGCCTTTTACCATGCCCCTATGCCAACTGTGATGAAGGCGTCTTCTTCACAGAGAGGAATTATAAAAACTACCATAACTCCTAATAATTATGCGCTTTTCTATCTCTTGACGAGAAAACCTTGGAAATTATGAAGTCATTCGTTTGTGAAAAAGGTCCAAAATTATTTAAGATAAAAGGTCACACATTTACAGGAAACATATCAACATGAGAAATGTATCACAATTTCTCTGAGATGGTAAACGTACACATTTAAGAAAATATTTGTATGGAATAAAATCTTGTTAATTTGTGATTTTTATCCCAGAAAATCTTACATGTCTTTTAATTATTATTTCATCCCTTCCTTTTATTCCAGAGACCAAAGTGAGAGAGCCGAACTTCACGCTGAAGAGGACGTTCAGGGTGGAGAACACTGGTTTGCTGCCCATCACCATCCGGTCCGCAGAGATCAACGGTCAGGTCTGCGAGGGATTCGGATTCAAAGTTCTCAACTGTGCCGAGTTTGCACTGAAGCCCAACGCTTCGAAAGACCTCATCATACTGTAAGTGAGAGATGGCAGAAGTACACACATCCTTTACTCAAGTAGAAGTACACACATCCTTTACTCAAGTAGAAGTACAAATAGTCGTGTTTAAAAGTACTCTGGTAAAAGTAGAAGTACTGACTAAACTTCTTTACTCAAGTCAAAGTAAAGAGGCTTTGAAATGTACTTCAGTAAAAAGTACCCATAACTAGCAGCTGCTTTAAAGAGTACCTGACCTCCCTTTATATTAATAGAACAATAATGTCATTGTTAGCTAATGAATGTTTCCATGCTGAAACAACGGCAACATGACAACGTTTCCATTGGTCCCTCTTCTTTAGAGAAGACCAGGAAATGATGGATACACGGATCGTGTTCAAATCAATAGGCACGCAATGACTAAAGAATAATGATCACGCCACCAAACACACATTCAGACTAAAGGAACCAGCTGTTTGGAAAATGAGAGAAGTATAAAGTACAGGTATTTGTGTTCAACATGTAAGAAGTAGAAAGTACAGGTATTTGAGTTCAACATGTAAGAAGTAGAAAGTACAGGTATTTGGGTTCAACATGTAAGAAGTAGAAAGTACAGGTATTTGGGTTCAACATGTGAGAAGTAGAAAGTACAGGTATTTGGGTTCAACGTGTAAGAAGTAGAAAGTACAGGTATTTGGGTTCAACGTGTAAGAAGTAGAAAGTACAGGTATTTGAGTTCAACATGTGAGAAGTAGAAAGTACAGGTATTTGAGTTCAACATGTAAGAAGTAGAAAGTACAGGTATTTGGGTTCAACATGTAAGAAGTAGAAAGTACAGGTATTTGAGTTCAACATGTAAGAAGTAGAAAGTACAGGTATTTGTGTTCAACATGTGAGAAGTAGAAAGTACAGGTATTTGGGTTCAACGTGTAAGAAGTAGAAAGTACAGGTATTTGTGTTCAACATGTGAGAAGTAGAAAGTACAGGTATTTGTGTTCAACATGTAAGAAGTAGAAAGTACAGGTATTTGGGTTCAACATGTAAGAAGTAGCAAGTACAGGTATTTGTGTTCAACATGTAAGAAGTAGAAAGTACAGGTATTTGGGTTCAACATGTAAGAAGTAGAAAGTACAGGTATTTGTGTTCAACATGTAAGAAGTAGAAAGTACAGGTATTTGTGTTCAACATGTAAGAAGTAGAAAGTACAGGTATTTGTGTTCAACATGTAAGAAGTAGAAAGTACAGGTATTTGTGTTCAACATGTAAGAAGTAGAAAGTTCAGGTATTTGTGTTCAACATGTAAGAAGTAGAAAGTACAGGTATTTGTGTTCAACATGTGAGAAGTAGAAAGTACAGGTATTTGTGTTCAACATGTAAGAAGTAGAAAGTAAAGGTATTTGTGTTCAACATGTAAGAAGTAGAAAGTACAGGTATTAGTGTTCAACATGTAAGAAGTAGAAAGTACAGGTATTTGTGTTCAACATGTAAGAAGTAGAAAGTACAGGTATTTGGGTTCAACGTGTAAGAAGTAGAAAGTACAGGTATTTGTGTTCAACATGTAAGAAGTAGAAAGTACAGGTATTTGTGTTCAACATGTAAGAAGTAGAAAGTACAGGTATTTGTGTTCAACATGTAAGAAGTAGAAAGTACAGGTATTTGTGTTCAACATGTAAGAAGTAGAAAAGTACAGGTATTTGTGTTCAACATGTAAGAAGTAGAAAGTACAGGTATTTGGGTTCAACATGTGAGAAGTAGAAAGTACAGGTATTTGTGTTCAACATGTGAGAAGTAGAAAGTACAGGTATTTGAGTTCAACATGTAAGAAGTAGAAAGTACAGGTATTTGTGTTCAACGTGTAAGAAGTAGAAAGTACAGGTATTGGAGTTCAACATGTGAGAAGTAGAAAGTACAGGTATTTGGGTTCAACGTGTAAGAAGTAGAAAGTACAGGTATTTGAGTTCAACATGTAAGAAGTAGAAAGTACAGGTATTTGGGTTCAACGTGTAGAAGTAGAAAGTACAGGTATTTGAGTTCAACATGTAAGAAGTAGAAAGTACAGGTATTTGAGTTCAACATGTAAGAAGTAGAAAGTACAGGTATTTGGTTCAACATGTAAGACGTAGAAAGTACAGGTATTTGAGTTCAACATGTAAGAAGTAGAAAGTACAGGTATTTGTGTTCAACATGTGAGAAGTAGAAAGTACAGGTATTTGTGTTCAACATGTAAGAAGTAGAAAGTACAGGTATTTGTGTTCAACATGTAAGAAGTAGAAAGTACAGGTATTTGTGTTCAACATGTAAGAAGTAGAAAGTACAGGTATTTGTGTTCAACATGTAAGAAGTAGAAAGTACAGGTATTTGTGTTCAACATGTAAGAAGTAGAAAGTACAGGTATTTGTGTTCAACATGTGAGAAGTAGAAAGTACAGGTATTTGTGTTCAACATGTGAGAAGTAGAAAGTACAGGTATTTGGGTTCAACATGTAAGAAGTAGAAAGTACAGGTATTTGGGTTCAACATGTAAGAAGTTGAAAGTACAGGTATTTGTGTTCAACATGTAAGAAGTAGAAAGTACAGGTATTTGTGTTCAACATGTAAGAAGTAGAAAGTACAGGTATTTGTGTTCAACATGTAAGAAGTAGAAAGTATAGGTATTTGTGTTCAACATGTGAGAAGTAGAAAGTACAGGTATTTGTGTTCAACATGTAAGAAGTAGAAAGTATAGGTATTTGTGTTCAACATGTGAGAAGTAGAAAGTACAGGTATTTGGGTTCAACATGTAAGAAGTAGAAAGTACAGGTATTTGGGTTCAACATGTGAGAAGTAGAAAGTACAGGTATTGTGTTCAACATGTGAGAAGTAGAAAGTACAGGTATTTGAGTTCAACATGTAAGAAGTAGAAAGTACAGGTATTTGTGTTCAACGTGTAAGAAGTAGAAAGTACAGGTATTTGATGTTCAACATGTGTAGAAGTAGAAAGTACAGGTATTTGGGTTCAACGTGTAAGAAGTAGAAAGTACAGGTATTTGAGTTCAACATGTAAGAAGTAGAAAGTACAGGTATTTGGGTTCAACGTGTAAGAAGTAGAAAGTACAGGTGTTTGAGTTCAACATGTGAGAAGTAGAAAGTACAGGTATTTGGGTTCAACGTGTAAGAAGTAGAAAGTACAGGTATTTGAGTTCAACATGTAAGAAGTAGAAAGTACAGGTATTTGGGTTCAACGTGTAAGAAGTAGAAAGTACAGGTGTTTGAGTTCAACATGTAAGAAGTAGAAAGTACAGGTATTTTGGGTTCAACATGTAAGAAGTAGAAAGTACAGGTATTTGGGTTCAACATGTAAGAAGTAGAAAGTACAGGTATTTGTGTTCAACATGTAAGAAGTAGAAAGTACAGGTATTTGAGTTCAACATGTAAGAAGTAGAAAGTACAGGTATTTGGGTTCAACATGTAAGAAGTAGAAAGTACAGGTATTTGAGTTCAACATGTAAGAAGTAGAAAAGTACAGGTATTTGTGTTCAACATGTGAGAAGTAGAAAGTACAGGTATTTGTGTTCAACATGTAAGAAGTAGAAAGTACAGGTATTTGTGTTCAACATGTAAGAAGTAGAAAGTACAGGTATTTGTGTTCAACATGTAAGAAGTAGAAAGTACAGGTATTTGTGTTCAACATGTAAGAAGTAGAAAGTACAGGTATTTGTGTTCAACATGTGAGAAGTAGAAAGTACAGGTATTTGTGTTCAACATGTGAGAAGTAGAAAGTACAGGTATTTGGGTTCAACATGTAAGAAGTAGAAAGTACAGGTATTTGGGTTCAACATGTAAGAAGTTGAAAGTACAGGTATTTGTGTTCAACATGTAAGAAGTAGAAAGTACAGGTATTTGTGTTCAACATGTAAGAAGTAGAAAGTACAGGTATTTGTGTTCAACATGTAAGAAGTAGAAAGTATAGGTATTTGTGTTCAACATGTGAGAAGTAGAAAGTACAGGTATTTGTGTTCAACATGTAAGAAGTAGAAAGTATAGGTATTTGTGTTCAACATGTGAGAAGTAGAAAGTACAGGTATTTGGGTTCAACATGTAAGAAGTAGAAAGTACAGGTATTTGGGTTCAACATGTGAGAAGTAGAAAGTACAGGTATTTGTGTTCAACATGTAAGAAGTAGAAAGTACAGGTATTTGTGTTCAACATGTAAGAAGTCAAAGTAAAGTACTGATACCAGAAACATGTACTTAAGTACAGTAACAAAGTATTTGTACTCCACTACTTCCCACGTCTGCTGTAAGTGAACCAGCGAGTGACTGCTCTTTAAACACGGTGATTTTGGTCTGATTTAAAGCACTGCATGGGATCTTGAGTGTGTGTGAGTGTGTGTGTGTGTGTGTGTGAAGCTCTATTAATACTCTGTGGCTGAGTAAGAGGATGAATCGACTCTCTGTCTCCCCCCTCGCAAAAAAATTTCTTCTTAAAGTTCATGTCCACTCCCAAAATAAACACTTATTAACTCGTTAAGGGTTCACTTGAAGCTTGGAAAAATTTAGAGCTGTAACCAAATGAACACTCAATGCTTCCGTTGAGGTTTTAAAGGGCCCATGTCATGCTTTTCTGGTTATTACCCGTCCCCTTGTGTGTTATGAAGGTTTTTCTGCATGTAAACGGTCTGCAGAGTCACAAACCCTCAAAGTACACCCTGTAGGGAGTAAAACTCTAACACAGAGAAGACCTGTCTATGCTGCCCCAGAACGCCTTGTTGGACATTTCTCTTTTTCTTCCTGGGTACAGTGACGTGCCCGTACCCAAATGGACCCATTGTTCCAAGTGGACCAATCCTCGGACTTCCTCTCACACACACACACTTTTCTCAGCTGCAGCTCCGCCGATTTCTCCTCCCTGAGATGGCGGGATGCGGCGAGGCTGTGAGTCGGTGTGTGAGCACCAGAGGTTGCGCTAGACTTTTTCGCTGCCCGTCATTTTGACGGACAGGATCATAAAACTTCCGTCAAAATCCAGAATTACCCGTCGGCCTTTACACAACTCTGGGGGGGGGGGGGGGGTACCTCGTGAAGCATGCTCGTGAACTGTCAACGGGGGGGGGGGGGCAGTTCACATGCGCCGTGTTATGCATGGCTGCTGCACCTCGTGGGAGCGTGCACAGCGTAAATCCAAAACTCGGACATTTCAATGATTTGTACGGCACAGTTAGGTTTGGAAACGGTATAATTTCCTTTTTGGAGGGCATGCATAACACGGCATAACACCGGAGCCTCGCTGCGGGGACACTTTGGCGCTGTTCCGAGTTTGTTCTAATCTGTCAAAATGACGGACTGCTTTCAGATTTGTCCGTCATTGTTAAAAAAAAATCGTCATAGACGGAAAATATTCGGTTAATGCGACCTCTGGTGAGCACGCACACAAACTCCCAGCCAGGCTGGGGGTGTGTGTGTGTGTGTGTGTTCGGGCCGGGTTTCGCCGTGTCTCGCTGTCTCGCAGACGGCCACTGGGCTCACAGGGGGGGGGGGGGGGCAGGAGCTCCAACAAGCCGTTTAGGGACAGAGAGTGAATACACATACTATACAGAGATGCTGTATGAGAAACCAATGTGACCTCAGCAATGGAATGATGATCAGTAGAAATGGCCGTGACACGGGACCTTTAATATTTGAATGTCTGACATTATATCTTAATGATGTTATCAGCCTAAAAAATATAAGTCCTTAAACAAAATCAGATTATTAGATTAAATGTACTAATCAGTTTGAATCGGTTCATCCAATGTTATATAATGATCTGTTAGTAAACGTAGGAAAGTTTGAGCATCAAAATATAGTTAAAGTAGTAAAAGTATTCATTCTGCAGATTAGTCTCACTTATTTAAAGATTAAACCAATATGGATGTAGGAATATTTGTTTAGATGATGTTGTGAATTCTTTCCCTTTTCCAGAGTTTGTTTGTTTTTTTATGTTTGTTTTACCCAAGTCTGAAACAATCCTAATTCAACGAAAAGTATAACACTTAAAATGTAACATAATTTGTATCGGACACTGCGGAACAAAAAACAATGAAAGACGTGTTAAAAAAAGCTGCCTTCAATTCAAATGTTAAATTAGTACTTCAGCTTAATTCCAGCTTGTTAGGGTGACGACATGAATACATCTTATGTCTTACATATAAGGCTGTCTTTCTGTTGTCTTTTTTTGTTGTAAATGTTTTTACTTTAATCTCAGAGATATAAACAAATATTAAAATCATATGTTTTCATTATAAATTCACCACATTATTGAAAATATAGTTTTTTTTTCCCTTAAAATTCCCCCTTCTTCCTCATCTTCATAATTATATATGTTTTGAACCTATCCTTTCTTCTCCTCGCAGGTTTACACCCGACTTCACGTCCTCCCGAGTCATCCGGGAGCTCAAGCTGGTGACATGCGGAGGCTCTGAGTTCGTGTTTGTCCTGAACGCCTCGCTGCCGTACCACATGCTGGCAACGTGCGCCGAGACGCTGCCCCGACCCCGGCTGGGAGCTCGAGCTCTACATCATCGTGTCTCTCATCATGAGGTGAGCTCCATCAGCAGCCAATACAACACACTTTGGATTTAAACACAGCTAACGTTTATTCTTTTTCTTTATTTGGATCCCCATTAGCACTAGCATGAGCATTGGCTATTCTTCCTGGGGTCCTCACACACACAAAACATACATAAAACAAAACGGCTCAAACAGTAATTTCATGCAATTTACAGTGCTTTATGAAATGAAAACTAACATGGTCATCCAACGTTAGCCATCACAAAACCAAACTTTTTTTACTGTGTAAAGTTTCTTTGGAGTTTTTTAGAAAAGCGCTCTATAAATAAATGTATTATTATTAACATTTCTCTGGTGTCTCCAGCTCCATGTTTCTGCTGGTGATCGCCACGGCCTACCTGGAGGCTCAGAGCATCTGGGAGCCGTTCAAGAGACGCGTTTCCGTGGAAACCAACTCCACCATGGAGACCGGGAGGCCGTTTAATCTCAGGGAAATCGTCCAGATTCACAGCGACTCAAAGTGAGTGGCTAAAGAGTTAAAAAAAACACATGATAGCATCAATGTACAGAAAGATATGTTAGTCTGGTTAAGAGGAATCAGAAGCGGAAATCCTTTAGACCTACAGCAAGGGAAATGTGCATTATTACAGCAAAAGGACAGTGAAGATAAAATGCAAATATCCACATTTGGAAGGTCTAATTGATGAGAGTAACACATGCTTCACTTCTGGGCAAAAATGACGGCTCCGCCCACTTTTTGGCGGTCAATTCAAATTCTGAAGTTTTTGCCGATCAGAAATGTAAGAAAACCGTGGATTTTTGGATCTTCAAAGAGCCCGATTACGATGGCCAGTCAGGCAAACAATTACATTAAATCATTGGAAATCGACGATCGGGCTCGATATGTGGTTAAATATAGCAGTTGGTGATCGATGTCCATAGATGAGACGTCACTTTACGGCCCCGCCCACTCTGGATTTGTTTTAATGTTTGAGGTGCAATAAACGACACAGCAGTTTGTTGGCATGATTAAACTATTATTTTCCGCCTCGCTCATGAGAGTAACAGCCGGCGAAAATTACAGCCTCGCCTACTGATTTTAATTTAACCATAGATCAAGCCCGATTGTCGATTTCAAATGATTGAATATAATTGTTTGCCTGACTGGCCATTGTAATCGGGCTCTTTGAAGATCAGAAAATCCACGGTTTTCTTACATTTCTGATCGGATTGGCAAAAACTTCTGAATGTGTATTGACCGCCATTCAAATGACAGCGTTGTTTTCCCCAAAAAGTGGGCGGGGCCGTAACTTTCGCCCGAAGTGACATAGGTGTTACTCATCTATGCTATGTTATATCAATTAGTAGGGAGGTCATGATTTTCGTAAATCAGGAGTCAATATTAATATATTTAATTTGGCACTAAAGCCTAGCTAATGTTTTCATTAGGGCTGGGCTTTTTTCAAAGATAAATCTCGATTGGATGAACAGGATGTATTTTTTTTTTCTTCGGATATTAAGTATAATTAAGGGTCTCGAAATAGTTTGTAATACTTGACTTAAAAAAGTACATGATCACTTTATGTGAAGGAATGAGGCAGGTTTATGATTTCAGAACTAACAATGTTTTTAGGGTGTATTTCCTTTGTTATTTATTGTTTGTTTATAAAATGACAGACATTGGTTTCACAACATCCTCAAAAGTCTTATATTGAGATATTGAGTTAACTCAGGGGGTCCGCGGGGTCTTAAAAAGTATTAAAAGTTGATCAATCAATTTAGCGAAAATGAAGGCTATTAAAAAGTATGAAACGGCATTTTCCAAGGTATTACATTTTGTAGCTTGTTTCCAATAAGTATATAAATGGTCCAAAGAGGTTGTATTCTACAGTCTGCCTGAATGTAATCATGGCGTAGGTGTGTAGTGTGATTCTGTGTAGTTTATTGATGGCATCCCGTTGGGTTTGACGTCATCTGAACAGGACATCGCACGCTCACTGCTTGATAGCGCGCAAAGGTCCGTTTACGCCGGTTGCTAAACAACATCGTTATGGGGAAATGCAAGTCTGCGTCCAAATGGTTGGAAGATAAGGAGGAAGGACAATCAATACTGTGTATAGTCAATGTGAGGTAAAGTGTGTCGCCAAGGTAACCGGTTAGAACTCAAAGTGGCGATGAGGTCTTAAAATGTATGGAAAGGTCTTAAAAAAGGTCTTAAAAGATTTTACGTTTGACTTCAGGATTCCTGTATATACCCTGTAACTGTCATGGAGCATTACATTTAACTGAACATAATTCTAATTGTTTTCTTTAAGTATAAACTCAATCTGGTTGTTACAAAAATATTTGCCAAACTAATCGATTAATCTCTGCAGCTCTAATCACAAGTAGGGTACATTGAAGCTAATGTGGTCTTAATTTAACATAATTCTCCTCTCCCCTCTCAGGTTGAATGATTACGGCGACCCCCCGCAGAGAGTTTACTCTTCCAGTAACGGAGCCTCGAGGATCGGCGGTCGTCAGGGAAACAGCCGCACGTTCCCAGACTCGGAAAGCCAGGACAAACGTTCCCGAATCGGCTTCTCCCGCCCATCCATGCCAGCTTCTTCCTCCTCCTCCTCTTCCTCCTCCTCGCAGCTGAGCAAAGACCTCCCCGTCTTCCAGCTGACCAACCGCAAGCCCCGCAGCTCCAAACAGCCGGAGCTACAGGGTTTCCCCGGGTCAGCGCTGCCTCACAGGAGCTCTGACGGCTCTGATGAGTACAACAGCCTGATCGGAGCCATGGACAACGACCTGGACCGGCCAGAACCGCTCGGCGCTGCTGAAACCCTGCAGGAGCAGAGCGTGCAGGCCGTACAGAACAAAGGTAGGGCAGAACTACAAACATTTCTAGATTGTAACCACTCCATGACCAGATAATAAAGTCTGAATGAAAATAGGTATGCTCAAACTAAATGCATAAACAAGGTGATTTGAGAATATAAAGATGTCCTGAAGCAGTGGGAAGAGGAATTGGATCTTATGGCGCATTTCCACTACAGCGCGGTTTAAGCGTGCCAAACCCGGCCCGTTTTTTGTTGCGTTTCCACTCGGCGTAGTTCCGGCTAGCGGGTACTTTTTCACAGTTTTTCTGGCTCTCGAAAACCGTGGTTCTTTCCGGACCAACAACCGGGCTGAGTATGCTAAACTAGTGAGAGAATCGCTGGCACTACAACAAAATGAACATATTTCACCGTGATTTAATTGTAATACACGTTTCAAAATGATGCCGAAGTAACAACATACTGATATCGGTTAGTAAGAACCATGAATTAATGCTTTGACACAAGTCTGCTAGTGGAGCCTCGCAAATTGGGGTGCTGCAGCCTCCTCAGCACCCCCCTCCTTCCCGCTTCCATTCGCGATGTCTCGCAGACCCCACGCAGCAAGCAGGAAATGAACCCAGCTCACACTGTCCGCTCCTCGCAGCAGCGAGCCCCGCAACGTCCCCCCAACACGGCCCCCAGACCCCACGCAGCATTCTCATCTGTTTGTCATTACTGGTGTCCTTTTCTGGTTGCTAACAAACGCCATTGTAACACATAATCACTGATGTTCCGCTGTAAAGGTGGTGGACTCATCAGAACAGAGCTGACCAATCAGAGCACACTCACAGGGAGGGGGGGGGGGGCAGGAGCTCCAACAAGCCGTTTAGGACAGAGAGTGAATACACATACTATACAGAGATGCTGGATGAGAAACCAATGTGAGTTTGGAACATTGAACAATTGAAATCTATTCTAGTGGACCTGAACAATGGAATATGATCCGTAGAAATGGCCATGGGACCTTTAAGACACAAGCCGGGAATCTACATTATGAAATGACATGTTAATACATTATCAAGACTTCTAAGAGCTGAGATCATAACCAATGAATCTGAAGTTGCAAAGCAGCCCGTGCACGCTTTCCTTCTTGCAAATGTTTATTTTTGTTATTTAAATGTGTGTATTTGCCTGATGAATGTTGGGAACGTTGCTTATGAATATAAATACATATGTTTTGCAAATTGGCAGATGTGCACAAGCTTATTTGCAACTGTTGTGCAACTTGTCCCTTTTCTGTGCACCTGTCTACTGAAATGCTTAAAGCAGAAGTGTTTTTTAAGCTTCAAATAATGAGTGAAATTATATATTTAGGGAAGGTGCAAGAACCAGACGGGAACAAACACGGACACTTTAAATCAACGTAAAATAAGCCCAGATCCTACCCTAAAATATATTTTCTGTACACTGTAAATGTACTCATATGTGTCTTCATTACAGAGTAGGGAGTAGAAGTCTTCTGTAGTAATTCACAGGTACTTAAAGGTGTTGTTTAATTGTCTGCAGTGCTGGACTCCAAAGGGAAGCTGCGGGGGAAAACAAAAGCCCAGAAGAAGAAGGAGGAGAAAGAGAAGAAGAGTTTGGTGAAGCCTCAGGGAGACGAGCTGAAAGAAAACGGGGCGGATAACGACGACAGCTCCTCCACCACCACAGAGACCTCCAACCCCGACACGGAGGCCAACAGCAAGGAGGTATTTCCTGTCGTCACACACACTTCCTGTCGTCACACACACTTCCTGTCGTCACACACACTTCGGCCCAATCCCAAACCACACCCTACCCCTACACACTACCCCTCCGTGAGGTAGTGAACTCCGTGGAGTGACACATGAGGCTCCCTCCTGTCAGATGGAGGGAGTAAATACAGCAGCAAGCTTTGGGACGGCCTCTCCGGCAGAAACAGGAATGCCGTAACTATATGTAGGCCTAACAACGGTTTCAAATCAGCATCGAGACAAAACATTCAAATTAATAACTAAAATAAAACTCCAAACATCTTTCATTTGTGTTGTAAAACTCTTTTAGTTTTAAACCTGATGTTTATAAGCTTCTTAGTTTTTGCAACGGTCTGTAAATATACACAACTTTATAATAAAATGCACAATTTTACCTTTTTCTAGACTAAACACAGGTTTGATCCAAAGTTAAAAACTATGAGGTCATCATGAGGTTGTTAACATCGCAGTTTATCAGTGGATGTTTGCTGGAACTACTTGTTAACAGCGTGTTTCCTGACGGACACACACAGCGTGACTCCGGTCAGGTAGAGACCGGTCTCAAGTCAGCACCGCTGCAGACTCGCTGTTTGAGGGCTTGATAGCCCACTCCCCCTCCACACCGCTCCACACTCGTTGCTTTGGAACAGCCCTTAATGTGGCGGACCCTCCGCGCGAATGGAGGGGTAGTGTGTAGGGGTAGTGTGTAGGGCGTGGTTTGGGATTGGGCCTTCCTGTCGTTATACACACTTCCTGTCGTTATACACACTTCCTGTCGTTATACACACTTCCTGTCGTTATACACACTTCCTGTCGCTACACACACACTTCCTGTCGTCACACACTTCCTGTCGTTTTCTTATCTCATGATTCTGACATTTTTCTAGGTCTTATTTTCTTTTTCCAATATTTTTCACTTTTTTGTATGAACAATGTATTTCTAACAATCGATCCATTATGAAAACAGTTGTTAATTCATATTCTTGGTTTACCATCCCCTACAAGTCAACTAAGTGTTGCGCATCTACCATGGAAATGTCATTTGTTAACGAGCTGCTTTCATTCCTCTCAGGAACCGGTGAAAAAGAAAGGCGGGACAGTAACGACAGGGAAAGTGAAAGAAGAGCCGTCAAATATCCTCGTAAAACCCAAACCCAAGAAACCCGCCATCATAAAGAAAGAGTGCCCAGTGGAAAAATCCAGGTCTGTTCATTTATTTTAATGTATTTCTATTTTCATGCCTTTTACCTCCTTGTGTCTCTTAACCTGTTAAAATGTTATATTTGCTGCATCTGATCTGAGGGGAATTTCTTGTTGTTTATTTTTAACTTGTGCAACATCTTGCGAGAAACAGCGTCTGAGGGCTTCTTAACATTTAACAAACTATGAATGTGTCATACTCACTTAACGGGAAGAAACTCAGCTTTCAGACAATATTAACACATTTTAGCTAAACGAAACAAAACGGTAATACCAAGCTTCTGAATTAGAGCCCTGAGCGAAAAAATGCTAACGCACAGAACTCAAGGTAAAATACCCTTATTACTTATCGGATCTGCACAAACAAGATATCGATTAGCAAGCTGAGATTCCACAGATTCCAGACATAAGTATCATCACTGAGCGATCAGAACTCGCGGCGAAACGACAACAAACAACACAAAAAATTAGCTTTGCGGAGCCAAAACGGCTAAAAACGTCGTACCTTTGTTGTGTCCTGATAAAAAGTTGTGTTCAATGGCATTAAAACGATAAAAGCGCTGCTGAAGGTTAATCCAATGTGTCTGTGTCACTTTGAAATGATTACTGATAATCCATCTTCATATTTATGTCAATAACGGCGATTTCATATATAGCTGCTATGATAGCTACCAGAGTGTATGACAGCTTCCGGTTTTGGGAATTCTGGCTACGCATCACTCATTCACCAACGGGTAATGTTTAGATGGATTTTAGGAACTTCCCCTCGATTCTATTGGCTCTAATGGTTCAAACGAGGTGTCAATCATCAAAATCGACCGAGGGGTTCCAGAGATATGGCAAATCCACCCAAATGACCCCAGAAGTGGGTTTTCTTTTTCTAAATCTCTCTAAAAAGGTCAAATATCACTTGTTTTGCATCAATCTTGATACAGGGTGCTTATTATATGTTGTGCTTTGGATTACAGAACAGATTATTAATTTACCCCTTTAAGAAGTGAAGCTATAGTAATTTGTTCTGGGAATGTCATTTTCGAGCCTGAGGTCTGAAAAACAGGCTCGGGGCTGAACAGGTTAAACTGCATGTGCTGTATAAAAAGTGCTGTATAAATAAAGCTTTATTTATTACTATTTAAACACATCTGATCATTTCTTTCTATAAAAAAGTGCTTTTAATGACGAGAGTTTCCTGTGTTCAGTTCTCTGGAGCTTCCCCTATGTGACGCCGCTGGAGAACAAACAGCGGAAGAGCTTCACCTCCAAAACTCTGCACCCGCTCTCCAACATCCCCAAGAGCCGGCCGCTGCAGAAACAACAGAGATGTGAGTTTCTGCCTTTAATGTCGTCGCTTTGCTTCAGCACACACTTCCTGTCGCTACACACACTTCCTGTCACTACACACACTTCCTGTCGCTACACACACTTCCTGTCGCTACACACACTTCCTGTCGCTACACACACTCCCTGTCGTTACACACACTTCCTGTCGCTACACACACTTCCTGTCGCTACACACACTCCCTGTCGTTACACACACTCCCTGTCGTTACACACACTTCCTGTCGCTACACACACTCCCTGTCGTTACACACACTCCCTGTCGTTACACACACTTCCTGTCGCTACACACACTCCCTGTCGTTTCACACACTGCCTGTCGTTTCACACACTGCCTGTCGTTACACACACTGCCTGTCGTTACACACACTGCCCGTCGTTACACACACTTCCCGTCGCTACACACACTTCCCGTCGCTACACACACACTTCCTGTCGCTAGACACACACTTCCTGTCGCTAGACACACACTTCCTGACGCTACACACACTCCCTGTCGCTACACACACTCCCTGTCGCTACACACACACTTCCTGTCGCTACACACACACTTCCTGTCGCTACACACACACTTCCTGTCGCTACACACACTCCCTGTCGCTACACACACTTCCTGTCGCTACACACACTGCCTGTCGTTACACACACTGCCTGTCGTTACACACACTCCCTGTCGTTACACACACTTCCTGTCGCTACACACACTCCCTGTCGCTACACACACTTCCTGTCGCTACACACACACTTCCTGTCGCTACACACACACTTCCTGTCGCTACACACACTCCCTGTCGCTACACACACTCCCTGTCGTTACACACACTCCCTGTCGTTACACACACTCCCTGTCGTTACACACACTCCCTGTCGTTACACACACTCCCCGTCGTTACACACACTTCCCGTCGCTACACACACTTCCTGCCGCTACACACACTCCCTGTCGCTACACACACTTCCCGTCGCTACACACACTTCCCGTCGCTACACACACTTCCCGTCGTTACACACACTCCCCGTCGTTACACACACTCCCCGTCGTTACACACACTCCCCGTCGTTACACACACTCCCCGTCGTTACACACACTCCCCGTCGTTACACACACTCCCCGTCGCTACACACACTCCCCGTCGTTACACACACTCCCTGTCGTTACACACACTTCCTCCGTCAGTAACAGACATTTGTATTACACGGTTTAGTTGAATACTCGATTCTGATTGGTCAATTCAGAACATGTGACACGTTGTTAAACCAGTTGTACAGACTGCTGTATAATGACCGTTGCCAAGGGAGATCGAGAAAGAAAAAGAAAAAGGGGTTCAAATATAAAAAAATCTTAATATTGAAATGTTTCCACACAAATCCTAATGTTTTGCAAATTATTTGGCGGCCCACTTGCAATGCCTTCGCGGACCACTAGGGCTGCACTACAGGTTGGGAACCGCTGCTAAAGATACATCGATAATAGACATAGATGAGAACTTCCACACCAACACTATGTGCCATATAAATATATATCATTACAAAACACTCGCTGCTATATGTGCAATATTATTATTAGTAATAAGGTGATAACGTATCTGCCACTACGTTGTTTTGCACTACTAAATACTGGTAATATTTACATTAAATATGTGACCGTCTGTGTTTCCTGTAGATATTTAATTGCTCTTTTACGGCACTGTTAGTGTACAGTTTTACTATTATGCTGCTGTGTTTATTGTATTTTTGTAACTCTGACACAACAATTTCCTTCGGGATGAATAAAGTCCTTTCTTATCTTACATGACTAGTTCTTAATATCAAAACGATGCAGTTTCAATGCAGCTATAAAACCATCTTCATGTTATTGAATGATGACGAAAAACATGTTGTTTCTGCAGTCGATGGGAAGCTGGAGGAAGGACGCCCGTCTCTTTTGGCCAAACTGTTATCCAGCGTCCCCGTGGGAGAGCTGGGACACAGCAGCAGCTCCGAGGGGGAGAAGGAGTTCGCTGCTCCAGAGTGGGACGTCCCGCTGTCCAAAAACAGCGTCCGTAAGTCCACGAGAGAAACTGTCCTGTTCCTGCAAAAACCACCCAAAAACTGCAAGGCACTCTCTTTTTCATTTCTAAATTGGAAAATCCCTTTTATTTTAATGGAAAAGTCATTCCAACACGTTTCAGCGTCACGACTTTGTGAGGGAATCAATCGGATCTAAAGGGACAAGACCCTAACCCTAACCTCCGGCTAAAATCAAAACTACAAAACTACAAGGCACTCCTTTTGATTTCTAAATTGAAATCCCATTTTTATTTTATTTTCCAGATTCAAGGCTTTATTGTCACGTGCACATCAGCTACAGTGTAGATTAGGGCTGCTCAATTAATCACGATTACGATTATGGCTTGCAACGATTACGAAAACAACGTAATCGAAATAAAACGATTCTTTTTTTATTTGGTTTTTGGTTTTTCAGTTGAATTAAACTTAAAGTTAAGGATAATCAACTGTTAAAAACATACTGTTAAAAAACATTTTCTCCAATAAATGGATGTTTTCAAAGTCAATGAATAATCGCATTTAATAATCGCAAAAAAAAAAGACATAATTTTGAGAAAAAATACAGGATTTTGAGATTTTCAGTAAAAAGTCAGAATTTGGAGAAATTATCAAAACACCAACATTTTGAGAAAAAGCTCAGTATTTTGTTCATGACTAGAAGAACCGGTATTCCTCCATCTTGTGACTGTGTAATTCCCTCTCTTGTCTATCAGCATGTGAAGGACACTAGTTGATGCTCTGTATGTGATGACTCCTTCCATTCTGGAGAGGATCACAGATACATGGATCCTGAGATTGAAGCTCAAGCCGGAGACCAGTGAGATTTTGCTAACACTGAATCTCTCCCTCCTCCTCCTCCTCCTTCTCCTCCTCCTCCTCCTCTTGTTTCGTCCAGAAGCCGACAGCCTTCAGCAGATTTCCCTCCAGACGATAAACGCAGATCCGTTCCTGAAGCGCTCGGCCACGGCGGGAACGTGCTCCCCCCCGCCCGCCTCCCCGTCCTGCTGTCCCGAGGCTCCTACAGCAGCGTGCTCAACAGCAACAGGTGCACACCGCCTCAAATGTGGAGATGATGAAAAGATAATGTCCAATTTAAGCTTTGTACCTCACTTTGTTCAACTTGGGCTGAATTACCTAGAGGAAGTGTCTGGGTCTGAAAACTGCCAAAAAAATGATATATTAATATTATTTTGGACTATCACTTTCACTGATTTTAACCAATTCTGTCCTCATCATAACAAACCTTTATTCTTCTGGATTTTAAACAATTGAAGTGCCAGTTGGTTAACCTACCCACTTTTTTTTTAATGAAGAAAAACTAAATAAAGGCCTTAAAATATGCCTTTCTGCACTTTAAAGGACACAATTACTCAAATAAAATCTCCTTTTAAGCCATTAATATATTTAGCCTTTTAGGAGATATGTCCTCTTGCTATTTTAACATTTATAAAGCACTCTTATATCAATGACTGCCTGTCTTACATGTGCAAGCTAGCAACTAAATGGAAACAATCACCCCTTTTGAAAAGTACGTTATAAACAATGTTAATTATAGGATTTACGATAACGAAAAAATGGGAGTTTTGGTTCAGTATTTTCTATTTTCACCCCAAATCTAACCCAGTTTTTTGTTTTTTTCTGTCATTTTTGCAGCGAGCTAAACCAGAAGAAGGCTCCGGGAAACAAGCTTTCTCCCGCCACTCCTCTCCCGGGTAAAAACGGGAACCCGACGTTTGCTGCTGTCGCTGCGGGTTACGATAAAAGCCCCGGTACGTTTACAAAAACAGGAACTAACAGCTGATTAAAAGCTTGAATATAGTTTGTTTCTAATGTTTTATCTTCTCTCCTCAGGCGGTTCTGGGCCAGGGAAAACGGACAAGAGTCTGGCTCACATGGCGTCTGTGGAGAGTGACGGTTCTGACAGGTGAGACTACATTATTATTGTAGTGACCACGATATCCATTTGTTTTATTCTTTTGTCTGTTATTCACTCATGGGCTGACTGATGAAGACACGCTTGTTGTTGAGAGAGAGAATAAAGGAACGTCCAGATGCGATTGAAAAGTAAAATATGACTTTACATTTCACTTGTTTTATCCAAAGCGACTTACATACTCAATACTGTGGACAATCCCCACAGGAGCAATTTGGGGTCTTGCCCAGGGACACAACGACATGCTGACTGCAGTGGGGTTTGAACCTGTGCTCTCCTGATCCTAACACCAACGCACTAACCCACTGCGCCACACGCCTCCCTGTATTCTTGTTTATTCCAAAGAAAATGCGATGGAAACAAACGATTTCTCACATAAACTGATACTTCAAATATTAATGGCAAGACAAGGAACCAAGCTGTCACGCTCCCAACAAGCAAGGTCTGAAGCAGGGCTATTCGATTGGCGCCCCGCGGTGATATTTACTGGCCCTTTGAGTATAATGTTTTTTTTTGGGCCAGAGTGCCTTTATTCCAGAGAGGGTGTTAAATTGAGAGATAGAGGGGAAGACATTGCCTGGAAACTTCTGCGGGCTCTGGTTTCAAACCCACCTACTAGCTACTGTAGTGACAAACTGTCATTTATTGCATCTCGGCGTGAACGATTAGATAATTTCACCTAAATCAGATGAAATGATGTTGATGGTTAAATTAGCTTCACATGTCGTCCTACTGAGTTCTGAACTTGCCATTTAGATCTTGGGGCTATGTTGTTTGATTTGATTAAACACAATATATGCACTCCACTATGCTGTTGTAGTATTTACTGGATCTGAAGCTCTTAATATGATCATATTTCAAGCCATCTTTTTCCCGGCCCCTTGCTTTGGATCATTTTCATCAACCGGCCCCATTCCAAACTAATTGAATAGCCCTGGTCTAAAGACTGTGGCCGTTTCTCAATCTCGAGGAAACTGGCTTCCAAGCCAATATTTCAAGGATGCTACGTCATCGAGTGCCGCCGAAGGACTGTTCCAATCTCCAGCATACTTGGAATTCCACCGAGGCCGCGTCCTTGGTTTGGGGGTAATTTCGAGGCTTAACATGGGTAGACTTCGCGTCCTTCAAATCCCCACAATGCTTTGCGCACGGACCAATTTCCCCAAATCTGTGGCGGAAAATGTAAGGCGGGGCCTCTCATATGACGCACACCTGCACACTTGCTAGCCTGTTCCACTCTTCGTTTTCCGAATGCCAGGAAGGATTCTTGCCTAGCTTCTGAAGCAAGTGACTCGGAAGACATGTGCTACCAAGCAAGCAGCCTCGCGATTGAGAAACGGCCTGTGGGTGTTTCTCAATGTCGAGGACGCTTCCTTGGTAGCACATGTCCCTCCGAGTCAGGTCCTTCAGAAGCGAGGCAAGAATCCTTCCTAGCCTGGGAAAACGAAGAATGGTGGAACAGGTGTGCAGGTGTGCGTCATATGAGAGGCCCCGCCTTACATTTTCGCTACAGATTTGGGGAAATTGGTCCGTGCGCAAAGCATTGTGGGGATTTGAAGGACGCGAAGTCTACCCATGTGAAGCCTCGAAATTACCCGCAACGAAGGACGGTAGAATTCCAAGCATCCTGGACATTGGAACAGCCCTTCGGCGGCATCCTTGAAATAGTGGCTCTGGAGCAGCCTTCCTCGACATTGAGAAACACCCTCTGTGCTTTAATGTCAGCCACACCACTAGGCCGCACTTATGGCGCATTTCCACTGCAGCGGGTAGCCCCGTTTAAGCGTCCTTAATCGGCCAGGCCAGTTTTTGGTGGCCTTTCCATATAGCCTAGCACCGGCTAGCGGGTACTTTTTCCCTCTTTTTCCGGCCCCATAAAACCGTGGTTCTATCAGGCCAGGGCTGAACTAGTGACGTCAACACTCTCGACTGCCGATTGGTCAGAGAGAATCGTCACAGGATCGCGCGCGAGATCATCCCTAGCGTCGCATATATATCTAGAAGCAAGCTTGCAGCATTTTTGTAAACGGAGGAGCTACAAAAATGAAGATGACGCCACTGCAGTTTTACCCAGCGTTGCCATGCCTACACTGCGTTGCTACTCCAGGTCCTAAACTGTAATGGAAATGCGCCACGGCCTCGGACGGCCAGCGAGGCAGCCCGAGGCCTGAGCGAGGACGCTGAGGGACGCTTAAACGGGGCTACCCCGCTGCAGTGGCATTAGAGACGGAGAATCAATAAGTAATCCTGATTTAATATTTATATATGTTCTTATTTCTCCCACAGCTCTGGATTATGGAGTCCTCTGGAAACAGCCAGCAGTCCGAACTTCCACTCTGCCAACTCCTTCTCTGCGTTTGGACCCAACAACTCCTTCAACCTGACCGGAGGTAGCCTGAGCTTCATTACGTGGAGTAACGATAAGATTACTTTTGAGTGTGTGTCGCAGCGTTAATAATAGTTGTGAATTTTTTATTTCATTTTACTTTCAGTCAATTTTAGTTTACTTTTTAAATATTAGGTTTGCATTTTTATATATTCCGTATTTTTATATTTAAGTCGTTTGTTTGAATTGAAATATTGAGTTTTTATATTTTTAGATATTAACAAAATGTTTTAATATATTAATTAAATATTCATATATTTAGGTTTTGATTTGTTTGGTTTAAAATGTAGAGATGTATTCCTTTTACTTTTCAGTGTATAGTTTTATTTGTATACTTCTGTGTGTACTTTTTATATATTCATGTTTCTTTGTATTAGGTTTACATTCGTGTCCGTTTTGTTTTTATTTATTAAGATGATTTCTGAAACTAAGGGGAGATTTTGTTTATTTTCATGTCTATAATTATTCGTTTTTTTAACCAGGCGAAATAATTTCTTCAGTTGCTTTTCTGAAAGGATATCATTGATACTTCATTTCAGTTTTCTCTATACTTTTCCATAACCCCTGGTGTTTGTGTTCAGTGTTCAGTGGGATGAACCTCCCGAAGCCCACGGAGCCTCAGCCTCAGCAGAGTTGGCCTGAGTTCAGCTCGGCTTCGTCCATCTGGGACGTCCCGACCAGCGACTCCCTGCACTCCTGGCCCTCCAGCTCCCCCACCGCCCCCACCGCAGTAAGAACAACATTTCATTTGTTAGAAATGTTTTGTTAGCCATGTGTGTGTGTTCTTTCTAACAGCGTGAACGAAGTACATTTAAAGATCTGAACTGGGAAAGTCTGTTCTCCGTGTTCTTTTACCGGGACACACCAATCCACACCGTGCCATCGCTAGAACCCAATTTCAACATGAACAAGTGCATTTTGCATAATAGGCAAGTCTCTCACAGATCCTCTCTTCTCCCCCTTCTCTTCAGTCCCTCCTGGGTAACGCCCGCAGCCTCTGGTCTGCCCCGACGCCCTTCAGCTCCTCCATCTGGTCCACCAGCGCTGACTCTGCG
The DNA here is from genome assembly GCA_028583405.1 of Pogonophryne albipinna. NCBI lineage: Eukaryota > Metazoa > Chordata > Actinopteri > Perciformes > Artedidraconidae > Pogonophryne > Pogonophryne albipinna. The sequence continues at coordinate 82,108 of JAPTMU010000249.1, forward strand.
CTGCACCCGTTCCCCCCGGCCTCCAGCTCCTCCTCCACCCTGACGGACCTGGTGTCCCCCGTCACCCCGTCGCCCCCCCCCCTCCGAGATGAGCCGCACCTACAACCCGTGGAGCATGTGGCGCCCGACACTGAGCCGCCGCAGCTCCGAGCCCTGGCCCAGCTCCTCGGACAACAACAACAACAACTGAACAACACTTAAAGAGGAGGTTTTCATTATTTTAATCCCGACAGGAAGTTACCCTGAAGTGTAAGAACAGGGTTGCGTGGTATCGCGCTGCAAGCCAACCAACCCTTCGCAATTTAGTTCTCCGCAGCTTTTTATTCACGGGGGCAGAAATGCTAATTTTATTTGGATTTGTTTTTTAACAGATTGCCCCTGAATTTAAAAAATAAATGCATGGTATGCTAATGCCAGTGCAGACATGTTGCTGTTCTAGAAAGGCTGGTGATGCTGCATCCTTCTCAGAGTTTGTCTCAGTATTAACATTTTCATTTTAAACGTATTCTCAGTCATTTTGGTTCTTATTGGTTTCTAAAAAAAAAACGACATTTGAATCATTGCACCAAGTTTTAATTTGGCAGCGGGGATTTTTTCATGATCTGAATTTTCAGAAGTCCAACAAATAAATTCTTATTTCACATTTTAAACAGGAATTGGTCAATGAACACTTTGAGGTTTGTGTTATCGCCTCTATTTGTCAGCTAATTTAAATAAAGGATTTCAGCAGAACATTTTGTGTTTCATTTGATTTCATTTACATCATGCAGAAAATAATGTCAAGTAATATAATGACGTTAAGGACGGATTAACAATGAGATGGCTGCAGATACATGGGGTAATACATCATTAATACATTTCATACCAAACAGATCATGCATTTAGCCATTCCTCATTTCGCTCAATTTAACACTGTCTTTTCATGGGCTGTTTCTGTGAGGACAGCACCATCTACAGGCCTGGCATATGTACTACGTCGTCTCCAGCGCTTTCGAACGGCAATGTCTCCTCCTGATTGGTGGAGTTGGCCCAATAGCCGTAGCGCCACTTCTGTGACATCACAGAAGTGTTCAAATCTGGATCAGTCTGTATCAGATCCGTTGCAACCCCTTTTTAAGAGATTTGGGTATGGAGGAAAATAGAGAGGGTTGTGTTTTCTGACACTTGGTGAGTTCCCTGGAACACCGGGGACACATGTTCATGTATAAAAGACGTACAAAAGTGCATTTTGCATGATAGGTCCCCTTTAAGTTAAGTGTAGGATCCATTTATGTGTGTTGTCAGTTTATTTTGTTTATATTTATCTTGCAATATTATTTTGAACACAAATACAAACAATCATCAACTCTGGTATTCAATCAATCGGATACGGCCTTTTAGTCGCTCATAAATAAGTGGATTTCCGGTGAAATCCTCAGACACTCGCCCCGCCCCCTTACTGTGTATCGCTCTCTGATTGGACGATGCAGTGCATGCACTGATCTCATGCTTCTTGACATGAGAGCAGTTTCCCAGCAGAGTGAAGAAAATACATGAAACTCACGAGAGTCACTCCTCAGTTTAAACTGTGTTTTCTTTCAATTAATGTTTCATTTAGTTACAAATATGTGATATATCTGAACAACAAAGTGGTCAAAAATCATTTTATTCATTTATTGGAAACATTTTCATGATCGTTTTTTTGGTTATACATTTTCATTTATTGTCATTTCCATTCAGTCATAAGTGCTATTAAAATGTTAATGTGCTACATATCCACACAAACAAACAAAGTGTGCAATGAATGTTAATCTAACTGGGTTTTGATAGATAACATATCTCTTTTTCTTCTCTCAATTATTTTATTTCTATTGTGCACTCTAATCAATATTAATCCAACTATTGTTCGTTTATACATTTTAAGAATGGCCTTTATCTTTTTTGAGAATGAGTTCTTATTTTATTTAATATATTTGGGTCTACAACAGATGATACAAATGTTTATGTCGGTAAATGTGTGGTGGGGGTGTTAGTGGAAATAACGGGGACAGAGCTGCTGTCAGACGATCAGCTGTGGCAGGGGCGGATCTACCGGGGTGGCAACTGCTACTCTAAAAAATAGCCTTGCCACCCAAGTTGGCATCTTTGTTTTGAAAGAAAAGTTGTGGAAATTTATGAGAGAAAATCTCTAATGTCCTAGTGCAAGTGAATGCAGCACAAGACACAAGTCTTGTAACCCCTCCCCCCGGCCCTGGCGTGAGTGAGGAAATGTGATTGGCTGCGATTTCATTTGAACGGGACGGCGCAAAACGAGAAGCATTCGGACCCAAGTAGACGGAAGGAATGAGGTATTTGCAATCTACAATAACAGAGAAGAGACTGTCACGTTTGGCTGTACTCAGCATTGAATGAAAACGCACTAAAGCTGTTGATCTTAATCAGTTTGTGAGGCGTTTTGCTGAACAAAATGGTAATCGCCGCATTCAGCTGTAATAGGCATGCAGAGGCGCTTGAAGGTATTTTGAGTGGGGGTGGACTCCGCTGTATAGAAAACTGTAGTTTCCATAGTTTCCCCACAGCAGCAGACGCACATTTATGACGTCTGCTGGCGCATCATCAACACGTCGGATATTGAAAGTGCCGTCGGATTCTCAAAGCACCGCAGTCTCTTCTCCTAAGTCCTTTTGAAATCTCCTATCCACTATCCCTTAACCCTGTGACGTTTCACACAGAGGTCAAGGAAACAAAGCACAGTGTTCATCCTCACTCAGTCTGACCCCTCCCTCACTAAAACATATGTTTACGCATAGCAATATATCACAGGAGGGTTGCTTTAATACACATTTACTGTAGTTGTTTACCTTTTCAACTTTTCTTTGAAATATTAAGCTTCATCACTATTTATCCTACTCTTCCAGTTTAACATTTCACTTTCAAGCTTTCAGCAAAGTCAGTGCATTTGAGCTGTAACCATTTTGATTCAAATCATTTCACTTTTCTGCATTTCTCCGCTAAGTTCAGCAGTTTGTAGCTAGGAAGGAGGTTCAGTCTCCTGGATCACGTTAGGTAGGGGTGTCTCTGTGATGGGGTCCTGTGGGGGGGGATCCTGGGGACACAGCGGGAGACGACTCCTCGGAGGAACTCACCTCGATGGACTCTAAGGAATCTGAGGTTTCTTATTCTCCATTGAGACACACCTGTTGGAGGGTTGAGACCCCCCCCCCCCCCCACACACACACACACACACACAATCAAAACTACTATATTTATAGTAAAAAGCGACTTACTCTACACCAGGGGTCTCCAACCTTTCTCCACCTGAGAGCTACTTTGAAAAAATGAAAGTGGCCAAGAGCTACTGGCATCGCATCGCTTACATTTATTCACATAGCACTCATCAGTTGAATTAAGCTACTTTTGCACACGTGTGAAATTGCAATACCTAAAGCTTATCACAAATCTTAACTTCACATCAAGGTCCAAGAAAACGACAATTTCTCACATATTAATATGGACAACATAGTAAATACATCACCTTAATCACCACCTTGCAAGCATCTTATGGCACGTGTAAAATAAGTGCATTCACTCTTTTTTACAGTTAGTGAGATGACTGGCGCTGCATGGAGTCACCATAGAGGGGTCTGCTGGACCCACTTAGGTTCACTCTAATAGTCATTTAAATGTTCATCAGTCGGTCTTGTTCTGTATTTAGATTTCATTCATGTCAGAAAAAGCTGCTTCACAAAGGGATGTAGAGCCAAATAAAGGAGACGTGTTCAGTGCTGCTTGGTGAATGTTCTTAGAGTTTTCTGGGTCTACAAGGCTCCAGAAATGTTGTGAGTTTTGCTGAGACTTAAGCTGAACATGATTTTGGAGATGTATAACCTCCATCTCCACAGGATTGACACTGAACAGTGCAGCCATATTTTCTTCTTCTTCGTCTTGACATTAAATTATAAACCATAATTAATCAATTGTATAGGTTTAGCCTCCCTATATCTGTGTGTGACATTTTTCCATCCTCAAAAACAAAAAACTAATACTTCTGCAGTCGAGCTGCAGCTTCAAGCAACGGTCTTCTGTTAAAGAAAGGACACTGAATGTCCTGAATGTGGCATCACACACATGACTTGAGTCTGAACACAGCAGACAACAGGAGTCTTTACAACAGCATATACAAACAAAAATAGTGCATGTGGGTGCACACTTACATTCTCTGTCTTACTGTTACATGAATCCCATGAATGTATGAGACTAAGTTAGCTTCATTATCTCAATCAGTGATTAAGTGAATAACAAAGTTTCTATCTGGTCACTATCAGCCTGTCACTCTTATTAGTAGTTATTTTCAGGAGGGGGCGGGGTTTGGAGGAACGGAGAGGAGACGGTGATCGCGGAAGCTTTCCTCCTGCCTTCACAAACTTTACACACGTATTTATCAACTAAAAATAGCAAGAGGACATTCATACTCTGCAATCCAAGACTTGATTGAATCCACCAAAAACCTGACATTACGATAACGAGTGTTTTTCAAAAACACAAATCCCTCCCTGTGTCTCTGAGCCGCAGCGACGCGGCCTGATTCAGAGCGGGTCATTCTGCTGTTGGTTCTGGTGCTGCTGGAGAAAGCAGACTGCTCCGTGTGTGGTGTCGCTGTGCCGCTGTCACATCTGCTCCTTGATCTCTGCGTCACGGACCAATTTTATATTTGTGTGACAGAAACAATTCTAAAATAAAAACACTTTATTGTCCGGCCGCGATCGAAAAATCAAGAGGCAACGTTACTACGCTATAATCGATAATCGAGGGGCGAGCTACTGAAAAGCTGCCCGCGAGCTACCGGTAGCTCGCGATCGACGTGTTGGAGACCCCTGCTCTACATTCATCTATTAAATCAAGCAGCTATTTCAGGACACTGAGGCGATACATTTACAGTGGAGGAAACAAGTATTTAACTCCCTTCAGATTTTGTAAGTTTACCAACTTATTTTACAACTAAAAGCTCTTTTCAAATGAAGAGGAGGTTGTAACCGAGGCTCTGTGTAGGTCAGAGTTTGATAAGCCCTCCCTCTTCTTCCTGCTCTCAGACACAGCCAGCTCCACTCTGTATTTCCTGGTTCCTCCCCTTCAGATCCACACTGAGGAGGAGGAGGGGAGTAACCAACATGTGGGTAAAGTACGAGAGCTGATAGGCCACATTCACCGCCCACACACATTCAGATAACCTGTCACACTAGTTTCAGCTCTCAGGAAGTGAAACTCACACACTCGCTGCTACTGAGAGGTGAAATGGCGCAGAAAGGAGTTCAGCTGGAGCGGGAAACCTTAATATCTTGTCCCATCTGTCTGGATCTACTGAAGGATCCGGTGACCACTTCCTGTGGACACAGCTACTGTATGAAGTGTATTGAAGGCTTCTGGGACGGAGAGGATGAGAAGAAGATCCACAGCTGCCCTCAGTGCAGGCAGAGCTTCACACTGAGGCCTGTCCTGCTGAAAAACACCATGTTAGCAGCTTTAGTGGAGGAGCTGAAGAAGACTGGATCCCCAGCTGCTCCTGCTGATCTCTGCTATGCTGGAGCTGAAGATGTGGCCTGTGATGTCTGCACTGGGAGGAAAGCTGAGAGCCTGTAAGTCCTGTCTTATGTGTCTTATATCTTACTGCGAGAAACACCTCCAGCCTCATTATGAATCACCTGCCTTTGAGAAACACAAGCTGGTGGAGCCCTCCAAGAAGCTCCAGGAGAACATCTGCTCTCGTCACAACGAGGTGATGAAGATATTCTGCCGCACTGATCAGCAGAGTATCTGTTATCTCTGCTCTATGGACGAACACAAAGGCCACGACACGGTGTCAGCAGCTGCAGAGAGGACTGAGAGGCAGAGAGAGCTGGAGGGGAGTCGACTAAACATCCAGCAGAGAATCCAGGACGGAGAGAAGGAGGTGAAGCTGCTTCAGCAGGAGGTGGAGGCCGTCAATGGCTCTGCTGATAAAGCAGTGGAGGACAGTGAGAAGACGTTCACTGAGCTGATCCGTCTCATGGAGAAGAGAAGCTCTGATGTGAAGCAGCAGGTCAGATCGCAGCAGAAGAGAGAAGTGAGTCGAGTCAGAGAGCTCCAGGAGAAGCTGGAGCAGGAGATCTCTGAGCTGAAGAGGAGAGACGCTGAGCTGAAGCTGCTGTCTCACACAGAGGATCACAACCAGTTTCTGCTCAGCTACCCCTCACTGCCAGCCCTCAGTGAAGCTACACACTCCTCCAGCATCAACATCCGTCCTCTGAGCTACTTTGAGGACGTGACGGCGGCCCTGTCAGCAGTCAGAGACAAACTACAGGACGTCCTGAGAGAGGAATGGACAAACGTCTCACCGACTGAAGTGGATGTTTTACTGTCAGCAGCAGAGCCCACCACCAGAGCTGGGTTCTTAACATATTCACAGGAGATCACTCTGGATCCAAACACAGCATTAACACATGCTGGTATTATCTGAGGGGAGCAGAAAAGCAACACACATGGAACAACATCAGTCTTATTCTAGTCACCCAGACAGATTCACTGGTTATGCTCAGGTCTTGAGTAGAGAGAGTCTGACTGGACGTTGTTACTGGGAGGTGGAGCGGAGAGGGAGAGGAGTTTGTGTAGCAGTCGCATACAAGAATATCAGCAGAGCAGGGGGGGGAAGTTTATTTGGAAACAATGACAAATCTTGGTCCTTAGAGTGTTACCAAAACAGTTATTCACTTTATTACAACAGTATCCACACTCCCGTCTCAGGTCCTCAGTCCTCCAGAATAGGAGTGTACCTGGATCACAGAGCAGGTGTTCTGTCCTTCTACAGCGTCTCTGAAACCATGACTCTCCTCCACAGAGTGCAGACCACATTCACTCAGCCGCTGCATGCTGGAGTTTGGCTTTGATTATGTATCATGGAGACACAGCTGAGTTTTGTAAACTCAAATAGCCTGAAGTCCTTGGAGGAACTCTTCTACTTCTTAAACTCACCGTGTGTCCTTCAGAGCTGATTGTCCATGTCTTCACTGCAGAGATCAGCTGTCAATCAAACATGATGGGCGGGGCTTCAACATCTTCTCATGAGTTGTTCTGTAGATGTTGGACTTTCTTCCGGCTCCTTCCTGTGTCTGGTTAGCCATGGAGGCTGTCACTGCTCAGGAGGATCCTTGTTCACCTGAACTGATGTGTAAACTTTGCTCTAAATATGTGTTGGATATTTCTTTTGATTCTTGTTGTTGTTTCTCTTGTAGTGCACGAGTCTTCAGAGAGAAAGCAGCAGAGCTTCTTTTATTGTACACATTTTATTCTGGTTCTAAAACAATAGAGACATTTATAATCACATGTATTCTTTTTGACAGATTAAATGTTATTGTTGCCCAAATTAACTAAAACATGAGTTCCCAGATGGTTATAACACTTATTTCATCATAACATGTTTATTTAAAATGATATTACTTACTGTCATGATCATAATCAATAAGTCCATCATTCATTATTCTGCTGTGAATAGCTTAGAGTCTTTGCTCGGGAAATACATTGTATAATATTACAGTTATTGTTTTGCAGACTAATTGTTGTTGTTGTTGTTGTTGTCCAAATAGAAAGTGGGTACTCTGATGTTTTATAGAACAATAATTATCATGATAATAATCGATAAGGAAATCATGTCTGATTCTGTTTGAAACAGCTGAGACACATTCATGGTGTGGAGAAAGTGAAACTGATCATGAAATCATTGAACAGACTTTACTGATGGGATGTGTGATTAAATTAAATGTTTGGATCATTAATAAAGGTTTGTCTTTCAAAAACAAACACAGGATGTTCTTCTTGTGTTATGTCCAAGGTGCTACGAAGCTGATGGAGAACATGTGGAAGTGATCTGAGACTAAATGAAGCTCAGCGCAAGTTCAACCAGGAAGACCGTCTTTACTCATTCATTTACTATTTCCATGTTACTACTCTCTCTCCTCTCAATAATGCCCCTTTCACACCAACGCGTTTTCAGCTCCAGCTCCGGAGCTCGGAGCTGAAAAGAGCCGGTTTTTCCTGTTCACACCGCAGCGGCGCCGCCTCTTAGCTCCGGAATCCGGTTCACTTCCAGCTCCTAAAAATTGTCGGTCTAGAGGCAAGAGCTTCGGAGCTAAGAGGTGGCGTCGCTTACGTCTCTCTTACGTCGAGGCGTGCAGGAAACTAAACCCACCTCCCCTGAACATGGGTCGACTGTCATGCCTGCCTACAAGCAGTAGTGCTTATAAACACACTTTATAAAGTCAGGCAACACTAACCAGGCTTCGTGTGATTCTGTTTATTTGTACCTTACTTTGACCATCCGTTCACTGTTATTGATCATTGTGGAGAGAGGCAGACGTTTTGTTTTGTATTATAGCAGCTATCGGATGGAATCAATACATGGGCTGCACAGGTTGTCGTGTCCGACTATCACAAGTAGAATCATAATAAAAATACGCCGGTAAAATGTGCCTGTAGAAAACGGTTTATGCCACAATAGGATAGCAATAGCAAGTAGTCAGTTTAGCTTCGGTTGCTATGCTAACATCACCCATTTTATACCAGAGAAACTTTCATAACAGCGTTGTGATGCCAAACAGCGTCAATTCAGACTGACACACATTCACTTAAGGGGAACTGGGGATATGTATCAGCTGCTTGTGTGAGTCGGACAGTGAATACTTTAGAGCGGCCGCTGCAGTGTGAGCTAACCGGGAGCTAACGGGAGAATAAACTCCCGTGGAAGAGCAGCCAACACTGCAGCGGTCGGTAAATGCTGCAGAAACACATTAATAAACAATGAACCACGGCACTCTGGAGAAAAGCATAAGGTTGGAGAAGTCGTTATTTAATTTAATCTGGCTTCGTGTGATTAAAAGCAACACGATCATCGACCCGACGCAGTTCCCCGTTGTTGTGTGAGCGCCGTAACGTCGTTGGGGAGCAAATCAGCGATGTAAACGGTGACGTCATGACGCAGCAGCGGCAGCTCTGGGCGGTGTGAACAGAGCGGGAGCAGAAAAGGGAAACCGGAGCTGAACCAGAAAAGCTCTAGCTCGGAGCTAGAAAGGGAAAAGCGCTGGTGTGAAAGCCGCATCATCAGTGATCGGGGGCGTCACTCTCCAGCTTAACCAATCACTTCGCTCTATTCCCAAGAGCCTATCATAGCGCTCTGCTAACCCTTTTTAAATCTGCTCTCCCCCCTCGGACAGCGGTCATTTCAGGTGACTCAACGCAACCCTCCTCCACCCCTTTTCACCTCCTGTCCCTCCTCTGAATCCAGGGTCAAGCTAAGCCCCTCCCCTTCAGACCGATTTTGCATCCTTCTCAGAGTTTGTCTCAGTATTAACATTTTAGGGTCATTCTACAGAAAAGGTGGAAGTAGGCTACTGTCACTTACTTTTGCAGACACCAAAATACATGACGTTGACCTAATACTCACATTCATTATATATGTTGAATAAATAGAGATTGTCTTTGCAATGGTACTAAATAAAAAATTGTTTTATACATAAATTGCAATTTATTTAAAATGCCAAGTTCAAGGAACTGCCTTGTCACTTTGATCATACATCGAAGTGGAGCCTATAGTTTTAATTTAAAAGATTTTTTTTTCAATAAATAAATCTCATTCATATTTACATAACATTACAAGCATTAAATATAACACTGAAATGGAAAAAAAACGCAAATTATTATTAATAATATCAAATAAATGTCAGTCACCCAAAATTACGTCATTGGTGTTACTGCTACACAAAACGCTTTTATTTTGAAATAATGTACTGTCTCTGAAGTGCCTCCTGTAACAAGAGATCCTTTGAGGCAGTGCAGTGGACAAAGACATAGGTCAGATACTTCTTACTTTGTTTGTTAAAGTTGTCAATTTATCTTCAAATTTTACGTGCGTCTTTCAAGTCTGTCATTAGTGTTACTAATGTCATAGCCCTAGGGGTGAACATTTGAATGGGTAAATGTATTGTATTGAAGAGTTAAACCATTTTGATATTGACTGAAGCCATATTTGGTCTGATATGGAGGACGGAACATGACGTAAGTATAAATAAATAAATGTCTAAATAAATGTATGAAGAAATACAGGAATAAATAAATACGTAAATAAATGAATAAATAAATATGGAAATAAATACACCAATGTATAAATAACTAAATAAAAGTCGAAAATAAAACATAACACACGTTATATATCTTTCATATATTTCTACATTTACGCGACATACATTTATTTATTTATGTATTTATGTGTCCGTATGCTAATGAGGTGGGCGGTCCTAACCTCAGTCTGAAGCAGGATTCGCCAATTGTTGGAGCCAGGCAGAAGCAAGAGATTCGTGGCAAGTCACATCCGTACATTCTGTGTACAGTGTACAGCAGCGACGTGCGGTCAGGGGAGGCAGGTGAGGCAGAGCCTCACTTGTCATTCTCCAATGTAACGGAAAAAAAGAATAATAATACAAATAATAATAATAATAAAATGTGTCCACTGATCTGTGTTGTAAATGTGATTTCTGTTTGATTCCAATCGCTTTTTATAGTAAAAATCGGCTAATTTGCCGAGCTCCGCTACAACTACGGGGAGCGATGAGATTGAGAAGTGAGGCAGGGACGAGCTCTGCCTCACAGAAGCCCATAGTAACTTGCTGGAGCACGGGCACTAATTTAGCGCGGGCACTTATTTTGTGAGCGCGCTCAAGCCAGTTACTGTGTGGTGAGGTGAGGCACAGATGAGCTCTGCCTCACCTCAGAATGCGTCACCCCACAGAAACTGTCTGGAAAGCGGGCCCTAAGCGCATGCCTGCACCATCTCACTGTATGTCACCAATGTAATGTTTGTAGATCCCTTTATTACATTTATCCTCGCCATCCATAGTCTCTAAATAACTTATTTCACGTATATATGATATTTAAGCTCGCTGGTCTCATCATACAACGGCAATGAAAAAAGCACCAGGGGAGGCAGCCACAACCTCTGCCGCACTGAAGGGGGCGCAAGTGAGCCCACAGGTTCTTGTTGCTACTGTTATTCTACGGAGACGAAAACAACAAGCTAGGCTTTTGAAACTACAGGAAGATAAGGAGGACTTTTACAAAAAAGTAATAAAGATTGTTGTCCAGAAGGATAGCATGGACTTCATCTTCAAGTCAAGGTAAGACCACATTTGTAATGAAAATTGGATCTTACTAAGAGAGAACAATCCAATATTTAGATTTTGGCTATCCTTTTGTTGAACGGTCTGTTTAAAATGAATCGAAGCATCAGACTAAAAAAGCTTTTGAAAATAACAGAATATTTCGATTAAAGGTGGGGTAGGTAAGTTTGAGAAACCGGCACGTTATACACTTTTTGTTATATTCCATGGAATGCTCTTAACATCCCGATAGCAATGAATATCTGAAGTGCTTTGACAAAAAATACATAAAAACATTTCATCTGTGGAAGCCGTAGTACTGTAAAAAGCACGACCACTCATTTTAGCCGGCCCGGCTAAAATAACCTGCCTGTCAGCCTTCCATCTGTGCACAAACTTATCTCGTGCCCTCATTGGTCATGTGCGCGTTCGTGTGTGTTGGAGGAGGGGCTGTGTATTTTCAAATTCTAGCGCACTCGAGCTGGTTTCTCCAAAATTACCTACCCCGCCACCTTTAAGGTCAAAATATATAATATTTGTAAATCTGACTCTGAAAGAGTCAGTGCCTCACCAGCCATGAACCTCACCGCACGTCACTGGTGGACAGTACACCCACGGCAACTCGCTAATAATGGCTTCGGCTGGAAGGGCGCTGGCAGACCTTCTGCGGGATGCGGCTAACCCATGGATGTATAATGGGCTAACCAGCTTGAAAACTGTAAGTGACTCATGTTTAGGTCTAGTGTAAGACTGATCTGACAGTGTAAAAAAGTGTGGCGCTATGTTATGTTTTGTGCAGCACCAAGGACCGCTAACGCGCCAGTTTCGTCGTCTCCTCCTCCTCCTCCTCCTCCGTTACATAACGGGACTCCCAGACACCCAGTGGACGGTAGGTCTTTGCATCAAACTATTTTTAATGCAAATCCGATCAGTGTACTAAGTTTATATCGCCAATGACAAGTTATTTGATTCAGTTTCTGTCCACCAGCTTGAACGGATCATTATATTGTGATGCTAATGCTAACCAACATTTTCCCCCTGGATTCTCGTTGAATCATAATTTCCTTGCACTCAATATTGCTTATCTTCTTAACTTGATCCTAGCCGAAGTTTCAAGACTGTCTGGCCCCTACATGGGAGGGAGGAGGACGGCAAGGCGGCAAACCCTTTCTGGTCCTGCACACCTGCATTCTTATACCCATTCATTCTGTTGCCTTGAGGACAAGAATGCAGCCTTAGTCCCCAACCGATACGCCAAAGAAAGACTCGCTGCTGCTGGTTTAGGGGAAAAACGGCTCACATTTCAAGGTCTGTCAGTCATTAGAATGACGATTATCAAACTGCTCTTTCCTTTTCTGTGTATTTTTTATGGTAAATGTACATTTGTGATATATAAATAATTATATTGAGTTACCCTTACAATCATAACATTATCTTTATGTTAGATCTCTAATGTGTATCATCTATTTCTAGGCAGCCATACAGATTCAAATGAATTCCTCGAATTCTTGATGGATGCTGTTACGACCCGTCCCCCTACCAAGCGGTAGTGGCTCGTGGGAAGACCCGTAACATAAAAACAAACCACGCCAAACACAGAATATCGTTAACGACGGGCATTTATTGTCAGCACAGCCGTAACTTACATGCCTACCGGCAAAAAGGAACCAAGTCTGGAGGACGGCACATAACAAACAAAAAGGAAGAAGGGGGCCTGGGCCAGCCACACCATGGGCCGTAGGACCCAGACTTCCCTCCTCTACCCAGAGATCTAACACAACCTACTGGGAAAAAAACAAAGCCGCGAAAAATCCTAAACTAACATCCTCCAGAGTTCACACAATACAAGACAGCAAAAGAATAATGGATCCACACGTGGGGTGAGAGGAAATCCACGGATATAATCCCTCGGTGTCAGGACAGGAAAAAGAGGCCCTCTTCTCCTCCAGCTTCTCCTTTTAAAGTCCCCAGCTGAATGTCATTAGGACACCTAGGGGAGGCGGAGCCAGGGGCGGACCAGGTGTATCTGCCCAGCAGAGAGACAGAGAAAAGCAACACAAGCACGTAACAGATGCCTATCCAAAACTGCGGAACGGTGGCGGTTTCGAGTTGCTAAAAACATCTGGCACTAAGAGAAGTCGCCACTTGATTGTGATCCCCTGTCCCAATGAGGGTTACTATGTCAGATATTTGAAGGACCCTCAGACCCAGATTGGCCATGCTACGGTTTTCATTAGACCAATGCAAAGAACCCTGAATTTGGACCCTGTAAGTTCCTCACTTCTATAGTGGTGTAACAATATTAAAATAGAATCTGTGACTTACAGTAACATAATTGTTCGCTTGTGATGGAGTTTAAAACTATTTTGTTTACAGGCATGTCGATCAGAAGGCGACAACGAGTTAATTGGACCAAATCAGAAATGTGTCATCTGTGGAGAGGAGTTCCCCTTTTCAAGAATCAAGGATCACAGCAATAACTGCATGAGGTATTACTCTCTACAGAACTAAACATCACATTCGCCAGGCACACTGCAACTGCATGACACATAATAACCAATAAGCATAAGGCTGTGGGATGCTGCAAATGGATGTAAAACATTTTGACATATCGGCATATCTGAGGTTTTATAATTATGGGGCCAGATATTAGTACTTTGTGTTCCAACAATCCCTCTGTAACACCATATTCTGCTGTCCTCTATAATACATTTGAATATGAAAGATATACATTCTGGATGTTGGTTTTGAGGAAAAGTAACATTTGGTTTACTTGTCATTCTATTTATATGCCCATCTTTTTCGATATGTAATGTAAAGTATACTACACCGAATAACAGAAATAACCTCTTTTTACACTAGACCATCACAGAGCAGCGGTGAGGTACAGATTGAGTTGACAACTGAAAGGGCCTCCGGAAGTCAAGTTAGATTTGAAAGCACGTTCACAGGAGCACAGGGAAATGAGACAACAAGGGCCAGGAACACAAGACACTCGGTGCCAGGAAATGTTGCCTTCTCCTGAGGTAGTTGACATCGATCCCACTGAGGAAAGTGGCTTCTCTGGTGTGTAACACCCTTTATTAAGTACATCATGTATTGCAATAAGTTGTTGCTCTCTACATTTCACTTGATCCAATATTAATTTGGAAACCTTTTAAACTATTTTTAGATTGGAAAATAGCGCCAGATCCCACAGAGGCAGCAAAGATGTTTAAAGAAGACATTTTAAGCCAGCATGCAACTGGAAAATCCTTGTGTCTTATATGGATCTTGGAGTTGAGTGGGCTTGCCCCCTCGCCTTTTCTTATCAAGCTCCACATTTGTGGAATCAGCTTCCAGTTTGTGTTCGGGCGGCAGACACCCTATCCGTTTTTAAGAGTGCGCTTAAGACCTTCCTTTTTGATAAAGCTTATAGTTAGGGCTGATTAGATTCAGCCCCTAGTTTTGCTGATATAGGCTTAGTTTGTCGGGGGACATCTTACTTCTTCCTTCTCTCTGTCTATACCTGTGTACTCTCATGTTCCCATTAACCCAGCTTCCCCAAATGTCTTTCTTTTTGGTGTCTATATACGCTGGGATCCGGAGTCATGGATGATCCTGCGGTCCTGTGTCCTGCATCGCGAGCCCTGGATCTTGAGTCGTGGCTGTGGTCCTGGATCATAGGTCCTGGATGGATATCCTCGTGGATTCATCTTCCTATTATACACACATGCATTTCCAAACATTTGGTACTACCTATGTTGCAAATGTATTATCTTTTCAATTTGCACACGGCATCTATTGCACGTCTGTCCGTCCTGGGAGAGGGATCCCTCCTCTGTTGCTCTCCCTGAGGTTTCTCCCATTTTTTCCCTTTAAAACTGTGGGTTTTCTTCGGAAGTTTTTCCTTGTACGATGTGAGGGTCTAAGGCAGAGATGGGGACTCGAGTTTGTGACTCGGACTCGAGTCGCACTTAAGTCGCACACACAGAGACTTCAGACTTGACTTGGACTCCTGCTCAAAAGACTTCGGACTCGACTTGGACTCGTGTTTTGGGACTCGTGAACAATCATTGTGTTTTCTATTTTTGGCGTGTTAAAGGTGGGGTAGGTAAGTTTGAGAAACCGGCTCGAGATCGCTAGAATTTGAAAATACACAACCGGAGAAAATCTGCCACTTCCTCACAGAGCCCCTCCTCCAACACACACGACCAATGAGGGCACGAGATAAGTTTGTGCCTCGATGGGAGGCTGACAGGCAGGTAGGCCATCCAGTTATTTTAGCCGGGCCGGCTATCGGGATGTTAAGAGCATTCCATGGAATATAACAAAAAGTGTATCTCGAGCCGGTTTCTCAAACTTACCTACTCCACCTTTAACATTAACATCATGGTAACACCATGGCGACCACCTGCAGCTGTACCGCTTGTAATTAGGTTCAACTATAAAAACTTCGAACAAAACGCCGGCGGCACCAACAAAAGGAGCGCACACTGCAAAGTCTGCAATATTAAAATCAAGGATGCTGGTGCAACAACGTCAAATTTCATCAGGCACTTGAAAACTCACCCGGAGAGGTCAGTCACATGAACGCATATGGACGGTTAGCAAACATGTTTAGCTCAGCATCAGCTATGTAATGTTAACTTAGCTTGCTACTAGCTTTGTAACTGAATATTTGAAAAGATGAGTGAATGTTTGCTTGTCACACTTGTTTGCGTTGAGTGGCGTTGACATCCAACTCTTGACATGACATAAAAAAGGTCGGTAACGTTAATCATTACGTTCCGCTGCCACCATCTACTGGCTAACGTTAAACGTAGAAAAATACATAGTTACATACATTAATACATCTGTCGGTTTATAGGCAGGTTACAGGTTTATTGTTGACCACGTAACGTTAATGTTACAGGTTTATCAGGTTACCATTACACTGGGTTTGAGTGAGAGGATAGAGGAATATGTTTATTTATAGTAGACTTAAAAGATGTCATTAGAGACCCAGTGTAATTAAACAATACGGTTGCAGAGGTCAAATTTTAACATTTTTGTCCACTGGCCAAATGGCTAGCCTAGTGAATGTTGAAATGTTACCAGCCACTCAATAGATTGCCATTGTTATTTTTGGCTGGTGCGTGCAACATACAGAACCAGCCACTTGATGATTTACCAGCATTTGGCTGGTAAATGGTGTTAATGGTAGATATCTCTTTTGGAACAGGTCATGTTTTAATATCACCAGTTCAGTATATTTCAGATAATATTGCAGCAATAGTTTTTTAGTTGCAAATGGCACAGAACAAATGTTTACTTTTAAATACTTTTAACACAGTTTCCCTGCGGGGGATTAATAAAGTATTTGTGATACTGATTTCTGATTCTGAAGTGTTTTGCTTATAAGTTGTTTGCATTTAGCTAAAGTGTGATGTTTTTCCTCATATTGCATTGCAATAGCCTGTTTAAAGTGATCATATAACAAACAACTAATCAGTACTGATACCTGTATGCTAATAGATATAGGAGTGATAATAATACAGTAAATGCTTTGAATTTCTTAGATATAGCTGTGCAGTATTCTTAACAGACTGGATAGCAGCAGACAATAGAAGGCTTATTACAACCAGAAGAGACATGAGACTTTTATTTTTTAGAGACTTGAGACTTGACTTGGACTCGTGACCAAAGACTTGAGACTTGATCAAGTCTCACCCCACAAAGACTTGAGACTTGACTTGGACTCGTGACCAAAGACTTGAGACTTGACTTGGACTTGCAAAAAAAGACTTGTGAACATCTCTGGTCTAAGGACAGAGGGTGTCGTATTGTCATACTGATATTTTGTACAAACTGTGAAGTCCACTGAGACAAATGTAACATTTGTGATATTGGGCTATATAAATAAACATTGATTGATTGATTGACATGCACACTTAAGGGTAATTCGGTTACAAACAAAACCTAAGATAAAAAAATGAACAAACCATATTTTCGTTAAACTGATGTCTGTAGTGTGTGTTTACATTTTTCAGGAGATCCAGCAATTGGTGATGGTGTGACTCGGCATTTCTTTGCAACCATCATGTCAAAACTTCAGGCTGGTTTTGAGATGAAGTTTGGTAAGTAAATATTTACTATGGCTGATCGCTGGGTCTCAGCCACTAAGTTATGTGTGTTTTTGTACCAGTTCCAGGCTGAAAACAGATCTGTCCCTTAACCCCAGAAAACAAAACGTATTCCTAAAACCTGATGTGATTGTAGCTGCTGTGAACATGTAGGTTTCTACAGGATCAACCAGTATCCAGTGGCGGTTTGATCATTCCTTCACTAATGCTTTGTGATAGTTGAATATCTATGTCCTTTACTTTACTATCAATTTACTTTGACTGTTTTCCTATATTTGAAGTGCCTGGAGGAACTCTTCTTTTTGAAGGGGAACAAGATCATCTGATTCCCTCCACTTCTCATCTCCTTTTGGAGAGGGACTTCTTTGTTGTTGCTGGCCGAATGATTGGACATTCATTCCTCCATGATGGGCCATGCCTAGGTGGACTGAGCCCAGCTATCCTGCATGTGCTCTTTGGTGGATCCCCGGAAGAAGCCACAATAGATATTAAGGACTGTGTTGACCTTGATATCCGCGAGACAATCAAGTTGGTATGTTAAAAAAAATTCTAACCTGTTTGTAGCCTTTATTTAACCAGGTGAAAGCCCCTTGAGATCAAAAGATCTCTTTTTCAAGGGTGACCTGCAGAACCTATTTTATTATTCAACCTTTGGATATTATTTATTTAGCTGATCTACTTTCAGATACTGTTAACATCATGTGGCTACACTTTGCACCAGCAGGGGGTACTGAAGCATTATGAAACACCATACACTGATATATTAAATATCATTAGAACACTTACAGATGTCCTCCTATAAGATGTTTTTTGACAAAACATAGCTTTTACAGGTTACCAACTACTAACATGCTGATTATAAGTTAAATGGGTGTGTTGTTTGAGCACAGGTGTTATCAACTTCTAATTGATGGGTTGTCTTATGTTGTATCAAAGTTGAATGTTTATACAAGTATTGAGAAATTAACGATTCTTATCAAATTCATTCTACTTGCCATTATTAGCTGGAGGGAACAGCAGAATTATCATCAGAAGAAACAAAGCTCATCAATGAGTTGGCACTGTCCTGGGATTTGCCTCTAGTCACATGTGACAACAGGAGATGGCTATTTGATAAACTGATCCTCCATGCTGTGAGTATTCTGTACTTAACAGGTCATCTGAATCAGACTGACTAATCACAGTTGAAGTTTTGAAGTAGGACCTAATTTTGGCATTTCACATTTGAGCTTTTTTGTTAAATACATATTTGGATGTTAATAGTGTATTGAAACATGCTTATTGGGCTATTAGATAAATCAGGCTGCTTTGCTTTTCTACTGTGATGGAAATATTGTGCAGGTCCTTGGAAGAACCTCCAGACAAGTCAAGCAGTTACGAAGGGGTTTAAAAGAGACACTGATCTGGCCTCTGCTAACGGAGAGGAAAGACACGATTCCCCTTCTCTTTCCAAGAGCATCTGATTTGCAGTGCACACCACGGGTAAGTGATCTCATGCTGCTCAGTCAAATCCTTCCTCCTAACTCACAGGAGTTAGAAATTGGGTTTATTTACTACTCTCAGACCTCCATTGCTTTAAGTTTATTATAACAAACATTCACCTACGCAAACATATTTTTAAATGAAATGATGCTACTTGCTGCTTAAAAGGAGCTAAACCAATAGAAAAACTGTATCTTTAGACTACTCTGCTGCTACACAGCAAAACCTGCAGTTTCTTGTATGTTCTGTTTATTATTGTGCTTTCACTGGGCTCCTTTCAAAACTAAATCTGTCAGATGGTCTTGGAGAAGATAAACTGACCCACACAGGATGAGGATGAAGACAGTGAAGTCTCTTTGGAGGATTCCTGTAGGCTCACAGGATTCCTGCGCACATTTATTGAGATGGGTAAAACAACGTCTTCAAGCTTTGTTTACTGAAAGTTTGTCATTATTATAACGAAAGCTGCGCTTCCTCTGTTTTTATCTTTAAAGCTACAGTAACAATCCAAGGCGTAATTTAAGTAACATTATTGTTATTTAACTATTAACTGAAAGCAATTATAATAAAATGAATTTATTCTGTTTTATAAAGCATCTCCTCTTATCCTTGGGAAACTTGTGCAGTTCTGGATAGGATGGAATGTGCTTCCTCGACATGAGCTGGATGTGACCGTGGTGGAGAGCAACTTCCCCAGCTCTTCCACATGCTTTCACCAGCTGAAACTTCCAGGACATTACAAAGAGTACTGTACGTTTGAAAGGGACATTCTTGCTGCTATTTGGAGCATTGAAACTGGGTTCGGGATGGTCTGAAGAGACGGACACACCTTAGTACTTGTGTAAGATTTGTTGTCTTTTGTTTGGCCGGCCAAAAATGTATGTTTTCAGAGAGGTAAAAAAACCTCAGTTAATGCCTACTCCGGCCAGTTTGTGTAACACTGAAAATATATAAAGATAAACATGCTTTCCTTGTTATTGCACATAACAAGGAAAGCATGTTTATCTTTATATATTTTCAAAGTTTTAAATTGATATTTGTTACAAAATGTTCATTAACTGTAACAAATGTATATTGCTTGATGCATTACAGTAAGTGTTGATTCACAAGCATATGGTTCAGTGCAACACATGTTTAAAATGACTACTGAACGTAATTTCATTACCATTTAATTTTTTATTGTATTCAAATCTAAATATACTGAATCTTGGTACCAGCGTCTTCATGTAACTCAGTCAAATATTGTCACCTAATCATCCTAATCATTTCCCACAGCAACAGCCTTTTGATACACACACG